>OZ026584.1:20803644-21173644 GCA_964020215.1 Aurelia sp. 3 sensu Dawson et al. (2005)
TGATATCCTGAATGATACAGGGTTTAGGAGCCGTTAATGTTTGTTGAACGATATCCCAGACTTCAGTTTGCGTCTAGGGTAGTATTTGGAATGCAATAGGCTACTGTACATCGTTTTCTAGATATTGAGGGAGGCTGAGGTGAGGAAGAGCCTTGCAGTCGCAAGAACATTCTTTTGAATTACCCGGTTGTATTGAACAAGAAGTTCAGCTTTGTTCTTTTGGAAGTTTCTTTAATTGTTACAGTTCTGTTCCAGTTGTTATACCCTGTGAGTTTATTTCTCTGAAACAAATTCTTGACAAATTTAGATAGTATTATATTTCTGAATGTGGATCTTCTATTGCGTCGTTTGAATCAGCAATATTTTAGAAAGTGTTAAAAGTATCAGAAATCCTTCGTGTTCCTCCAGAATACCGAATATTAAAACAATTAACAACATCGCTGACTATAACTTTTATATTTCAATGGCAAGGTTGAAAGCAAGATTGTCCGCCCCCGGGCATTTGACAGTCAATTTTTCCCCGGCCCCCGGGCATTTGACAGTCAATTTTTTCCCGGCCCCCGGGCATTTGTGAACAAAAATTTTGTTGACCCCCGGGATGCCCGGGGGGGGGATGGTCAGGGTAAGAATTGAACGAGACATAATGTGGAGAATAGAAACCCTAGAGCCCAAGGGCACTTGAAATACCCTAATCATGAAAAACTTTAGAACTTTCTAGACTGGGACAAGGTATTTAGATTTGAATTAAAGGGGGCAACGGGGGGGCAACGGGGCGAGAACCAACCGGCGCGGCGGCGGCAGCAAGAAAACCTCGCTGACAGTCATCAGCTGGTGCCCCTGTGGGCATTTTGCGCCAAATCAGCACGCAAACGAGGCTCTGTATTCATTCGATCAAGTGCAACAAAGGAAAATGGCAGCCAAAGGATCAGGCCCTCTTACATACGGAACAAAGCCAAAGAAATTCCAACTGGAAGATGATGGAGAATATTTCATGATTGGAAGTGAAGTTGGCAACTTCTTGCGGCTTTTTAGAGGATCTTTATACAAGAAATACCCATCATTATGGAGACGATTAGCCACCATTGACGAGAGAAAGAAAATAGCCTCACATGAAAACACAACAGGCAGTGCACTTGCAACAAATATCACCCTTGTCAGAGCAATTGAAATCGAAGAAATTCTAGAGGGTGATGATGAAAAATATAAAGTAGAGTTAAGAGAGAAAGTAGCACAACAAACAACAGACAGTAGAAATAAATCAAAACGTGGAAGTAATGCATGGATGCCAAATATCTTGCCAAACAGTTCTCATCATTTGGATGCTGTCCCTGCCCCAACACCAATCAACAGAAATAGATTTGGTCCCAAGAGAGTCAAATCATTCCCAACATGGTATGCCTAGTACTTTTTGGCAGCCAGGGTTTGCATTGTGGCACCTTGTAGCCCAGACTGCTAACTATGTCGTGCGCACGGAAGATCTTCCTTGCGCAATTCCAGGAAGAACAATAGTTTATTGTTTAAAACAATGGCCAGGCACGCATCTCCCACGCGCACTTTGCAACGTTATCAGTCTGGTTTATAGCACTATCACTAGTGATAAGTTTACAAAGGGCGCATGGAAAGGATGCATGCAGCTGTTGTATAAAAAACAATGATTCTATTGTTCTTCCATGGTTATACATGAAATTGCGCACAACAGATCTTCCACATATAGGACATAAGTAGCAGTCTTGAGACCAGAGATTTTCAGTTCAATAACTCGGTCAGTTCAATATTATGGCACTTGAGAACACAGAGATTGTCCAGTCAAAATAAACAACAGACAGAATAACATGATATGATGGATTACAATAAACAACATACATAATTGGTTGAAATAAAATTGAAAAGTCTTGCTTGTTAGTTGCATTACTAATGGGTTCTTTTTCATTGTAGTTATGATGATCATGATATGGCTGCAATTCATGAGGCAGCAGCATTGCCAGAAGATTTAATACCAATCAGATTGGACATTGAATTGGATGGACAAAAGCTTAGAGATTCATTTACATGGAATAAAAATGGTGAGTGCAATTGATGGTTATAGAAAAGATGACTTTGAAGAATTTTTACCCGATACTCTTTGCAATATATATTGAAGAAATCAACCAATCACATCACTTAAAATGTAACTTGATGTAATGCATCATGGTAAAAAGTTCCTGTCCAACACATTTAGCAATGTTATTTGACATATTTCACTGCATTTCCGTCAAATTCTAAAGGGTGAAATAATTCTCTTTATTAGCCTGTGCAATTTAATTTTGATATCAAAGCTGCATTCAAAAGTTATTGAATAAATGATATCTTGGTCAAAGTTATTCCATGATTATCTAATCCAGAGTAGCAGAGTAAATGGTCTATTATTGAAAGTAAAAGGCCAAGCTAGAAATTATTTGCTTCATTTGAACCTTTCTTTCCTCGCAGAAACATTAATCACTCCAGAATCATTTGCTGAAGTATTTTGTGATGATTTGGATCTGCCAGCAAATAGTTTTGTTCCCGCTGTTGCTGCTGCTATTCAACAGCAAATAAAGCAGCATTCAGGAGAATCTGAAATCAACATGGATGATGTCACTGACCAGAGAGTTATTATCAAGGTATCCACCACTTCAATTCTAGCCCCATCTTACCAATTTATCAAAATTTCTTCCTATTGTTCATATGAAAATTTCAAGCCCAGATTCGGATTTGGCACCCAAGTCTAATGACATGTTTGTAAACTGCTGTCAATTGTGATTGTTGATTTTGTGACAAAATAAAGTTTGAAGATATATGGTTTGGGTGAAATTTTTACACCCTGAGTCATTTTTCATTCTCAAAATCCCTTGTAGATTTTCAAACTTTACATTACTGTAAGATTAACACTACAACCACTAGCAAATGAAAACCCACAGTTAGAGTAAAGTTTGGAGGCCTTTTGCACACTAACATGATTTACCTTGAAGATTCTCTTTAGTTTCCTCAAAATTCTTGTTTAAAAAAAATTCAGCCTTTTATACGGCTCAAGAATTCTGATCAAAATGTGTAGAAATCTTGAAGATTTTAAAGCATTCTTGTCATATTAACTGTATGTACGCACTGCCTGTGTTGTACATTTTATCAATGGACAATGACCTTTTCTTTGTGTTCCTTCTAGCTAAACATTCATGTTGGCAATGTTTCTCTGGTTGATCAGTTTGAATGGGACATGGCTGAACCATTGAACAGCCCTGAGCAATTTGCAATGTCATTATGCACAGACCTTGGGTTAGGAGGAGAGTTTGTCACTGCCATTGCTTATAGTATTAGGGGACAACTTAGTTGGCACGCTAAAACATATGCATTTAGTGAAGCACCCTTACCAAGTGTTGATAATCCGTTCAGAACAGGAAATGACGTTGATCATTGGTGCCCATTCTTAGAGACACTTACAGATGCTGAGATGGAGAAGAAACTTAGGGATCAAGATCGTAATACAAGGTTAGTGGAGAATTTTTATGTTTTGATAAATTCTGCTTTTTTCAAAAAGTATAGAAATAGAAAGGTAGCTAATAGAACCATAACCTTTGTGTTCTAAGATTTTCATAATAAATGCCAGACTTCAAATTATGAAAAGCTAAGAACAGCAACTGGTAATCAGAAAGCCAATCAGAAAGACTGAACTTTTTCAGTTTTGATTGAAAGTGTTACAATGCAAACTAATAGCATAACAACTTACAAACTACTTTACGATAATAGAAGGACAGTACTATAGAGAGCAAAGGGCTATGGCTCTTCATGGCCATTACATCATAGATGATTACATAATATAGTTGCTAAAAGTTTATCTCAGGCTATACATTGTCAAATGAAACAGCTAACAGAGGTGATCTTCATGCCAAGCTTGCGCTGCTAAAATCTTATTTGCCATCTGACTTTAGACAGTCTTTAGGACTACCTCAAATTACATGGAACAACTTGGACTTGCTACAAGTCTATCTTTTGGGGGGAAGGAGGAAGGAAAGAAGACAGACTTCCCCCCAAAAGATGGACTTGTAGCAAGTCCAGGAACAACTACAGAAAAAGAAAATCAAATTGCAATTTGATTTCTGCAGATTGAATCAACTGTCAAATTCTATTCCTTTTTATCTAAATTAGAACTTTTGTTTTCTTTTCAGGCGTATGCGGCGTCTTGCCAACACAGTTCCAAGTTACATATGATGTTCACACACCCTGTATTTAACTGTATTAATGTACATATAGACTATCTATGGACGACCTTTACAAAATACAAGAGCTACCATATGGTTTGAGGTATGAAGTTATGTTTACTGGATTAGATAATTAACATCAGTTGCAAAAGTAACCAAGTCATGGAGAAAAGAGACAAAATGCTGCAATGGAAGCTACCTGGGGTTCACCTTCCTTCTGGATTGATGGGGGTCTGGTACCCCTTTTGATAAGTTTTCAATAATAGCCAAAATTTGCTTTCATACATGTTTTTATGCGGAATTATGGGTGCCAGGCTAGCCATCTTCACAAACTGTTTGTGGATTTCATTGAAAAAGGAAACCATGTTAAAGAAAGTTTGCCTAATTTGACCCTTTTGTTTGCTAAATATTGGCTTATCAAGCTAATCCTTATGTGTAGCACACATCGAAGCTGGTTCTCATGCTGCTGATGCTTCAAGGCATCAAGTTGATAAAAAAATGTACCACAAATGCTGTGTTTATTTCATCTGTCGCTAATCTGATTTTAATGACCATTATATTATCTAAGGAGGAAAATATCTGCAAGTATTTGAATCATTTGTAAGAAAAACCTATTGCAAAAGTTACAAAAGTGAGCAGTGACCAGGTGATTCCACAAAGAATTCGTGTGGTCTGCCTGTGGTATACCTTTGGCATTAATTGCAGCCAAACCTCATTTCAATCATTATTTAGATTCTATATGGTGAATCATACAGCGATTATTTCCCAGAATTGAAACCTGGTCGAAATTAATTACTTCAAGGGATTGTTACATGATGACATGACATGTTTTTAATTGCTTCTAATTACTACCTGGATCTCTTCAATTTATGTTATTAACAGGGTGATTAGAACACAGCAGAAGAGACAGTTAATTTCTCCTCCAGGAGGTACGTTCGATCGCGTTGTGGCGCATGGGTCACATGTTTTCATGGAGGAAGGGGAACAATCCTTTGAGGGTACCTTTGAAATATAATAAATTAGCACCTTGACTTGGCACAAGACGTTTCTTGATTTTCTTTTAACAATTGATATTCTCAAGGGTTTCTTTGAAGTTTTTTCAAATCTTTGTTTTTTACATCATCGTCCAGCACGTAAGAAAGCCATTAGAAGAAACCCAACTCGCAGATCGCTAAAAAGTTAAGAAACTCCGATACTGAGAAAATATTGCGTAAGAGGCTATTCATTTTAGTCGATAAGATACGAACATGTGAGGAGATTATTTTTGCTAAACATTACAGAGGTGTAATAGATTTTTCCAGTACTTGAGTACTTACTCAAGTTTCTTAATTTTTTGCCGATGATTGCTTATAAAACCTAACGTTTTGAGGTTGCTGATAGACATTCTAAGCTGAAGCTTCTTCATTTCTTGTATTCAGGCAGTGTTTGACTAGAAACTGAAAATTTCCGCATGCACATAGCTGAAAATCAAGCAAGACCATGCAGCTGTACTTGCGCAACGACCAAAGCCCAGCTACCCAATTTAGTAGCTCTTGTCTATTTTCATCCATGCTTATTCTAAGTTTAGAAACTTCATTCATTTTAACAAGATAACGTATTCTAAAAGATGTATTGTCATGATCATATTTCTCCAGTTGCCGTTGTCCTGTGCGATGCGATTTGTCCGTTCATTGTTTACCTGTTGAAGTAAGGGTCCCGGGAGGCAATCTTCCATATTGCGAACCCATTGAATTCAAGGGAAACCCGAAAAGACATTAAAATTCTTCTGAATCTGAATGAATCCTCAGAGCCAAGAAGAAACTAGCAGGGGAGAGAGTACCATCGTTTTTGGGCGTTACCTTCAGTCGTGTGACGTAAGCAAGCAGACGATACAAATGCGGCTGGCAGAAATCGAGGCATTTTCCGTGACAGGCTCAAAGGACAAATGTCATCATTGACCCCCGTCATCATTGACAAGTGTCATCGGTTTCTCCCTAACAGGAACCTAATACACCGTTTCTTGAATTATTACGTTGTTGGTATAAGCCTGTGGGCGCACAAATAATTCTGTTACATATTTGTTTTAAACTAAACTAACATTTAGTCCGAGTCAAGAGTGTTGTTCTTTGCGACGAGCAGCTCCAAAGCCAAGCAAGACTTGTTTGAAGAAACAATGCATAGCCTTGCTGCTTCTTGGTGCGCAAAACTGCAGTGCTAAAGGAGGGAAAGAAATGTCAAGCAAGCAAATTGCTGCCTCGTCTCAAACAGCTGGAAAAAGGTTTGTTTTTTGTCATTCTTTAAACGGTTTGCAAAAACAAGAATGTATTTTAAGCATGCAAGCCAGAGGTACTTCGCTTTCGGTGTTTCATTTCTCCAGAAAAGCACATGAGAACGTTGGGAGCAAGTAGGCTATGCTTTGCAGGAGGAGCAGTGTCTACCACTGAGCTCGTTCGAGTGAGGTCAAACTCTGAATTGGTGACCTCACGCGCAAGAGCTCGACCTCACTACTCACCTCGCCGTCCTTCAGAATTTAGTGGGCCTAAATTAGAAATCCAGATAGAAATCCAGATAGAAATCCACTGAAAACAAATTGTTGAAAAATGTCAAGGGACCAGTTCACCCTCTGGTGTAAGGTGTTCCTCTTATTTGCGTTTGTGGGTCAACTGTCAGTCTGATTTCAAAATATCAATTTGGCTGTAAGAGTGTTGCAGAATGTTGCCAGGATATTCTTGGTGGTTTAGTTTTCCTTGAGCTATCCGCAGACAGCCCCACTTGTATGGTAGCGTTTAAATCCTTGTTGGTCCAAACTCAGCGTTTTTGCTGCGCCCAAATAAGACTCCTGCCTGCGAAAAGAGAGATGGTGCATGGTGCTATATTATTAGACGCTATGCTTGAAGAGCAATTGTCAGCCAGAATTCATTGCAGGCTATTTTATACTTTCTGAAAATCACAAAAAATGTATCAAATTTGGCCGGCCCAAAATATGGATCTGCGCTACACTCGAGCGTCATCACAAGGGGTGCAGGTCTTGTTCACTTCTGCAATCCCAGCGCTTGGAGCCAAAATCCCAATGTAAGCTTCCTTGCTTCATTGGCCTTCCTTGGCCAAGACGTAAAAAGCCCCACAGTGACGCTTCTGGGAAGAGAGTCACTCAATGAAACAACGTATTTCAATCACATTTCGATCATCATTAATCATCACAATGTTATACAGTGTTCTGCTTCACTATTCACATGTTAGTTTGTTTTGTTTTGTAAGATTGGTCCAATATTCATTCACTAAAAATATCGAAATCACTGCAGGAATAGATCATTGTGAGTGATTCATTCAGATTCATTATATGTTTTGACGCATCTGTCTTGCTGTTTTACGTCACTTGGCACTACACTATTCATCATGAAGAGTGAAGACAATAAAACTTTAGCCTAATAAAACTTATGATTCAACAGCAACACCAACTGAACAAGATGAAAATTAAAGGGTCTGCTTCAACCAGCATGCTTTGCATGAAAATTGCGACCAAAATGGTAACGAATTACGAAGAGATGCCATTCGCCAAATATGCTGGTTGAAATAGGCCGTTTACGCAACCCAAGCACAATTATTGCTACAACGTGCATATGGAGTAATCTTATATTCTGGAAGGATATTTGCTGGCTGGAAGATTTTTCCGTTTACACGCAGTGAGTAAAATTTCATATTCTGTTTTAGGACAGCTTAAGGGTCATTTTGACGCTTTCACTAACTTTAAATAAGTTTCCCCAATCACTGCAAACTTATACTGTATCAACCCAACGCCATGGAAACTTGGAGACATTATATTTCTTTGAATCCATTGTAAATTAAATATGTATTTTGAGGAGGCTTCTGCAGTCGGTAACTTCATCTGCTCTTGGGAAACTTAGTCTTTCATGAATGGTCAGTCAGTACACATAAATGATTTGCAATGCGAAATGACTGAGCAGTGGCGGAGATAGAGGGGGGCAGGGGGCGGCTGCCCCCCCCAAAGCGACTAAAAATTGAAGTACGTTTTGCCATATCTTTGATTCTTTGTAGAAACGTGGTCTGTTTTCGTTGAGTGGGACCGATAGGGATTGTTTCAGTAAAATACCCAGGCAAGGCCTTTGTCATTGGGACGAACACGTCCAGAGGCCCCGGGGACATGGTTTGCGATACACTTTGACCCCCCTAGAGTTGACCCGTCGGGGAAAGATGGCGTACTCCGTATGATATTTAAATAACAAAACAAGTGTGATTATTTGAAATGCCCCGGGCATACTGTGTAAGAAACTGCGGTGGAGGCAGGTACAAGAAGTATTCTACCAAAAACCTCAGAAAGAAAAGAAACATAATTACTTGCCAACAAGATGGTCAACGGCCAATATCCGAAATTACCTAGTTTTACAAATGAAAACGCGGCAGCAAACCTGGATCAATTAATTTGGAAACAGTTACAACTGCTTTCTCAACAGCAATAGACTTTGTGGTTCCCACCCAGTTTTCATGGATGAACAACTGAACTTGAGCTCATGGAGATTAGGGAGGTATTTGTGTGTGGATGAGAATGAATTGCTGATCGAAAATATGATCAAGTTGGAGATGTTTCAAGGCAAACAAGGAAAATGACTGTGTGTGAAGCAATTACTAATGGCCTCGAATAGTAAGTTTTCATTACGCTAACACCAAATTTTAATTCTAATTTTGATGACATGCTGAAGTCTACTCCTTATACTTTTATTAGAAGAACTAAGAATTTGAGCCTGTGTTGAAAGCTTCTTAGAATTTTCGAATTTCTAGGACTCAGAGTTTTTTGCAAGTTTCTTACAGGTTGTAGAACAATCTTCTTGTTTACCACCTATGTTCTCGTCAACTTTCAAAAATGAAGTTTTTAGAAGCCATTTTAATGTTCAAACATTCGGCGAGTATGATGCAGGAAAAAGTGAACATAATCAAAAATATGGCAAAAGAATCTCCTTTTCATTGAAGTATGTAGTTTCTTAGGTTATTTCTGCTTTCAGTTCCTTATTGTTTGCTATCTTAGAGTCGAGTTTCTTATAAAACGGTTTCAAATGAAGAAAAATACATGTGGGAAATATGCAGTGGGAGCTTCGTCGTGTTCTGTAATAAAGATTATGAAGATTAATTACCTGGGAATTAAGCAGCAAGAACAGTAAAACTAATGAACGTGAAAATCTTTTTTTTTCAAATATATTTTATTTTTCATTTAGAAGCATAGCACAATGCAATTTTACATTGCATCCGACCTAAGCAGATTATTTAAAAGATGCAGTTCTAACAAACTAAGATATAAAGTTACAGCGAAAAACTGTTAAGGTATATGTGTAATAAAAAGGTGCAACAAAACGAATTCTTTCTCGAAACACACTCTTTGCCACCCGAATCGGGTGCACCTCTTCGCATACTCTATTTTGGAGCATTGTCACGGGCAAACATTTTCTGCTTGCATTCTCAAGAATTTGAAGTGATGCTGTTTGTTGCAGAAATTGTGCAAAACTTTTCTGCTTGTTGGTATGTTGGGATGACAATATATAGCAATCATTATGCTAGTTGAAATTGTAGGTTAGCGAATTTCAGCCCCTTTACAGGCCGGATATATCAAGCCACTTCAAACCATTGACAGGTGATGGGCCACCTCAAAAACGCTAAAGGAAACAACGAAGTATTTGTCTATACTTGGACGATCTACGATTGTGGCAAGCTTTCAGGCACTTTTCCGCCGTCGCAGCGGTGGGACAGGCATCTTCTCCTCTATCACGAGTTAAAGGTATAGACAAAGCTATATCTCAGCTGTTACAATTGGCCCAAGAAACTCCCACAAACCCATTGTTTCTTTAGCTACACAATGAAACCGGATGTGTCAAGGCTTTCGAGTACAATGGATTATATTTTTTGTTACTTGGCCCGGGCCAGCTTTTAACCATGTCGATTCCCTTTTTTGACCCGACCCATAGCCTCGACGTGAAGTTGGGGCTGGAATTCCGTTTGTTAAAAAGCGGTCCGGTTCAAGTGTTTCCAAAACTTTCGGCCAACTTGATACTAGTTTCTTCGTGCACTGCTGGAAAGAACAACTCGCGCTTCCTTTGCCCATGGTATTGAGTTAAGATTTCTTTTCATTCTTTTGGGATTTGGTTTGATATGGTGTTGAACTGCTACATAGTTTCAAAGAGGATTGTGGTCACATTCTCATTCTTATCAGTTCAACCACTGATTGGTCAGTTCTAAATATTTTCAAGGCATCTGCTACCTGAATGGCCTAAGCTCAAAGATTTTCGTTTGCTCCAAATGAATTCGGGACAGTTCTACGATCAAACTTAATGGCAGTTACCTCCAAAAGCTTGTCAATGCCAGCAGCTGTATGGTAAGTTGTTTTCATGTGATGTTTTGCAGGCTAGCTCTTTTTTGCAATCGGAAGTGGCGCAGTGGTGCAAGTCACTGGTGGAGGTGAAATGAAGGTATTGTGGTGTAGTGGTACAATCCACTGGTAAAGCTGAAGATGTCGTAGCGTCGTGGCTTAATACTCTGACTTTGCAGCGAGAAAAGTAAAGTAGACAGTGCTTCATTCCAGGTAGAGCTCATGACATAGAGTCGCGAACTCGATGAGGTAGGATTAGGCCTTCTCTTCTTTTCATGAAAAGAGGCATGTCACTTAAAATCAAATATAAATATACATTTCATATTCGCATTTCATATTTCATATTTAATGCTTCAAAGGAGGTTTTGCCCTTCAACTAGTTGATTTTCCAGGGGCCCTCCCATGAAATCGATTATTATACAAGTGAACTTGCCCAAATCGTCTTATAGGAAAGAATGTCGTTTTACAGAGTATGTTTCTTTCTTACAGAACAACTTGGGCAAGTCCACAATATAAGATACAGGGAAAAAAGGTATTAATTAAATCAAACTATAGAACCTTATTTACAATATTTAAAATAAAATGTATGTACAATAGATGTTTCTTTTAGTTTTCTCTGCTCTGTGCAAATGCAGGCTTTTAGCCTTGCACAAAGTTGATACACCACACAACACAGGCAACAGAAATTGGGTCACATACGAAGGGCGAAAAACGGGCTATGTTCACTGCTCACGTCCGGCCACAACGGAGAATCTATCGCAATCTGGGTCACAGACGGGCTATCTCTTGGTTTCTAATTTGTAGAAATGCGTACACAACCACAAAGAACTGTCTTTGTCTATTGACATGACGGAACTAATGTTTTTAGCTGTGGTTAAGGTTCCACCAAAATATTTCCCAGCGACAGCGAGGTGAAAAGCTTTTTATTTTGTACGAGTTCTAATTATGTCATGTCCTTGTTGTGATTCATGCAATGGCTGCTAGAGCCAACTAAAATAAGAGATTAAGAAATAATGAAAAATAAAGATTTTAGAAATTATTACCCAGAGTCCTTTGCGGGCATGCTATACAATTTCAGATGATCTGAAAGGCAAATTTGGCTTGAGCAGAAACTAATGGTGCTCAGTGCAGCAGCAGTTAAACTAAATCAAAGCGTTCTATCAGTTCAACTGTTGCAGTCTCCTGCAGTCTAGATTCATAGTTCCGCTTTACTTAGGCCAAATTTGATTTTCAGACAGCGTGAAATCGTAGCTTGCCCGCAAAGGACCCTGGATGACAATTGCTCTTAAGGCCCCGTTTACGCGATACCGTTTTCATTTCATATCGGATTTGGTAAGGCAATCCGATATGAAAATTTCTCCTGTTTACACGATGCCGTTTTCATTTCATAGCGGATTGGGGTTCTGTTTACACCATACCGTTTCGCCTACCCTGGGTACCAGTTCGCCTTGCACTGTAATGGTTTCACCGTATTCGGTAATGGTTCCACTGCGCATTCTGCGCAGCTCCCCTAATGGATTCGATGCTAGTAGAATTGATAATGAGGCTCCGTACTGAGTTGATATCGGATTCGACCGTTTACACGATATGGGATTGGTTTCATGCCACTTTCATTTGAAAACGCGAAAACGGTATGAAGCATATCGGATTGGTGCGTTCTCGTGTAAACAGGAGGCCAATCCGATATGGAATGAAAACGGTATCGTGTAAACAGAAGGCCAATCCGATATGAAACCAATCTGATATGAAATGAAAACGGTATCGTATAAACGGGGCCTAAATTTCACAGAGCCTCGTCTGTGGAATCTACCCGGAATCGAGCACCGCAAGATCAATCTGTGATGGAAATGAAAACATTAGTAGCCTAACATTAGTCCTAAACTCGAAAATAAATAAGTTGTTGATGCTTCTATATTCCTAAGCTTTCGAAAGGTCTTTACGATGAAAACAACTTAATAGTGTGAACAAGAAGAAAAATAAGCCAACTGGTACCTTATTTAGACTGATTCAACAAAATTACACCTCTTGTTTGCTTCTGAGTTATTGAAGTTATTATTTTTGTCAGACAGAAAAGTAAATAACCAACCAAGTGTGCATTTGGTACAGCAAGTCTCACTGAATTGGTATATTTAGTTTTACAAGAAAGATGATGCAGAATCAGTGTCATCAACATGAAGGATATTCCTTACTGGCAGCTGGCAGTAAAAATGATCGATCACAAGTGTGTTTGCGGGTATTGCATACTTAAAGCAGGATTCACAGCGACTTTGTGATACGATGCGGCGGCGCGCAGCAAAATTGAATTAATCCAATTCTGTCGCATTGCCACGTTTCATGGTTATCAAGAATGTGTTCAGAACGATGTTTAAGTGTGAATATTCCAGCTTGAAAAACCGTTGTCAATATTGCCATATTCTGGTCAAAGATTTATTCTTCGAAACATCTGGAGAAATGTGTCAAATGGCTCTGAGCAGCACTTACTTAACATCATTAACAGCTAGAGCTATGAAACCAACTTTCAAAAGTACAAATGATGAACAAATGAATGAATTAATGAATGAACGAATGAATGAATGAAAGTCTGATTATAATAACGTGAATTCTAAAGTGCAAAATACAGCTGGATCTGATATTGCTTTAAAGGTTTATCTTTCACCAGAAGCGAAGATGTGTTAAGCTTGTGGAAATGTCCATGCATGATGTGTCTGTTATGAAAATATTCTTAATTATTTCATTGAGATCAATTTAATTGCTGTTTGTAGACCTCGCCTTCTTCCTAAATGAACCGACGTAGAACTCTGGTCTTTATCAATTTTGATTTATAACGCCGTCATTTTCAAATCACTGTCCGTTTGTAGAATATCATTCAGATCAGATGGCTTTATGAATTCTACCTACAAAACTATTGTCAAATTTCAATTGACCAACAGTCACAAACATTGCAAGGCCTGCTCGATTGTTGAAGCGGAAAATTGAAAAGTGTCGCTTCCTGTTCCAGAAGTTTCTAATTTTCCAATTACCCCATAATTGTAGATGTTACGACTTCCTCGATATTTCAATATTCTGTTGCTCATTTTTTCTGATGCTGGACTCAAGAAAGTTTAGTTTGATTGCATAGCAAATTACAACGCCTTGAATTTTCTATTGTTTCAACCGATGTAATTGATCTGCCATTTGATGGTGTTGTGTTTTGTATGTTGAAGGTACGTCCAAAATCTATCTGGAACGAACAGTGTTTCAAACCCGATTGCCTTTGCAGCCAGACAGTCCAGCAGCGGGCGGGCCAGGGTTCCATCCAGCGTGGTTTGGAGCTCACCACTTGAGCACCATGACAAAGAGTTGCAGACTCGATTTTAGGTCCTCTGTACCTCCAAAGGGCTGGGTACTAAAATGCCATAACTTCACCTTTACAAACGAAAATACTTCGCCTTCATATTCACCATTCGGATTTTCTCAGCAGCACTAGGAATTTTTGCAGAACAGCATCACAAAGAAACCATTTCAGAATCTCATCTCCATTATCATTTTGAATACCCTGTGTACCAGACATGTTGAAGTGAATTTTCCACAGGAAGCCCATAGTACAGATTATAAGAAAAATATTTTGTCTAAGAAATTTATTTTCGTTTCTTTCACATATCATTGTATATTGTCCTCATTTCGTCAACATTCACAGCCGACTGGTGTTGTGAAATGAAAAAATTTTTTAAAGGAGCACAAGGAAACGCTTGTGATCCTTTCACAATTTTTTATTTCACAAATAACACCAGTTGGTTGTGAATGTTGACGAAATGAGAAGAACACACAATTATATATACGCATACGCATATAAATTATATATCATATTATATTATATTATATTATATTACATTATATTATATTATATTATGTTATATTATATATGAAAGAGAGGAAAATAATTTCTTGAACAAAACTCGGAACAAAATATTCCTCTAATAATCTGTAATATGGGCTTCCTGTGAATAGTCATGCCGTTCCTTTACCTCGTGCAGAGAGCCACTAAATTATGCATAGGAAATTTGTTTATTTATTCTGCAATCTGTTAACCATTTTACATCCATGGCAGGTCTCAATGCGGGCCTTTTTCATTTATGAAGAATGGAGTTTGGTCTTTCTACTTTCATTCCTTTTCAAATGAGTTACTAAGCAACCAGGAAAGTCGGAAGATGACAAATCGATTCTTTCATAAGCAAGCTGTTCTTCAATTTGCCCAGAACATTTTCAGGTTCACAATGAAAATCAATTCTTTTGATTTGGAAGGATTTGAGTTTGTTTCAGAAGGTTTATTCATTGTTCATATGAAAGGTAGCACTTTCCAAGCGTCATCGTTCGAAGAAATGTTTAATTTAAATCAATCAAATATGGTTGGACTGACCAATAAGAATCCAAAATTTTCGAAATTTTACGCAATTCTTTGTTGCTATTTTGGCTAAAATCTTTAATTTTTTGAGGGCGAAATTTGCACACCAATAATTTAGGTTTCCGAGGAGATAAAGCGATTTACTACTTTTCTGAACAAATATATTTGAATCAAGTCAAAATGAACATGGACTGTAGAAGATCGTTGAATGTGTGTGAAATCTATTCTTGAAGCTGCGAAGCATAAATGCAAAGATGCTTTTGTTTGTTTTGTGAGATTTCCCCTTGTCTCCCTTTTGTGCTGTGATGCCAATGATATGTATGATTGTGTGATGCCTACTTGCTAGCGATGACATTTTGCAAAGAACCACAACCGCATCACAATCACATGGGCGAAGAATGAGAATGTATTGTTTCCTATTCGTATTGAATTGAATTCTCTTTTGTGTTTCCGATGTGCTTTGTATTGGTTTCATTTCATTCCGTCCTATCTGGCCTTGTTGGCACTGCCACAATTTATTGGATGGGAGCTCATCATGTTTGTATCAATTTGATTTCAGCAATGTTGCCTTCGAGATGGATGAATTAAAACCAGGAGGAAATAACATTTATCCAGATCTGGGTAGCTTCAGTAAAGTAGTGGATGGAGTGGCCGGACAACAGCGCAAAGTGTCGTCTATGGAGGATATCAAACAGCAAATTTCAAGGACGATCGCTCTCAATGTTATTAGCAAATGGAAAGATTATTGTTCAGAACGAAGAGCAGAGAAAAACAAAACTGATGTTTATCGAAAAGGACCGGCACCAATTGAAGACACCGAGAGTTTGAAGAAGGCTATAAATAAATCGACATATGGAACTCTGGATAGCGATGTCGAAGAACTCGAATTTGAGGAGAATCGAGTTAAAAATGGGGGTGTTGGAGGAGGCACACTTCGAGGGCGGAAAACAGGACACAAAGCATTAGATGGCTCTTCCCTGGCAAGTTGCCGTGCATTGATCGTTTACTTTTCGAAATTAGCGAAGACGAGAGATGAAGAAGAGCTTATAGATTTGAATTTCGTTGAGTCTCTTCTGCAGAGTGGTGCTGATATCAATTTTTCAGATCAACATGGACAAACTATCATGCATGAAATATCGCGTGCCTGGCACCCTGATGTTGCTAAGTTTGCGATCCAAAATAACGCAAATGTCAACAAAGCTGATACGTTTGGAAGAACTCCACTTCATTTGGCCGCTGCTGTGGACTATGATGACATGGTTGAATACCTTGTTCTCAGAGGAGGTATGAAAATCATCTTTATTTCATTTATACTTGAGGGCTTTACCTAAAAGTTCTATTCAGCCCCCCACTGTGTTAAGTCCCCTCTCTTCTTAGTAAATATTTGAACGTTCTCCATTTATCTAGCCAAACAGCTAAATCTGCACTTCATGTTAATTTTGATAATTTTGATAGCACTGATAATGTTAAGGATAAAAGCTGTTTCGAAATTGTATATTTGACTCGTAAAGATGTACGTGGATACTGCAAAATATGGAGTAAAAGAACTGAAAAGGTGTCATTTATACCCTTGACTTTGCGATGAAGAAGCCTCCCTCTGTAATAAGCCCTCTCTTTTAAGCCCCAATTAGAGTCTATGAAATCAAATAAGCCCATGAAGGCTTTTGTGGTAATGACCTTGTAAAGGCAGTAAAGACACACCTAACACCAGTGCAATTGTTTGGTCATTTATCAACAAATTTACATATACAGTCCTTAGATTCATTAAGCAAACATAGATATTTTGGAAACAATTATTAAATGATATGCAAAATATGTACTAAATTGAAAATAGCGCTGAAAAAATTGTTAACAGTTCACTCACAGTAAGAAACTTTTTATTCACCCTAACCCTAACTCTAGAAAAATAAACTTTTGTCAAAAATAAGCACTAAACGGATGCACTAAAGACATTTGGTAGCAGTTCATTCTCTAATGAACATTAAAAGATCATACAAAACTTACAACTATTGGAATGCAAGATGATGTCAGTAAAATGTAAAGTATTTTACAGGGAGCTGTCTGTATGATTGAGGAAAGTCTTCAGAAATGAGAAAGAACAGAGTGAATCATGTCTGGAAGATGAGACAAGTCTTGTTTTGCAATTGGTTCTCTCAACCACCATTTCAGGCTTATATTTTTGGCAAAGGGCTAAATAGATAAAAGATAACATTAACAGACTGTATTATTCAATGTTTTCACCTTTAATGCCACAAAATAAGGCAGAATAGAAACAATTTTGTATTTACCTCAAGAAGGTGTTTACTAAGCCAGTAAGATTTGTCATGAAAATTGGTCATGATCCCCTCATGATAAACCTAATCAGCTAAGATTTGTTTTACCCTCTTCAAATCATGTGACCATAACCTTGGGAAGTTTCAGTTTTATGCTACTTTTAGCACTCATGGCACAACTTTGCATTGCATGGAATATGTTAGAGAAATCAAAAGATGTTCTATCAAGGGATAATTCACATGCCATGAATTAGGTGTAAACCCGGCGGGTCCACTCCTATATAACAGTTGTAACCATGACAGTCTGGCACTTTTGGAAATGAACCCTTATCTCTGATTTTTGTTCGTTGAGAATAACCCTTTTCCGGCATTTTCTCTGACACAGGACAGAAAATTACTACCCTAATTTTGTGATTTCTAGGAGGTTCCTAAAGACCAAGGGTTAGAGAAAATACTTCAGTTTGGACACACCTTAAATCACTGACATTCATTTGTAGACACCTAATTTAAAGGATTGGTCAATTATCCACCAAGACTTTTTGACTTGTCATTTTTTCTTGGGAATGACATCATAAAGTATTCTCTTGTGGATACAAGCAATCAAGAAGCATGAAAATGTTTATCAATTCTATTTTAACATCATAAGGCAAGACATTATATTTCAAAAAGTGGCTCATCTCATCCGACTCATCTCATACTTCCCATCCAAAACACCAAATAATGTCACCTTAGCTGTAAACAAAGCTCGTAGCTCTGGTGTGTTCATTTAGGGATTTAGAGTTGTTTTGTTTTCAAAACTTAAACATGTAAAAAGATATCAGCTGAGCCTTGCAACTGCTCATTTGCATTGCTTTCCTTGCCATTTGATTTGGGAAGGTTTTCATAATATGATAATGAATGCAGCAACATAACCTACAGCAACACTGCATGTGAACAGAAAGAAACACAAACACAAGTTTTTCTTACCACAATATCATACTTCTTGCCCGACTTCTAGCCAGATATGCAGATAAAGACCTTTGTGTGCATGGACTTAATTTTCAGCAGAGACCATGTTTGGTTTCAGCTAGATTTATTTTCCTGCCCAAATTGCCCAAAAGGCCCAGGAGGAAGAGGCCGTCATTTTATTGATGTTGTTGTCGTTGTCATTGTTGTTGTTGCTTACGTTCAGAATTCCATTCAATTTGGAAGACATTTTTGGCAAAGCATGTTTTGATATCGCAAATGGTAAGCCTTTTCTTTCTCAGCCTTCTTGGAAAGTAGGAAACAACGTTTTAATTTGATAAACGTTTACAGTTTAAGCCAACAACATGAGCATATAAATGAACAAACAATAATGGTGCACTTAGTCCCCTTTGATTAAATCATCTACTACATTGTGTCAGATTCAAAACCTATATTGTTGCCATATTAATTTCAGAATTGTGCATTTCAGGCAGCTTGCAACACTGAATAATGTCTAATTCCTTTAGGTAGGCCAGAGAAGTCCAAAGCAAGAGTTACATACTGTACATACAAAGCCAAGGGAATTTTGACAGGCTGATCAAATATTTTGTAAACAAATAGACTTATGGCAGTAAATGCACTGGGCTAGTAAAATGAAGTAGAATAGATAGTTGTTACCAAGACACAGTGTTATGATGAGCTCATTGCTTTATTTCAACCTTGCAATGTGAGCCAAGGTTTTAGAATGTGGAAGGATAGGATAACCACAAAACTTCTTGCAAGATCTTCTAAAGTCTCAAAATTGTCTTCAAATGTAGTTTTTGTAGACAGTAGACCAATCTATCTCCCATTGCATATATTTTCCAAGAAAGCCAGAAATTTGAAACATTGCACCAAAACTGGACCTTCTGCTTTAAATCAACCAATGTATCTTTGTAAATGTTATTGTTGAGTGTGGAGGGAAAGGAATCAATTTTAGTCATCTAGATGAGTGGTTTTGGCTCAGTTGTATGCATTTTAACACATCTTACCAGGAGTCATGTCAACAGTCATAAATCTACATATGTTAATATTTGACTCTTTTTGAATTTTGAAAACTCTCGGAAACATTTCTGAAAAAAGGACCCTTTTTCCTAGTTTCTATGTCCTAGATTTTTCACAATTTCCAGACCCTTTCTCCTAGATTCCGTAGACTCTCATGGTTACAATCTTCGATAGGAGTGGACCTGCCGGGGGTGTAAACAACTTTCAGTCATTTATGCATCTGATCTTACATTTAGGTGAGCATTTTTGAAGAAAAATGATGCAAAAAAATTGTTGCCAATGCAGTTCTGGTTTTTTCCAATCTATATTTTTATTGATCAAAAAATAGATTTTAAACCACATAATACGTATATTTATGTGTCCCAGACACTGCAGAAAAAGACACTTGGTCATCTCAGGTCCCCAATATGGCTGGCACTTACAATTTGAATATACTAGATACATGTGATACAGAACTAACAAAGATAAGCGCATAAAGCGAGAGTATTTGCTGCTTGGTGTTATCAAATGATATTGAAAATACCTGTTAACATCTGGCACATATAAAAGAAATCTGAGTGATCAAGCCATTCCATGAGCCATGTGACCACCCGACAGCAAATGCCCACCTAGATGCAAGGGCCACCCCACACATTGCACATGGATGAGACGGAATCCTCACACCCAGACCAACACTCCCACCACAGGGCGAGCCACGGCATGTGGAAGCACTTGGGAGGTAATATCAAATAGCATATCAAATAGCATCAAATAACAAATCAAATCAAATCAAATCAAATCAAATCAAATCAAATAGAATATCAAATAGCATCAACACTGGCTGGTATTTTTGACTCACCTAATCAAAATGATCTTGTTTGTCAATAGACACCATTGCCGCTTTAAGAATAATTCGCTTTGCTACAATGTTCTATGGAGAACTTTAAGAAAAAAACAGATTGCATGGGGCATTTGAATCCAAATTTGTGATATTTAAGCCTAGAGTATCAGTAAGCTAACCAAAGAGATCTTATACGCATGGACTAAACAGCGGATAGTGCAAAAGAAAGTGCTCCAATGTGTATGCATCCAATTAGGGACTATCAAGTTTTGTATTGCTGTTCATGTTTCCTTACCAGTAGTCACATTATTTTGAGAAGTAGAGATGGTAATTCCCAAGTGGTTGATATTCAGGCTGTGAAAAGTGTTTTGGGGATGTTCTGGCTTGGACATATTCCTGGGGATCAGCAGGAGGTGTCCTTGTTTTGGACAATCTACATAAAGAAACTCATTTCAAGATTAATTTGTTGTGAAAGCTAAGCTGTAAAACACCAGTACACCCTACTTTATGAAAAGAGACATTGAAATGTGGTGCCTTTGTTGCTGGCTGTCATTCCTCCCTCTATTAAGGTTGCTCTGCTGTGGTTTGATTTGATTTCACCATTAAACTGGGTAGGCTTTCTTTTTTAGTGGCTTTCAGCGATAGTGCACAGTTTATCATCCACTGCTTCATTTCTCTGTTGATCATATCTGACAATATCACTGTGATCTAGGTTAAAATTAGAACATTTTTTGCATATTGTTGCTTTTGCCAATGCCAACCATTTCGTACTTACAGGTCTTGCACACATCAGAAATATTTACAGTTTTTCATATCGCACAACAGTTTTTGTAGAGATTTCTTGTCAGGTAATGTGTACAAAGTCCATACTGTGATGTGCCAATAGGGAATGACAGATCATCACACTTTGTTAATCTATGTTGATTTCACATTTGTTAATCTGTGAACTTGTGCACCTTTTAGACCACTTGACATATGTGATTCATATTTAGGTGGCATTTTGGTAAACGAAATAGTGCCAAGATTAGTCATAAAGATCAGCCTTTAGCACATGCATGGTTGCACATGAATGCAAATTTAACCAACTTAAGATGCATCTTATTTCCCTGAGAAGTTTATATGACTAAATCCATTGTTTAGAATTATAAAGCTATGTTTTAAAATAGAATAAAAAAATGTGAACTTCATAGTATTTGCTAGTAGGCATGCTTAATTTGTTTGTATCAAGGAATACGGAAGAATTTACAAAGACAGATAGCCTCCATCTATTAGGTCAATTTTTAACAAACAATAAGTTTCATAAACTTGTTTTTACATCTGAGTAAATTGTGGATGCTCTGTTAATAGTATGACCATACAGTAGAAACCCTCAAAAAAGAACAAGCTTTTTTGGCAGCCTGAATAGGTTCTTAATTCAATGGCTGTTATTCTAAATTCCATATATATGGTACATGCCTTGCACACATTGTACTGTTTTCAGCACAAGAAATCTGAAGAGTTTTTGAGGATTCTTGAGGACGTTTTCAGGTTCGAATTATTGTTAAAAATCTGATAGTCTACTGAAGAATTCTGATCAGAATGTTAAGAATTCTTGAAAATGATGAGGAATTCTGAAGTCATGAAACGTGTTATATAAGAAGCCTCTGAGAGTTTTTTGTTTAGGGAGTTTGAAATGTTAAATTTCAGCCGCTAGGTTCTTATGAAAATAGGTTCTTGTATGCGGGTTTCTACTGTATGAAAGTTGCGCAAACAACTGTGCTTCAAATATCGGTATTTCCTTGTGACATTGATCAGTTACCCAAATTTGGTTTGGCCATGTCATGGCCTCTGTTGTCTTTGCAAGGCTAAGCCTTTGCTTTAGGTTTCCTTTAAAGTTTTATAAAGCGACTGGTTTTCTTACCAACCTGATTTTCAACATGCAGTGGTTTATTCGGGGAACAAAACTGAAACATTTTATTGCTAATGTATTGGACCAGAAGAAGGGCCATCGGGGAGACATCCCTTTCATTGAAACCATAGAAACAGATATGCCATGATAAAAATGTACGATTCTTCTTTCTAACGGAATTACAATTACAATTGTTGCGCTCCCATCACCATAGTTTTTATTTTATAAACGAAACTTTGCCGAATCACATTTGAAAACGAAAGGGCTTCGATGAAGCCACCGACACCCTGGTGGGGGTGTGTTTATCAGTTTATAGTAAATTGAAAGTGTCTGCAGTATCTGTTTCATATCTTCATAATAAGGAAATGTTTGTTAAAAATTTATCAGGACATAGTGATAGATGATGGTATGGCATTTAATTGTAACTCCAAATGTTTCTGCATTTAGAGAGAAAATACAAGCAGTTTTTGTGTTGTGTGTCAAGCCATGGTTTCAAATAGTGGCAGGGAAACTGCTTTGCTTCCTTAGAGTGGAGCACACATTTCAAGGGACATATTTCCAGCAGTAAAAATCTTTCCTCTGAATGAATTTTAATCTGACTTGTGACGACTTGTTTATGGAATCAAACAAATCATCTTCGGAAGTTACATGAATTGGTCTGTTTCTATTTCACGCCAACGTTCTGTTGAAAAGACTGATGAAATTTGGTTCCCTGCGAGTAAACGAAAATTGTTCATACAATTCTTTGACAAAGGAAACGAATGTTTCGATTTATACGAGGTTAAACGATTGTGTGATAGTTAAGTAGTTAAAGAAGATTGAAACATCGTGAAAGATGTAGTACGGTCAATTCTCCTAGGTCAACTGCCACTAGTTTAACGAGGTCAGTTGTTTTAGGAAGTTACATAGTTTGCTGTAAATTCCTAAGTTATGCGTAACATTTTATTTAAATTACAAAGTTTATCTCTTCATGATGCATCCAGTCCCACGTCTTAACCGTAAACATTGGCTACTATGATGGCGGCGGCTTCGTTCTCGTTTCTCAAAGTAAAGGGAATTTCTTTGAAGTCAGGAAGAGAAAAGCCACACAAGATTATCAAATTTTGAATTCATGTGGAGTTTCTTCTTTGTTTTGGCCTTCCAGAGTTAACCCGCATTGTCGGCCCTGTTTTTATCAAATTTATGGACCAATTCAGCCAATTACTGCCCAGTTTATACTTTGATACACATTCGTATATGAAAAAAGATGCAAAGTTGTAAATGAAATTAAAGTTCAAATTTTCATTCAATCGAAGTGAACTGAGATAAAGGCTTCCACTTTGAAATTTCAGACAGTTTATGAACAACAGTTTCATGAGTCAGTGTCCAAATTTTCTGCCTGCATGAATATATCCAAGTCATAGATGAAGCGAAATTTGACTTTTGATTCAAATGAAATGAACTGATCTGAAAGGAACGATTATATAGCGTAAATGTTAGAGTTTGCGTTCTCTGACAGTTTACTAACATCATTTAACGAACTGCACCAAGAATGTCATGACCATTAATATCACACGCTTTCATCTTTTCGTCATTGTGAAGTGCGTCATTTCGATGAGCAATTGTCTGAACATATAATCTATCAAGAAACCACTCCTACATCTCAAGAGCAACTTGGGTTTAGAATTTAATCTCGTTGATACTCTCCTACGCAGAGGCTAGGTTCCCTCCCTTCGCAGTAGTTCCCTTTTGCTTGCAATGCGATGATTGAGGATGCGATGTTGAGGAACCTCTGCATTGGAGAGTATCTCGTTGGAGTCATATTTGCAGGCAAGATTGATCCTCAAATAGTTTAATGGGGTTTTGGTATCGTCAGAAATATTGTCTGAAATCTACCCGTGAAAAGACGTTTCCGAGGTTGACAAGAAATTAAAAGTAAATCACAGATGAACCTTTCTCTAAATGATTTTTCTGTGGCAATAAATCTCGGGGGGTAACTCAACCTATTATGTGATGGGGACGTGCCATTTTGCCCGAAAAATTGGTACCCATAATTCCGTAAATTCTGGTGGATTTTAAGGCCATAATTCCACAAATCGAATAAATATCTGGGCCATAATTCCGTAAATTATGAAAAATCCCCTGAAAAGGACACCCATAATTCCGTGAAATGTCAAAAAATTGTGAAAATGATACCCATAATTCCGTAACGGTTTGAAAAAACTACCCCTAAAAAATGGCACGTCCCCGTACCACGAACAGTACTAAGATACCCCCCCCCCCCCCCGAGCAATAAATATTGTGTCGGAAAGTAAAATTTGGCGTAAGTGGAAAGCACTGAAGTAGTCGAGCTGATAGAAAAGTTTTTGTTTTGTTGAATTTTCTTTCTGTTATATTCCAGCTGCTGTTCCATATTTTCTGCCATGCTTAATTTGATTTCAGATAGTGTGAAACTGCAATTTGCCTGCAAAGGACCCTGGGTAACAATGGCTCTTTAAAGGGTCATTAATATATTTATGTGTTGCTTTGTAAAAAAACCTTTGTTGATGTTTTAACCAAAATGTTATTGAATTTCAGCTGATATCAATGCAGTTACATTTGGTGAAAACCAGACAGCTATGCATTACGCAGCTAAGAACAATGCGACTTCAACACTCAAAGCTTTGATGAAACTTGGCGCATTCATCAATGCAAGAGATTACAAATCAAGAACGCCCTTATTCGTGGCTGCTGAATCAGGTTAGTTTCACTAGTGTCTGAATTTACTTGCTAGATTCAGTCAGATGAGAAATAGACTGTTTCGAGCGGCCAACCACATTGCCGTCATACCTGGAGCCATCCCTTACGGGCAACATCCTTGAAGACTGTATGTGTCAACATTTTCACCGAAGATCTTATCAGTTTTATTTGTAGATTTCATTGATTAGAAGACAGGCCAAAAACCCAGCGGGCATTCATTTACCTCCTTTTATATGCAGAATGGCAATGAAAAAAAAAAAAAAAAAAAAAAAAAAGGAGAAAAAGAATGGCAATGAAAGACGCCATAAAGGTCCTGTTTATATTTCTTGGTAAAAAGTTCCTGAATTCGGCAATGTTTAGATGTTTAGATATGGCCAAGCCAACGACATCCAATGTTTTATTCAATTAATTGTGTTTTTCTTCGTAAGATGTTTTGTTACGATTGGATCAAGCATTTTAGGCCCCTTTTCACGCATTTCGCAACTAAGATATTTTCGTAAAGTCGAATTTACCTATGTTGCCAGTACTTATAAAACGCGAGAAAAATTCCGAAATTACATTAGCCTTCCGACCATAGACTTCATAGCCATAGCTATCCTGAAAAGATCCAAATCGAACAATATTTTTATGTTTCGTAGAATTGTAGTCTTGAACAAACCTCGTGTTTAAAAATGCATGAAATCATCGCTCGATTCAGATTGTTTTACAAAACAGATAAATTTGTCTATTAGACATTTTAGTCAATTTCAGTACTCTAGTTGCAAGTAATCTTTATCCCTTCTGCAACGCAATTCCATTGTCCTGACACAATTTTTATTCCGCTGTTTTAACGCTGGTTTTGTACCTCTTAGCACGATCTGAAGCTGCAAGATTTCTCATCGAAAATGGAGCCCCAGTTGGCGTCTATGACGACAGCGGAACACCCTGCCTGTCTCTCATGATCGAAAAGATGCCACATATCGCAATCGAGGCTGTAGAGCAATTTCATAACATTGATAGAGCTTTCAGGAAGCATTACTTCTACCTAAGTTATCTTGAGAAAGATCCAAAGTATTTGGGAGCAAAGAAGCCAACAACAACCCGAGCCCTTAGGGAACATAAAGAGAAGGAAAAAGAGAAGAAACGAGCAATGAAAGAAAAAGGAATTAAGAAGCCGAAAAAAGAGAAGACTTTTGCAAAAGTACCACTTGAGGTGAGATTTTGTTTGTTTGTTTGCTTGTTAAATAATCCTCTTTTGGTCCTGTTTATTTCTTTGCTAATACTGTAAAAGCTCCTTTTAGCCCCCCTCTATACCCACTTGTTAAGATACGATTTTAATTTTACATATTTTTACTTTATCTCAGGTGATCCTTCAGTACAACCAACTCGACCTGATCATGCATCCAGTTTTCCAACGACTTTTAGCAGTGAAATGGGATCAATTTGGAAAATGGGGAGTGTTTCGATTAGTCGCTATGAACTTGTTTTACACATTACTGTGGACAGCACTGGGGATATTTCTACCGAGACATGGTCAGAGTTATTATTCACCGTTGAAAGAGAATTGGTGGAGAATGGTTTTAGAAATCATTGGAGTTCTTCTAACCGTCTTTTTCATCTATTCGGTAAGTTCTATACACTCACAAAGTTCGGAATTATCAGCTCATTTTCCAAATCTTTAAAAAGTTCGGTGTAAATTAATGGCTTGAGAGAAACTTTAAATCAAATTAAATAAAATTTAAAATTCAATTTTGAATCAAACTTTAAAAAATTAATGATTATTTGGAAAGGTGTAAATTTTGGAAATGATCTGAACAGGGAAGGGTTTAAAATTTATCACTGATAAGTTTCAGACTCTATTTGTTATCGAGAAAATATTTTCATTTGCAGGAGATAAAGCAAGTTCGACAGGAAGAGCAGATATACAATCAATGGAGGCAATGGCGGACAAGACAGGTTGAAAGAGACATTGATTATTGTCATCCAAGATGGCCAGAGGAAAGGAAATACCTTGATTCAGAATTGCGACAAATTAGTTCTTACCAACGAACTTACTTCCGAGATCCATGGAACATTTTTGAATGGATCACTTACTTTGTTGTTTTGACATTGGGCATCACAAGGGTCATGGCAGTTACATCTCACAATGAATTAGCCAGCAAGATACACCCTCGTGTTTATTCAATTGGCTTAATTGTCATCTGGCTGAGGTTTATGCGTTCTTGTCGAGCATTTAGAAGCTTAGGCCCTTTTATCGCAATATTGGGATCAGTGATTGCTGATACTCTGAAGTTTGCGTTTCTGTTCTTCGAGTTCTTTATCCCGTATACTGTTGGATTTTGGATTCTTTTTGGTGGAAAGCATCATGGAAAGCAAATGGGGGATGATAATTCCAAAGATTGGATGTTGTTTAATGATCTTATTTTCTCCGTTTGGCAGGTACACACCTTCTCATTTTTGTATCACAGCTGATCTTCATTTTGTTGTTTCTATTTCAAATCTAAGGAAATGCCATCTTCCCCTCTCATTGGTGTAGAATTACCGCTGAGGGAATACTCCAAAGATGCAGAGTCTCTCGAAAATACTTGTGTCGTGTGGCTGCTATGGAGGAACAGTAATGTAAATTTCCCCCTTTTCTCCAAAGTTGAATTGAGAAGGCATCGATCTGTCTTTCAAATTGAAAATGCTATTGATCTTTTTTGCAACTGCAAAGAAACATTAAATACAACATCGGGAATTTTTCGTTCGAGATCTACTTGATTTTGGTTTTGTTGGAGATCGAAATATATGGTTTTTTGACGCTGTTTTGTCGTTACTGTATCAGAAATCATCCTAAATTTCGTCGTCTTGATTGTACTACCTTTATTTCTCTATGCTGTTTTTATTCACTCATAGTTGCATTCATTCAACTCCTCTCCTTTCCTCTTCTCTTTACATTCTTGGCCTTTCCTTTTCTCCATATTTCCTATTGACTGTGTTTTATCTCAATATTGTTCTTCACTACAGGAAAACACTTACTCAGGGTTTTGCAACTGAAATAGAAGAATATTTATCCCTTGATACATTATTTCGTTCCTTTTAGATTACCTTGGTTGGTGACTTTAACTGGGATGGACTTGTCAAAGTTGACAGATTAATGGCACAAATTCTCGTTGGCACATACTTCGCAATGACATCAGTTGTATGCTTGAATCTGTACATTGCTTTGCTGTCAGACACATTCTCGCGTGTTTATGCACAGGCCCAAGCTAATGCAGTTATGCAACAGGCGCAATTGGTTTTGGTTGTTGAAAAATCATTATCGAAAGTGATGAAAACAAAATTTGGACATATAATGCAAGAGGAGTGTGGTCCATTGGTGAGTTTGTTATCTTTATTATTATGAAGAATTAAACGCTCAACTGTTTTGAGTAAATTGTACTTGAAACGGATCACGACGTTGCGAGCTACTTCCGTTATCAAATGACATGACAACGGGCTTAGCTCGAAACATCATGAAATTACCATATTCCATTACTTCTTAGTATACCTTGCCTTACTTGAATTGTTTCTATTTATGAAATATATTGTACAACACATATGCAAAAATAGCTGTTTATGTTTACCCCGAAGAGATTGACAAATTGTGTGACATTCCTTGTGTGAGATTGATTGAAAGATTTTATGGCAAAGCTGAATATTTTCTGGAACCTAGTTCCCAGGTTCCGATACTTTTTGCAGCTCTGCAAGAGCAAATCATTCCTGGCACTACTTATGAGCAACTTTTTTACATCAGGATGAGGACACTACACAAAGCACGAGACCATGACAAGCCCTCTGCCATTACATAAAGAACGTGTAACTACGGGGTGTTCCAAAAACTGTGCTCCGTTTGTGTGGCTGCTGTGGAGGAGCTGTAAATTCAGAATTAACGGTTTTTACACAGTTGCTTGGGTCAGGCTTCAACTTAGAGTTTGAGACCTTGTTTGAGCCAATCTGACAAGTGGTTGCTGATTTATGTCAGAGAAAAGGCGAAATAAGTGGTTTCTTCAAAAACAGCACTTCTGTTGTTCTAAGTTTTATTTGTTCTTACAGGAAGTATACGCAAGAGATGAAGGCAATTCCCCTGATGATCATGAAAATGACATGTTTGAAAAAGTTGTTCGTCAAATAACCAACAGAATTGATAACCTTGAAGACAAATTAAAAACAGAATTATATCGATGTCGAGGCACAGATGATGGGGGTGGTCGCGGTGGACATATAACTCCTAGCTGGAAGGGAAGTAGTCATTTTGGTGGTGGACCTGGAGGAGGAGGACCTGGAGGAGGAGGTGGTGGACCTGGTGGCGGTGGTGGTGGTGATGGTGGTGTTAACAGCCTTTACCCAATTCTTGATGCTCAAAATGTGCAGATGTTGGCAATGAAACAAGAGCTGGATGAGATTAAACAATTGTTGTTCAAGTTCATCAAGGCTTCTCCTGTACAGAGTGCCCCCGGGAAAGCAACAACACAGGCTATAGTTGAAGACCCCCGTCTAAGTCAAGCATCATCATTTTCCAACTTCCAACCGCCATCATCCTCAATTTCAGATAATGATAGACGACAGACATTCCCTCGTTCAAAACCTGGTGACTTGCCCTTCATACCATCTGGCTCAAATATGTTCCAACCGCAAAGGCAGCCATCGTTTGATTCCCGTGATGGGTACCAAAACCAAAGAGGTGATGGCTACCCAAATCAAAGGGGGATGCCAGCAGATAGGTATGTTGATCCAAGAGATAGATACTCAGCGCTGAGCGATACACAACAAGATCCCCGAGGCTCGAGACCCGACCCAAGAGGAGGCTATCCGGCGCCAAGGAGTGGATACACTACTGAACCAGATCGTAATGGACAAAATAAGGCAAGACGACGAAGGCGGGGCAGAGGAGGTAGGGGGGCAAACACAGCTGGAGATGATAGTGATGTTAACAGTACTGTCTCAGAACAAATGCCCATGTTGCAATTTTCCCCTGGCTACAATCAACCACAACAACAAAATTCACGCAACAGACGACGTGGCAGGAACGGGAAACTCCTGACCGGCAGTTGGGAAGACATTAAGTCGGAAACAGATGCATAATTGATCATGATTATTATGATACTTTGTCGAAAGAAAAACTGTGATAATCAAAGACTGTCAGTCTCAGTGGGTTATTGTTGAAAGTCATTTTGAATCATGTTAAAGGCTGATTTGGACCCGGGGATTTGGACAATATTAGAGGGTAATTTAGACATAATATCAGAGCATTTGAATTATGTTGAAAGGATGCAAGGTTGATGAAAAGAAGTATGTATGTCGGTTTTTACGTTTGACATAAAAACGGTGCTAAAAACTAGAAGACTTTTTATTGTAGGTGTATATTTTATTTACACCAGATACTGCTGGTTAATTCTTCGGGCTTAGTCTCGCGTTTCAAAAGTCGCGTAAAGGATGTTTAGTCAAAAGTACCATGTAAGTCAAATGTATGCACTGTTTCAAGTGTTGCAGATTGCAGAATTCTATTCATATTCAAGGAGACTGCATTCGTGTACTTGCAGCCGATGATAACATAAGTGAATATCGTTTTACGGTTTAGTTTTGGACAACATAAAGTTCTTTCAGTTCAGAGCAAAGCTGAGTTGTAACTAGAGGAAATTTTACATCAAGTGTTCCAAGTTAAGAGATTCTTCCCACTTAAATTTCGTACTTTCTTCAGGAAAACATCAAAATTTATGACCTCTATCTCACCACATAACTGTTTCTCTAATTAGCGAAAATTTCAACCCATATCTTTGAAAAACGTGAGCCTGCTAGCCCAATGGTTGCGTGGCTCCTGGAATGTTTATCCTAGTTTTCTTAGCGACAGTAAAAATTTTCTCTGGGCCAGTCAAGCCTTCATTACAATTTCCCGCTAATAATTCTTAAGATTATACTTTCGATCCTATTTTACATGATTTTGAGTTAACAAACATATCTTTTTTGAACAGACAGATCTGCAAAGAGAGTCTCCCTGCTGGATGAGGAGGCTCTTGTCAGATTTACATATGTTGTGTCAACCCTTTTACTTCAACACCCGTTTTATACTAAAATCTCTTTTGACAAGGCAGCTACACCGTATGCTGCCCTCAACACACGTGCATAGATCATCTGCAAGATATGAACACTTGATCCTTAGAAAGTCCATTAGTTTAGCAGAGAATGGTGTCCGTAGTTTTCCCACACATGGAGGTCGGGAACGTCAAGGTTATGAGCGATACCACTGGCTATCTACGAAATATGGAATCTTTGTGATAAAGCTCTCCGAAGTTAATATATACCTGAACCATCAGTGTGTATGGAAAGTGGTCTAGATATTACCCGTACTTTTTTATAGTTGCACTCCAAATAGTTATTGTTTTAATTTCAGTGAATAAATCATAGTCGAACAAAAAACTTGAATCGACGATAGGTGCATTTGAATTTTGAACCCCAAACCAATGATCATTTCTTTTTGCCGAGCATTTTAGAAATGTCAGTTACTGGAAATATTTCTGATAAAGTAACATTTAACCGTTGACGATAACGTTGAAGTTGCTATTTTAGAGCGAAGCACAGGGATTGCATATATAAACGACTTAATCGATTCTGCGACCTCTTGTCATGACACATAGTGGTGGGTCTCTATCAAGGATCGAACCCTGTCCACTGGACTGTTCTGACAGCAATATCGGAGGTTTGCGCCACTGCCTTATTTGTGCATCACCTTCAAATTGGAAGATCAGATTGCAAGCAGTTTTTCGAGCAAAAGCTTATTCATTTAACCATCGCAGTCTTGATGCTAAATCCACCAAAAATGTACCCATCCAATTCAAAGTATATCGAATTCAAAGTTTTTCGTTGGGCTATAGGTGTACAGGTATTCATTGTAGTTTGTTTTTGTAGCGTGTCTTGAAGAGTATTTTCTGGGACTGAGTGTTGATAATTCAGTGACTGCTTGTTGGTAAATAACGCTACTTATTATACCAAGAGTAGGCAAGGAGTTGCTTGCAGCAAGGAATTAAGCAATTAGGCATTGGGATGAGAATTAGAGGACGAAACATATGCTTTGTAACAATCAGGCCCTCCCCGGGGGTTTAAGTTCCCTTGTTACCCAGTTATTTTTCAGGTTGTTCTCTTGTTCCCCGCAAGAAAAATAACAGCATTCAGCAGTTTGTTCCCCAAAATTATGATTTTTCAAAGATTTGATCCCTTGATCCCATGCGACTGTCATCCCAACTGAATATCCCCTATTCCCTGAATCCCCCCTGGGAGGTCCTCATCAGTCGAGGTTAGACCAAAATTGATGGTTTCGTCAGTTTAGAAGCAGAGAAACTTGTTTATCTATTCTCGTTCAGTCATTTACAGCGTCGTAGACAAGTATAAAGCCATGATGCATGTGATCTGAGCATAGTTAATACAGTTTGTGCTTTAAAGGGAGCCGGAGTAATAGTTGACTTGCTACATGTCGCAGTTTTAATCTCAGCATAATCTCGCAGCATAATCTCAGAGAGGATAGCAAAAAGAATTTTCCATCATGACAATGCGGCGAAGAGAAAGAAAACGAAGACTTGTATCAAGTCAAGAGCAATAGGCCTTTTAGCTATTCTACAAAAGAGCCTGGATCGAGCTACATTTTTATACATTTTTATACGCGAGGCTCGATTGAATGGCGTTAGAGCTTCGATTGCAATTGTGCACGTTCGAAAATTCTATAAAATGCAATGAAAGATCGTTCGATCCTCATTTTTTTTCAGAATAGCTAAAAGGTCTATAGAGGTAGCTTGATAATTGTTTCTGTTGAGTGATAATTTATAACTGGATAATTGTGACAATAGGATTGGTGTTTTTTGTACTTAATCGACTAAAATAAAAATGTTGATTTATCTCATTTTTTTCTGTTTTTATTCACGTTTGTTTGAACTTTAGGTCTGCAGCAAATCATTTGTATCGCATAATTTTCAGAGAAAATGCTTGCTTCCGATAAAACCAGAAATGCATACTGCAGAATAGATTTAGCTTCTTTTGTTGCTTTAAATTTTAAAAGGATTTGCTGGGAGTTTCAATCTTATTTGAAATAATGTATCTTAAATGATTTTAAGGAACTTGGATTCTTTGAATATATGCTGCAATAGTTTTCTGTAACCCCGTGGAAGTAGCATTTTCACCTGAAATCTCAAAATAGAAACGACAAACTTTGATTTCAGATGCATCTTTCGATCATACATTGTCCATTGCAGCATTTTGTGCAATATAATAGTTACTACTTTTTATTAATTTTTACTATAATCATTCTTTACGTAGAAAAACTTGGAAAAATAGTAGTGAGGTGATTCTGCTTTGAGTGAAGATATGCAGTATGATTGGCTGATTTCAAGAAGGTGTGACACTTGATCAGCCAATCAACATTTGATGGCCTTGCTTTTGGAATTTCGTCTTTTGCCTTGTTTTGTTGTTGCAGTTGCGTTGCCCATTCAATTCAATTAGGTTTAAAAACTGACTGCGTTTGGCGAAGTTTAGGCCCACTTCAGGTTGTACAAGAAAGAGTCACAAACAAATACAGGTTGCAGGAAAAGAAAAGAACTTGAGGTCGTAAAAAATGAATTGCCTTGGTCCCAGGCCATTTCTTCGGGTAAGTGAATTCCTTGATTTTGCTAGGCTCGCACATAAACAGTATTACTCATGGCCTTTCTGAAAAAAGCTTTGTTTGCCCACGTATCCGTTCACTCCCAGACTGCAGAGTATGGCAAGTGCACACCCGAGATTTTTTTCCTGAAACTTCATTGCACACCCGAGAAAGGGCGTGGCACAATAGAATTTGGGTGTGGCTCTATTGTTTGAAGCTTTTATTTTGCCACAGTGACGACTGACTGAAGAACTTCAGAAGAAATGACCGAAAGTTGGAATTTCTGATGAATTTGTAGACTTACTACAGTTGTTGTATCTGTCACCGTAAGCAGTCTTCTTTGGATTATTGAGATCTGGGAATCATTGTAATAAGTCTATGAATGCCCGTTGAGTTCCGTGTGCAATCAAATTTTAGGCCCAAACAGTTCCTGCCGGAATACGGGACAGAAAGGCCTTTGAATTGGTAAATTTTCGCAACAATTATTACCTTTTTTGTTAGAATTTCTTACAAATACAAATTCAAATTTTATGTGCACACTTGAAGTGCACACTTAGGGTACTGGCGGGATTTATCAGGCACTTAAGGCTTGTAAACTTACCAATCAAAATCGATTCATCCAAAGCGACAAAAGATATTTCCTAAACATATTTCAAACATTCCTTACAAAGTTTATGCAGCTGGTTGGTTAATCTTTTCACCAACCGAATTGCTTATTGCGAAGTATTTTGACCACTCGCGGAGGTGAATCTCGTACACTGTCGGGATTTATCAGGCAGCTTTTATTTTCATTTATTTGAATAAATGTAGCCACTAGAAATACACAAAGACATTAATTCCAAAGACTTAATATCTTTTCTGTGCCATATCACTAGCTATGGTGCTCTTTAGTTGACTTCAACATGCTGCATTTCAAGGAAGTTTCTAGCAACTTCTCAGAAGTTCGAAGGTCGGCCTAACCGTAGAAAAGATGGACGCGCGAAGTTTTCGACTTGACCCAAAGATACTCCGCCGAGCCTGGTGAGATGAAACAAAGAGTAATTGAAATGACAATCACAAAGAATAGAGAACAATGATCGAGGAAGGTTCACAAAGAGTTAATTTTTATTTTTGAAATGTTTAAGTCTTGTTTCTGGCTGTTCAAAGCTGCATGTGCCTGATATATCCCGCTGCCTGATAAATCCCGCCAATACCCTAGATAAAATTGCACACTTGCACACTCAATATTTTGCTCTTGCACACCCGAGATCTCGTTGGAAACTGCCATACTCTGCAGTCCGGGTTCACTCTGGTGATCTGAAAGTGGCAACCTAACGCCTTATTGCTACCAGACACCTCAGAAACAACGAAGCCTCAGAAACTTTCCTTTTTCATTCCAAAAGTTTGTTTCTTGGATGTTTTGTGTCGTCGTCATGTGTACATAAAAAACCGCAATGCTAATGCTATGAGCAGGTAAAACAGTGGTGCAACATCATTCATTACGTAGAGCACATAAGCAGAAATTGCACTGGGAACATTTGGTGAAATCTTGCAATCAGTAAGGATTACACAGAATAATGATATGATTTGTCATTATTATTATTATTATTGCTAGTTCAAGACAAGACTTCACCAATAATCATGCAATTCAATTTAATTGCGTTGATAATCATTTGTTTTCTCACTACAAACAGTTTCTCTGATGCTCTATTTTTCACACAGATTTTGACTACAGTTGTCAACATTCCTAGCCGCATTGCAAGACCATTTGCAGCAAAGGGGTTTACAACAGCAACTGATGCACTTGGAAGTCATGTAGCTTCAACAGGGGGTCATTTACCCCTCCAAGCATTTTCCGATGAAGAAAACATGATGAAAGAAACTGGTAGGTAGAAGAAAAACCATATTGGTTGGGTACTGTAAATGATTCTTGAAAAACAAAAGGCTCTTCTGTTGTATATTGAGTATAGTTATTTTGTAACTTGCTGAAATATCCCAAAATTTGAATTGTAAAAAAATTAGGAGAATTTTAAAAATGGACAAGAATCATTTTTGATGGTCTGTTGTCTTTGTTGACAGTTGCAAGGTTTGCTGAAGAACAAATAAAACCTTATGTTTTGGAGATGGATCAAAAATCAGAAATGAGAAAAGAAATTATCCAAGGATTGTTTGATCTAGGGGTAAGCTCTTGCTTTCTTTGTACTATTTTCAAATTCCCTAGTATATATCACAACGTAGACTTGCATTTTGATCCAAGTTTTTCCACCAAGATGCAGGAATGGCTCAAAGGAAGCATGCTTGGCTACCAGTTCTAAAGGTGGTTGTTTGAGCCTCCACCCTATCAGATCTGGCTTGCATAGTACAGGCCTTGGAAGGAGAGGTACTTGCTTCAATTAACTGCTAATACTAAGTTCTAGGAGCTTGATGAACTGAGTGCCTGTGTGGATAGCATTTTAATATAAAGTGAATGTGTATATCAATCACACCACACAGGTTTTCATCATATTGCTTTGGTTTTGTGATTTGTCAAATACCTTTGATAACTTGTAATGCTCTGGGGTCAAATTCTTTTTGCGGGTCCTCAGTTGAACACTGAGAACTGCAAAGATGCTTTATTTGTAAAGTGCCTGTACTCTCATTCCTCACACAGCCTGATAGTAGGAAGAGAAGCCAACCCCCTGCAATTAAAGGCAAAAGGAATCATAAAGTGTGGCCCTGTCAACAGGGATCACAACAATCAGGACAATTCTTTTGATAAAATTAGCTTCCCCATGTCCTAAAAACTGCTTGTGGATGCTATAAAGAAATATAGAGATAATGATAATCAAAATTTGAGAGTGGAATTTTTTGTTTGCTTTATTTATTCATTTTGTTTGTCTTTTCAGTTGATGGCTGTTGAAGTTGACTCAAAATATGATGGAACCCATTCAACATTTTTTTCAAGTATTTTAGTTGTTGAAGAATTAGCCAAAGTTGATCCAGCTGTCAGTGTGTTATGTGACATTCAAAATACTTTGATTAATATGTTATTCATGGAACATGGAACTGAAGAACAAAAACAACAATATTTACCACAATTAGCAACATCCATGGTATGCTAAAGTTTCCAGACATTATATCAATAGTTTTATATATTCTCAGACAAACAGTGGTCCAAAATTTCCAGCACCATGAATTTGCTCTCCATGTTTCGTTTCTCACATCTACATTGAATTTGGGGGAGGTTAAGAGAGGTTACTTGTTCAAGAAAGTATCAATGTAGAATTTTTTTTCAAACATCTCTACTGTACAGTGAATGACATTTTGTAAAGAAAATTGTCCCAAAATTTGTTCAGGAATTGTCTTAGATTTTGAAATGAATTATCAATTTTGTTAGGAGCTAATGCGCCTTTGGCTGCTGAAACATTCTTTTGGGGATACAATTTGCAATTCTTGCTATCAAACATAAGCATTGCTATAATAGTTGTTCAGTTTCCTGTCTGTCAATTTTGTTTTTAATTCCTTTTCAGGTTGGTAGTTTCTGTTTATCTGAAGCAAGTTCTGGTAGTGATGCATTTGCATTGAAAGCAACTGCAAGAAAAGATGGTGATTATTTTATTTTAAATGGAAGTAAACATTGGATAAGTAACTCTGAACATGCTGGAGTCTTCCTTGTTATGGCAAATGCTAAACCGGAAGATGTAAGTAGCTTTATCATTGATTATTTTGCAAGACTTTGGAAAACAAGAGCTTCAGTTCAGAAATTGATGTCCCGTTTCCCAGCTACATAAAAAGAATTGGATTTGGAAAAGATTTCTCAAAAATATAGAACTTGCTTTTGCGTTTCACTTTCACTTCATCAGACCCTGTGTGTCTATGCTAGGTTTTTCTTCAATTTTAAGCAGAAAATGTTCACTTGGTATTTAAGTCTACAAATGCTTATGGAAGGCAACAGTTCTAAGAATGAATGGGTTTTGTATCAGTTGCATTGCTCAGAACATCCTCCTAAAGATAATTGATTTCTTAAAACAGATCAAACACAAGTAAAGACCAGAATGTGGAAATATTCCTTAGTATTCAATTTTATATTGCCTGAAAGTAAGTTTGATTGCATTATCAACTTTTTGATTCTGATGAACTTCCATCTCTAAGGGGTACAGAGGCATCACATGTTTCATTGTACCAAAAGATACCAAGGGACTTTCATTGGGAAAGAAGGAAGACAAGGTAAATGTAATTAATGGTCTTTTTCTACCAGAGTGAGTAAAAATATCCTCGTTTGAATGGCCAAATGCTCTGTGAATATCAAACAAATAATACTGAAAACTGTCTTGTTTTGTTTCCACTATTTTCAGTTAAGGTTAAGTAATACACTTTGCTTTAATCAACCATTCCTTTCCATGGATATGGGAGATTTTCTCCAGAAGGCCCTTTCAAAAATCCTGCAAAAATGAGTGAAAGTAACGAGCACACTTTCCTTTGTTTTTATTTCTAAAAATCATGACACGCATATGTATTCATGCAGTTGTTTCGTCCCCATTGGGAGAATGGAATCCCCTTGAAAGTTGTGAGGGTTCTGAGACATCATTTGATACACATCTTAGATCTAAGGTTAATAAAGGTTAATAAATGTCACTGGAGAATGGTTATTTGATGGGATCTCGGTGCTTCGTCATCAGTTGAAGGAAAGAAGTAGAATGCCTTGAGTGTATTTTGAGACAAATGATTTGCATGAACCTAGGGACTTACAACTGCTACTTGCCACCAGAGATGATTCTTCAATTCATAGTGTTTACTGCATCACTTTGTCAACATGATCTTCCCACTTTTTTGAAGTACTGTACATCAACAACTCAGAGGAGTGCCTGTAAAATTGGCCTAAGAAACATGCCGGCAGAAGCATTTGTGAAATGACTTCATTATTCTACAAAGAGTTTGTAACTGAGAATCACTTGCGTTTTCCTTGCAGCTTGGAATTCGTGCATCTTCCACGTGTATTGTCAATCTCGATGATGTCAGAGTAAGTCTTATTCCTTATTCTCCATAAAGGAGTTGCCGTAATCTTGCCTTTTATTCATCTTGTTTGTGTATCATTCAAAGGATGCAGCGTTGAAAAAAATAAAATTCACTCATTTAGCATTCGTACAAGAAAAGACGTAGAAATATTTGGTTTGGAGACATAAGGATCTAAAATATAGATATCTACAGGGTGTCTCAAAAAAATTGTTCGACGTGTGATTAAGTTTGATTATGAAATAATTTTAGAGACTAAAATCGTCCAAATCGGTTGAAAATTCACTGAGTTATGAGCTCTCAAAGGTCGGAAATATGCGATAGCTGAAACCAGAGACCCCCCCAGATTCCCCAGATTACTTGTATTGCAAAAAGCTCGAAGACAGACTTAAGAGAAGCTTATCCAATGTCATACCTCTCGTTGATATCAGAGCAAACCAACTAGGACTTCTAAAGTAAATTATTTCTTGCGATCATCCTGAAAATTTTCTAATATTGCGTAAGTCCAAAAACAATGGTTCAAAACATAATCGGCGAGAGTCTGAATCTGTTTCCTCAAAGCATCCATATGCTTGACAGTTAGGTTTTAAAAAACCTGTTTGAATCCCATTTGGTTCGCCCTGAAACAATTGAGAAATAACAGAAACGACGGCCTGTGGGACTTTTACCAAAAATGCCATTTTGAGGCCTCTGGTTTCAGCTTTCGCACAAACTTGAACTTCAAAAGCTTGTAACCCCATTAATTCTAGCGGATTTGCAAGATTCTTGTGTCAAAAATTAATTCAAAATCTCAGGAAAAGGGTGACTTGACCAAGGGTCGATTCAGCGTATTGTTATTTTTTAGTATCTAATCAAAAGTCGAACAATTTTTTTGAGACACCCTGTACATTCTTAGAGTAATTGCTGAAAAGTAGAAAGAACTTAAAGGGAATAGACATGGCTATATCTCGTAGCTGCTATAAATAGGCTAGAGAAACGCCCACAAATCCATTGTTTCTTTAGTCACACAATGAAACCGGATGTGTCTAAGTTGTCGAGTACAATAGATTATATTTTTGACCTGGCCCGGGCCAGCTTTTAACTATGTCGATTCCCTTTAATAATGCTGCCAGGTACGAGATGAAATATCTCAAACTTTAAATTTCGCAAATGATAACTTATGGGCAATTAGTCAGAAACATGCTCAGACCTATGTATAATTTTAAATCTCGTAGCTGTGAAAGGTGATTTTTACGATACCGTGCATGAGGGAAAAGCCAAGAATATCTTGTGATATGAGAAAACTCCAATGGATGTTTTAGGCAAAAGCGACTAATTATTTTGAATTGTTATCGTAGATTCCAGAACAGAATATCCTTGGGAAGTTTGGTCATGGATATAAATATGCAATTGGTTCTTTAAATGTAGGCAGAATTGGAATAGCAGCCCAGGTGAGTTTCTTTCCATTGTTTTATTCGGTGCCTTTAAAAATAGATGCGAAAAATGTGCAAAGTTTCAAAATTATACATTTATACATTTGGTAATCTTTAATAGAATAAAATAGAATGTTTTGGCCAATTACCTATAGTTTTTTTGGTGGTATCCCCGTAGTATCGTATGTTTTTGTTTCTCCAGATTTACTTTTCAATTTTTAAATCTCGAACGCTTATTGTAGATGCTTGGAGTTGCCCAAGGTGCTCTTGATCATGTTATACCGTATCTCAAGGATAGAAGTCAGTTTGGACAAAAGCTCTGGGACTTTCAGGTAACTTTTATATGCTTACACTCAGTGAAAGCCAATGAGAAAAAATGTTTCATTGAAAAGGGCGTTTACGTGGATAAAGTATAAGAGGAAAATGTAAGTTATTAAGAATAGACTTATTTCACAATTAAATTCAATTCGAGGAAAAAGATGTGATTCCCTGTACAGCAAGAAATCTACATCATATCATTTGAAATATACTGTCAATTTGCTCCATCAGTTTTGGGAGAAAATTTTGGCAAATGGTTTCTGTTATCAGACTCAGTTTCTAAACTCTTGCAGCTCTCGAACAGTTCTTGGATGAGCCCATTTGTCTGAGAAGGCTTATGAGACATTTATAATTCCATTTTATTTTTAGTCAATGCAACATCAAGTGGCTCATGCAAGCACTCAGTTAGAAGCAGCTCGCCTTCTTACGTACAATGCAGCAAGGCTGAAAGAGGCTGGCCTCCCTTTCGTGAAGGAAGCAGCAATGGCTAAACTTTACAGTGCTGAGGTATAACTGACATCAATTGCTATATACTCAGTGATTTATTACAAGATTTCAATCGTGTCTTTCCGTAGTGGTCCAAAGCAAAGCTGATATACTGGAAACTTCATAATGAAATAGTGCAATTTCTTGAAAGTTCGTGGCAATGACTGTCGTTCTCAAAATGATCAAAAAATTAAAAATCGTTATTTGTAGGTAGCGAATATGGTAGCATCAAAAGCAATTGATTGGATGGGTGGAGTTGGTTTTGTAAAATCAAATCCTGTTGAGAAATTTTACAGAGATGCAAAAATTGGTGAGTGACTTGTTCTGCCTCGTAGAACGATATGTGAGTGATTGATGTAGAAGAGCATAATATTTAATATCCCAAGAAAATGCCTGTGGAGATCGTGGATTCAAAGTTTGATAATTTCGTCCCAAAAGCTTATAGAAGCGATATTTCTAGTTGGAATATTGGTATTAGATTTAGCCTGTTTCTCAAGCAGAATTTTTCTGATTTTCATCCTCATGTTTACTTGTAGGAACGATTTATGAAGGGACAAGCAACATTCAATTATCAACAATTGCCAAACATCTTTGAAATATCCTCTGAATCATTTTTATGCAGTGTGAGACTGACGAAATGTCTTTCAGCCAGGATGTATGGTTGTAGAAGTATTTGTAACTGGGTTTTTAGAAATTATTAAGTACCAGAATTCTGACTAAAAACAATTTAAAAATTTATTTAATGTGTTGTCAAGGAAAGGCTAGGCTTAAAGGGCAGTTGTCACCTAAGCTCCTTCGCAGGCACGTTGCAATTTCAGACTGTGTGAAAATCAAATTTGGCCTAAGTAAACGGAAAATATGCATCAATACTACAGTACTTAATCTGATAGAAATAGTGTTCTTCAGTTGACTTGTCTCTAACTCCTGCATGAAGATCTATAAATACCGCTTAGGCCAAATATAATGTTCAAACAGGCTTAAATTGCAGCATGTGCCCGCAAGGGACCCTGGGTGACGATTGCTCTTAAAATATTACATACAACTTGAAGGAACGCCAGGTTGACAAATGACTACCGAAAACGATCTAGAAATCTCGTTTCAGAGAAAACGTATCAGAGTTTATGCCACTTATTTCCATTTATGTGAAGGGGAAAGAAGTTTTTGCTACCATTCTTGCCATGCCATCAGAGTCCATGAGTTGCACTTAAGATTCAAAGTTAGAATTAGAGACTGAATTGACTATTGGGAATTCGTAACTTTATTTATTTCAACAGCTTCAAGTCAAAACAGCCATCTATCAATATTTTCAATTTCATTGTTTGGTATCTAAAATTATCCGTGTGTAAATTATCGTAGTTATCATATTTAAACAAACAACAAAGTATATTCTCATTAATGACTATGATACAAATGTACATTAAATCGCAAGTTGATATTGATGAGAAGGAATGCTGAGTAAAGAAAAACTTTCTTATGTGTACTATTCCGTAATCCTCTATCACAGTCCAAACAACCGTTCACAACTGCTTCCAACCGCTGTTTGCATTGTGCATCCTCAATCGAAGCAAGCTTTTTCGTTTACTTTGATGTTCTGCGGTTAGTCGTGTGACACAGTCAGGTGACATTACGTAACATTTCTCATTTGAAGACTGAGCTGGGAATAACTTTGCAAGGAGACCCGACTCTATGTTATCTGTCATATTGTGCAGAGGGTTGTACGAGAGGCTACTCAATCCCCTCTCCAGTAATATTTTTCCGGCAAAACGCAAGTCATGTTTTGTGATGTCAATTAACAGTCATTGATCGAGCTCTATTCCAGGTCTATCATTCGATTCCATAAATTTGTAGTCCCAGCACACAAATCCCATTCCAAGAGTGTCTTTTTAAGCAAATCAAATCATATAATTAGCAAATATCAGATCCCATTTTAGTCTTTCAGAATTCTTTTTAGCTATACTTTCTTTTTAGGGTGGAAATATGTCTAGCCATTTCTAGCTGAATGTGTGCTTACTGTGTGCATGCCACATCAAGGCATGTGACCCCTAGTTTTACATCCCTTCGAAAGGACAGTAGACTTGCCCCAAGTCTATTTCATCATCTGTAATAAGTCTGCCTGAAACAGTAAACGCTCTTCCCTTTCCCAATTTTTCCTTTTCAATTTTTTTCATTGACGAAATAGACTTGGGGCAAGTCTAAAAGGACAGCAAAGTGAGTTGCTTACTCATGCATCTGGAGAGTCGCCTGTTTTCAATACATAACGAAAACTGAAAAAGCCGCTCGGCCAACACACATTTCATTCATTTCATTTCTACTTATTTAGGCACGGTAGCCCCGTCAGTCCACGAGAACTGCTTTTCAGGGGTCTGTGGCAAAAACATTTACAAATGAGAAAATAGGTACTACGAAATAGGAATTGTTAGTTGTTGCCTCACAAATACGTAAAAACTGAAAGATCATCACTTGATTGCCTGGATCATTTTGCAACCTACAAAGTTATTTCGCTGGCCTTTTGACGTCAATAAAAGGTCAAAATCTTGAGACTGCGAAAGCCCTTTTTTGTGGAAAGATTCGATTCTTGGAAAGGTTTCAGGCAGATTGAATCGACTAAGATATAACACAGCCAGACACAAAGCGATGAGCTGAGCTCAAAACACAGCTTAATTTGATTGGTTAACCTTTTTGGCAGACATCAACAGTGATTGGCTCGCTCTTCTTTCATGACACTCAATCCTCTTTAAAGATTAGCAATGTTGATAGTAGACCTCGTCGTTTCATGAACCTTGCCATGTTGGTTTAGACTTACGCCTTTTCGTCCCTTGTTTCCCTGCGTTCTTTGATTTGCTGATATCACTTGGTAAATCAAAGAACGCAGGGAAACAAGGAATGAAAAGGCATAAGTCTGACGTTGGTTCTCGTTTTGGTACATAACAAGATCGAAAAGCTGCTATAAATAAGGTGCAGGAATGCTGACAAACTTATTCTCTCCTTCGCCACACAATGAAACCGCAGGCGTCCAAGTCGTTACATTTTCCATTCAGGCCAGTTGTAATTTTTCTAACAGTCCAAATTTCAGCGTGCTTACAAAGGACCCTGGGTGACAATGTCTCTTTTATTAACTCCTGACGTTTGAAGTTGAATAGAAGCTTTAATTAGAAATCTAATCCTAAATATATTTTAATTGCGCAATGAGAAACCACTCATTTGTGAATGAGACAAGCCGAATCCCAATGAACGCTAGGGAGCTGCTTTTATTCACATGACAAATGGTTTTGTAATTCACCCCACAATCTGCATACCTGCACCTGCATCAATGAAATTTTAATCGTTTGACGTCATACTCAATGGAGCGTTTGTAGAATAAAATCCGGACCAGGATCGAGAGTCCAAGGAGCTCAGAATCTTTGGCTTTAAATCTTTCTTTGTTTGTGAAGCCCCAAATTTGAATCTGACGAAAAAGTAGGAAACACATTTTTTACTTGCATCGTTGGTTACTTGCATACTGCAAGGAATGATTTCGAAAGGCTGTCTGCTATAGTTCCCTAAGCAAAGCTTTACTTTTAAGGGGAACCACTTGAAAATCAGCCACAAGGAGGCACAAGTTACAGGGGTATTCTCCCCGTTGAGTACTTAAATTAAACTGAAAATGAATTGTTAATAAGAAGAAATTTATGGAGCTTATCACTTATCAATTGAAATTTTTCAAACTGAAATTCTCGTTATTTGCTCCTGGGATGTATTGTCTTGAAATTAAGCAGGCAAAGGACATGTTTTGATTTGGTAAACATTGCTCACGAATCGTGTATGGTTTGGTTAATTGGTGGATCTTTTCATGTGGTCTTTCTTATCCACGTAAACTTTCAATGAAGAAGGTCGCTTGACAGCTTTTTATGTTTGTTTGGAAACTTTACCGGCTTTTGATTGTTACTGTTTTGAGTTAATATTGATTCAATTAAGTTGAACTTCAGAGTAATCTCATTGCAGGAAAAAGCAGAAAAAGTGACAAACTCAACCAACGCATGTCCTGCATCCAGGACGCAAACATTTGGAGCAAAGAGAAGAAAAATAGAATTTTAAAGAAATTTCAACGGATAAAAGAGCTTGACCCTGTTGTTTCGTTCTTAAACAAATCATCAAATACTATTATTTCAGCTAGAAGATCATTTGACGATTTGTTTACGGACCCCGAAAGATGATGAATTCATTTATCTGGAAGTAGTTTTCTCTATGCTCTGCATTCAATTTTTCAATTTAACGTAGAATTTATCAAGCTCCGAATTCCCAAGTAACAGCCAAAATCTTAGTCCTTTTTTTCATTCAGGGTTGACTAAGGTTTAAACGCTGTGAGCTTCTCAGTTTTATGATTTTCAGACAGTGTGTTACATTGCCTCTTGTTTTCGTGAATTCCAAGCATATTATTCCAAGAGTCAGGATCCTGGGGTCCACAGTGGATCTATGTGCTCCGTATTTTACATAGATTACCCAGACCCTGTTGGGCCCTGTCGGCAGCCCTGGTCAAACCCGCTCTCGTGGCGTAGTCGGGACCTCCGAATGGAATAGATTCACACATCTTCCCGTCACACAACAAATCGGTCAATTAGTGATCGCACGCGTTATGGCAACGATCCTCCGACTGCAAAACTTCGCTGCAAGATTCCCGAAACATTCGCAAAGTATCAGGCCTATTCAAAACAACTTAAGATGGAGAAGTACAACAGTAATTTCGGCAGTTGATGGTAAAACGCAATTAGAAACCGCGAAAGATAAAGGGTTGGATTTTGATGATCCGAAGCAGGCCTTCAAGTCGAAAACAACATGGGAAATACTGAGAGCTTTGACTGTCTTCAAAATATGTTCTTTGGATTTCATTGTGGATCGTCAACAGACTGTGAGTTTTTTGAAATTCTAATTCAAACATATTCGCTGATTTCGAATGTTTTGCAATGGGGTCTGTCTAACACAACTTGGTATAAGCTTTTGAAGAACCTGTTGCATGCAAGATCTGAAGTGATCCAGACTTAGGCTGTTTTATCAGCTTGCAACATAGTAACGAAGTTTAAAGAATGTAGATGGTCATAAAAGAACCCATCGCAAGCATTGAGTCTGAAACCATTCTGAAGCATATAAACATATAATTTTTGCCTCAAGAAGAAAACATTGTAAAGACGGAAGATCTTCCACAGAGTGATATTGGAAGCTTTCCAGCTCCACAAGAAAGTGTTATGCAACAACATTAAGTCCTTGGCTTGTTGATCCAAGGAAAACATGGAAAGTTATTCCTTAGGGTTTCCACATACCGAGGATAAAGTGTTGTGAAGTTGTTGTGATAAAGTTTGCTTCTTTGACGAATCAAAGTGCGATCTGGAAACGTATTTTGTTTATGTTTGTGTTTCTCTCGTTCATTCATGGGCATCAGGAATACAATTTTGGCGGATGAATCGTAGAATTTATTTATTTATTTATGTGTTGTTTTAATCCGGCATTTGCATTTATAATTTGTTACCTGCAATTGACAAGGGAATTTTTATTCATGGTAACTTCCTTTATATGGTGGAAAAGACCTAGCATTTTGACGTACGCACGTACGCCGGTGTACGCAAAGCTTCAAATCTGAAATCTTAAATGGTTTAACTATATGCTGTAGATTATTTCCTGGCGTACGCAAAATATACCTGGCGGACGCATATGGCGGGCGGCTGTACCTCGATTCCACCATGGGCCTAAAGCTGAGCCTAAACTCGTGCCACGAGTATGAATTTCTCATGACGAACGTTTACAGTGGGCGTTTGTTTTGTTCACGTTTGTTCAGCTGACTTATTTCGAGTCTGAAATGAATGGTTTTGTTCAGTCCACAATGCCCCTCCAACAAAATGTTACCCACAGAGTGTGCTTCATAAGAATCGAAATTGCCAGTAACTGTCTTTTGTGGGTGTGCAAAGGGGTGTGTCGTTACTGATTGGCTGCCCCGCACGCTTTTCCTAGAAATTTCAACTTCCGAAAGGAACAAGATTCCGGAACTTCGTCACGTGCATTGCTATGAATCGGCCAATTACGGGTTGGACTGTAATACTGGAATTTTCCTAGTAAGATGCTGAGCGCAGAGATTTTCTTGTGAGTTCTTTAGAAATTATTTTTGCAGTACTTTAGCCCTTTAATTTTTTGAGAGTCTGAATACACCAGTATGAGAAGGGCCCTACGTCCTAATGTGTTTTGCAAGACACTGATGTAACTTATTTTCTTTTGTTTTTTTTTCAGTTGATAAACATTAGCCAAAAGTTACTCGGGAAGAGATTATTTGAGATGTTGATGAAAGGATCATTCTATGGGCATTTTGTAGCTGGTGAAGTAAAAGAAGAAATAAAACCGAAAATAGAGTTGATGGAAAAATTTGGTGTAGGTGCAATTCTTGATTATGCTGTCGAAGCTGATATGCCTGCATCACCAGATCAGTCCAACTCAAAACAGTAAGTCAGTCAAATTTTATTTGCAGCCTCGATTGTTTCCTATGAAGTGATAGAATCCAACATTGTATTAGTTACTGTGCATTTCATCTGGTTAGTCAATCAAATGCAAATTGTTCCCATCTAATCTACTGAACAAAACAATGTTATGGGTTGCCACAAATTCTTTTCGACCTTTCGAAATATTCTATCTTATTTGAGTTTCATTATTTTTTCCAGAGTGCAATCGTTGCCAGAGAAAGAGCATACTGGTAAGTGTCAATCTTTGTTCATAACTGCCCCCTTTCAAGTACCATCTTCAGCCCCCTGCTTGGTACATTTGTTTTGTCACATACAATTTTGGCGGGAGTTTGACATCTTGTTTCTCTGTAAACATACCGTGACGTTGTCTCCATGGAAACAGCCAGTTTGCAGAAGAAATTGCCTGTGCAGTCAAATTATGGGTTCTGTTCAAAATTCGTTTCTTAGCAGTCCTTCGGAGCAAAGTAGTTGTAGGACCATGTTCTGGTCACATAGACTTGATAGGGGGGGTCACTGGGGTTTTGCGGATAGCGGATATCGGCCTATTTTCGGCGCGGAAATGCGGAAATTAAGCATCATTTCTGCGGATTGCGGAAATTTGCTGCATTTTTGCGGAATGCAGATATTTCTGCAAAATTAACATTATTTGTTAAAAAATAGCAGATTTGATGCTCATTCCGTCAAAATATTGTGTAACATTTACTTAAAGGCACTAAAACAAACGAAAACAATACATATCACAAAGATCTGAAGACGACAGCCACAATAGCAACAGCAACAACAAACTTTTTCGCGCGAAATAATCACCCATGATGAGAGCAAACTGCTCGAGTCTGATCGGTCACGTGCAAAATGAAAAGAAAATGGTTTTAGTTGTGTTTTATATGAAGTAGGAAGAGTTTGCTCATAGTCTCAAAGAATAGCGGAAATAGGCAATTTCCGTCTGCGGATTTGCAGAAACAAAGCAGAAAAATTGCGGAAATGCGGAATTGCATACCCCCCAGTGACCCCCCTTGATAGCAAGCACCCTTGATAGCATCCCTTTAGCACCATCACAATTTGATCACGTTTTAGGATGTAACAAGGCCTGGGCAACTGAGGGACAATAACTCGATGAAATAGCTTACAAGAAGCAAGAATTTTAAGCATTTCTCAGTCTTTTCAAGATCTTTGAAATCTTTCAAAGAAATTTGTCAGGATTTTTAGATTTTTCAAGATTTTTGTGGTCGGGGTTCGAGGATTTAGGGGAAATTTTTGCCGACTTGCATCAGACCTTCACGTTGTTTGCCCCTCGCCGTTTTGCCTACTGTCGATATAACCAAGTTTGCTTCGTAGCCCATTAAAAGTTTTCTTGGAAAAAAATGAATAAATCTCTCTTTTTATCATTAGATAAAACGATGAATGTAGATGAAGTTGTAAAGCAGTACCAATTTCAAAGGAAGTTTGCTGACAGACGTAAAGATTTATACAGTGCAAGGACATACATTTATGAAGGCGAAGAAAAATGTGATGAAAATAGAGATGTGTTTCTTGACTGTATAGAAACCACAGGTAAACATCGTCCATCTCGTTTCTTTCGAATTCACAGTAACAATAACGATTTGCAACGAAAGGCAGACAGACATAAAAATTTCTTCTGTTTTATTTTATAGCACACTGGATGGTAAAGAACCGTTAGAAATGGAATTTGCTCACTCTGTTATTATTCCTTACAGGAAAGACGAGTAATAATGGATTTGCTGCTATTAAAGTAACTGCTCTGGGGAGACCTACCTTATTGGTATGTAAGAGAAGTACTTCTTTAATATTTAACACAAACAATATGAAAAGATTCTGCAGTGGATAAATACTTGGCAAATCTAAACACTGTCACTTAGTCACTTGTAGGTATACTAACGAAATGCAACTAAGGCATTAAGGCTTGATGTGCTCCCAAATTAAAACATTTGGATGCTTTGGGTGTTTTTAAAAGATCTCTGACCTATTCAGGAACATAAAACAACATGGAGACCTTTTATTTTACAGCTATGTAATAATTAGAGGCATAACTCTTTCTTTCCAGCTTCGTTTGTCAGAGATCCTAAATCAGACGAGATTTTACTTTGATAAATTGGCGAGCAAAAATGGATTTCTTGCGGAGAGATCAATTGCAAGCAGCACTTTTCATCATGGTTTACAAGATCTTGGGGTAAGAACTTCAACTTCCCTATGTTAGTGCTTGAGTTCGACTCGAGGGACGTTTTTCTCCTCAAAGACCTTTGACAGAAGCGTTTTGTATGAAAAGAAAAATCCTCCGAAATACCTAGAAAGTCGAGAAAATCCTAATGTTTTATACAGTTGCAATGATACGTGAACAGCCTGTTACTTCATATTGATGAGGTCAGGCAGTTGATCAAGGACAAAGGGTTTCATATACTTGCAATCAATGAGACCAAACTAGATGAAACGATTGCCGATAGCCTTCTTGGTGTCGAGGGGTATGCTCTACACAGGGAAGATAGGAACAGACATGGGGGTGGGGTTGCTGTCTATGTTCGAAACTCTGTTAAGCATCATAGAAGGACCGATATTCCTGAAGGGACTCTAGAATTCGTTGGAATAGAGGTGGAGCTCATCAAAGCTAGGCCATTCTTGGTAGCGGCTTGGTATAGGCCCCCTTCAGATTCCGTTGATTCATTTACAAAACTCGAAAGAAATCTCGAATTTTTCGATCGTGAAAACAAAGAGATCATTTTTCTTGGTGATACAAATTGTGATATGTCTTCATTGGAAAGTTCTCCTGACAGTGCTACAAGCAATGTTAATGCTGCTGTACATATGGCTGCAATTTATGACACTTTTGGTTTGGCTCAACTTATTCAGGAGCCAACCAGGGTAACTTTGGATACAGCTACGTTGATTGATCACATTGCAACCAGCCATCCTGAAAATATTCCTGAATCTGGGGTTCTAAAAATTGCTGTAAGTGACCACTACGCTGTTTACTGCATACGAAAATTTATGGGCTCTTTTAAGCGTCAGCAAAAAACTATCACCACTAGAAAAATGAAAAACTTTAATGAAGAAAGTTTCTTGTCAGACCTTTGTCAGGTGGACTGGGACCAAATAGTCGAGTCTAGTAGAGATGTGAACGAAGCAGTGAAAAATTGGTCTACTCTTTTATCATTAATAATTGAAAAACATGCCCCCATGAAGACGATGAAAGTCTCAGATAAGTTGACCCCGTGGTTGACCACTGAGTTTAAAAAACTAGCTAGAACAAGAGATAAGCTTAAGGCTGCAGCTGTGAAAAGTAAATCTACCATTCTTATGGAATCCTATAAACAAGTTCGTAACAATGTTAATAACCTAAACAAGAAACTCAAGAAAGAATATTTTTCCAAGAAAATCGCTCACAATAAGGGCAATTTGAAAGAAACTTGGAAAACTATCAACTTGTTGCTGAACAAAAGATCCAAGACCACAAATATAGAAAGTCTTAAGGTAGATGATCAAGATGTTGTAGATAATGCTGAAATAGCACAGTCTATGAATAAGTTCTTTTGTAGTGTAGGTGAAAAACTCAGTGACGACATTCCACAGCAACCTTGCCCCTTGCTATCTAATGAATACGTTGTGAATCAACGTTGTACTCAATTCAAGTTTGAGGCCGTCAGTCCCGTTGGTGCAGAGAGGGCTCTAAAGAAAATGAAGATTTCTTTCGGCTTTGGATCTGACGGTATCGCTACGTGTAGCTCCTATCTTTAAAAGTGGCAAGGCTGATGATCGTTCGAACTATAGGCCAATATCGGTCTTACCAGTTGTCTCCAGGTTGTTTGAAAAGCTCATATATGATCAACTTTACAAGTACCTCGATTCTAACAAGCATCTGTACTCAGATCAGTACGGATTTCGACATTTGCATTCGGTTGTTTCCTGTTTGCTTAAATGTACTAATGATTGGTACTTCAATATAGACCGGGGTAAATATACTGCAATGGTTTTCATCGATTTAAAGAAAGCATTTGACACAGTAGACCATACAATTCTCCTGGATAAAATGCACCACTACGGGATTGATGGTCTCGAACACCAATGGTTCAGCTCATATCTCCACAATCGCAGGCAGTGCTGCAAAGTCAACGGTGTCACATCCGATACAGCAGAAATTAATATTGGGGTACCACAAGGATCTTGCCTTGGACCTCTTTTATTTTTGCTTTATATAAATGATCTTCCTTTCGCTTTAAAAAAGGCACATGCTACTATGTACGCCGACGATACAGCGATCTCCTATTCTTCGGATAAAATCGAAGAAATTGACGCTGTTGTCAATGTAGAACTTGCCTGCCTCGTGAAATGGTTGCAGGGCAATAAGCTTTCCTTGAATATCGTCAAAACACAAGCCATGATAATTGGTTCATCCCAAAAGCTAGGGCAGATAAACAAAACATCAGAAATCACCCCTTGCTTCAAAATTAACGGGAACGATATTGAACTTGTGCATGAAACTAAATACCTTGGTGTCATGATTGACGAAAATTTGAAATGGGGAAGCCAGGCAAAGTTCCTTCAGACGAAAATCTCACGAGCCCTTGGGCTTTTGAAATATGCCAAACAATTTGTACAGGAAGAGACGTTAAGGAACATGTATTTAAGTATCGTCGAGCCCCACCTCAGCTATTGTTGCTCAGTTTGGGGATGCTGTGGCGATACTAAACTGAATACTTTGCAAAAACTGCAGAACAGAGCTGCAAGAATTGTCACGAGCAGCCCTTTTGATTCATCGGCTGCTCCATTGTTGCAAAGATTAGGATGGCTCTCAGTTGATAGGCTTGTCCATAGGGAAACATCTACCATGGTATACAAATCCCTAATTGGACTTGCTCCCGACAACCTATGTCAGACCTTCTCCCGATTGTCTGATGTTCACAGTCGGGTCTTACGAAATACGAAATGCGATCTAGTTATACCTCGAATGAGAACAGCCTGTGGTCAAAACTCGTTTGCTTTCCGCGGAGTTGATGCATGGAACAAACTCCATTCTGATATCAAGTTAGCTCCTTCCATCCAGTCGTTTAAAGCCAAACTCAAAGCTCATTATTGAAATATTCAAGGAAAGCTGGTTTTAATTTTCCGTTTTTTCTTTTCAAGTTTTATTAATGATTTAATAGATGTTTTGTATATTTATAGGTTTAGACGATTATTGTGATTAAGTTATTTTTATTTTTAGTTGCAGGGTATATTGTAAAACAGTTATTAAACTGAATTATATCCCTGGGTAAAGAATTTTAAAATAAATAAATAAAATAAATAAAAAAAAATAAATACACTTTGATGTGACAAGTTCGGAAGTGGCATTGAGGGGCCATTAGAGCTGCTTTCGCTGTTGATACTCGAGAATTCTTCAAAATATACAAACGATATCGCTCGATTCAGATTCTTTTTAGAACAGGTAAAGGTCTTTTGTTGAGATAATGCACCGATTTAGCCCCGTTGCTCCACTCACTCACGCTCAAACTAGTGGTAAGTTTTGATGTAAATCCTTCGATTGTTTTTAGATTGAAATGTCAAAAGAGGAGGCAACCAGAATTTTCGATATCATTGATGAAGATAAAAGTGGGTAAGTTGCAAATTTGTTTCATGTGCATTATCCAGATAATTATGTCAGTGCTGTTAAGGAAAGAGCAATCAATAGGGGAATGAACAAGTACTTGGGCTCAGACCTGCGAGATGATGATGGTGATGATGACGATGATGACGATGATGATGATGATGATGATGATGATGATGATGATGATGATGATGATGATGATGATGATGATGATGATGATGATGATGATGATGATGATGATGATGATGATGATGATGATGATGATGATGATGATGACGATGGTTATTCATGAAGTATGGACCAGTAGAAGCAAAGTGTATTGTGTATGGGGTGCTCACAGAAAAAAGCAAAAGTAAGAAAGACTAACAGAATTAAAAGCATCAGAACACAATTTTTGCATATGAAGTTTGTAAAAAGGACATCGTCCTCTTTGTAGATTATTTACATCTGTGAGTATGGAAGAAATTTCTACTTAAAAATAAGAGAGCAACCTTATTTATAATTGTTTAATTCATGCGTTGTATTTTTACAGAAATATTGATATCATTGAATGGCATAATTTCCTGACGCCTCAGCTACAGCTTGGAAAGCTATTCAAAGCGAAACCAAAAGCTGTTGTAAGTCCTACATCTTAGAATATGTTTCTTCTTACTTGATAGCGAGGGGCTTCACTCCCACAAAATCTCGTAAACCTTTTGCAAAACTCCTTTTGTTTTCAAGAAAAATCCATAGAAATCCTTTTGTTCTGATAAGATCTCGTGCACTTTTCTGAATGAATGAAATGCCTCTCGCTTGAGAGTACCATAATAAACTGTCATATCTCGTAACGTCGTAATGTACATTATAATCAGATCGGAAGAAGCGTAGCGCCATGTTTTCAATATCAAAAATAGAATCGTATCTTCATCGAATTTTGTTTTCTATGCGTGATAAAGCCTTGAACCATCTTGTTCATTGTGGTTTCTAGGCGGAAAGACCTCCTATTATAATGCACTATGCTTCGCCAAACGGAAGCAATTTTCGAATGAAACGGAGGCAAACAGTAAAGCAATGTTTGAATAAAATCATGAAAATCTATTTTCAAATAATCTTCAAATCCATATGATACGCATCTTCCCCTTTGACTGTAAATGTTTGTTTTGTGACTTTCAAAAGAGCTCGTTCACAGGCTAGGCTTTGTTGTTTGACCTTTTTGAAAAAGAAAATATATTTGTATGCAAGGAAGGAAAGAAAGAAAAGAGGATTTAGGAAAGAAGGAAGAAACCAAGAAAAGAAAAACATGTACTTCGAAAGTCTTAAGCATGATTGGGGCATTTGGGTGGAAAAAATCTTGAAGGCTGTAATTAGTATTTACTTTTCTTTGTATTAGGGTGAAAAAAGCACTGCAATATTGAGTACAATGACAGAAACAGAACTTCAAGAAATGCACAATCTACAAGAAAGACTGATGCAAATCGCTGAGGTATATCTTTAATTCTATGTGCTTGCATAAATGTTAAATAATTTATGTTTGTGCTAGACACATCATCGCTACGTGCAATCCTTATGGATGGTTTTACAGCATTGGGCTGTGGTTCAGCGGGTGGTATTTCATATATACTATGTCAAGATAATGGTGGGTTCAGTGTAAATAGGACAGTTTTGGAACGTGTTTTAAAACCAACGAACATTCATTAACCTCAACTGACATCAGGAACAGGTTGTATACCAATAGAATACACCATCGTTGTCTTATTTTTGACACACAGCCTGTCTATAGGATGAAACCATACAACCTCATTATATGTAAGAGGGCTGTAAGAAGACTTGCTTTAAAATCTTCTTTCTCACCGTTGCAATGACTTGACTATGTCTTGGAAACATGGCCATACATAGCTCAAAATTTTCATTTGGGTGGTGAAAGAGAATTTTCCTCAAATTTGAGCAGAATCCCTGTAATTTGCCCCCTTTCATGTCATATTTTGAGAATTTTTAGGGGGCAGCTACCCCTATTGCCCCTGTGCTGTGAACAGCCTTGCTCAGAAAGTGATCTGTTACACTTAAATTTTTCATTGTAGCTTGCAAAAGAACGAGGAGTAACATTAATGATCGATGCCGAACAGACATACTTCCAGCCTGCCATTAGCAGATTGACCCTGGATTGCCAACGATCTTTCAATCGAGAAAGACCCGTTGTTTTTAACACATATCAATGTTATCTTAAAGATGCATTAGATACAGTTATGGTCGATCTTGAACTTGCGAAACGAGAGAATTTCTACTTTGGAGCGAAAGTTGTTCGTGGTGCTTACATGGAGCAAGAGAGAGCGAGGGCAGCCTCGGTTGGATATGAAGATCCAATTCATTCAAATTATGAAGCGACGAATGATTGTTATAACTCTGTTATTGACTGTATTTTGAATGCTGTTGCGGAAAGGGATGCACATGTTATGGTTGCATCGCATAATCAGGATTCTGTGAAACTGACAGTCGAAAAGTAAGTTGATTTAAAAGTTACTGTAGCCGCAGTTTAAAACAAGATTTTGAATGTTCTGTACTAAGTAAATCGATCGACCTTTTAACTATTCTTTAAAATCTATTCTACAAAATGGCTATTTTTGCTTTGAGAAAACTCTTATCGGAATTATTTTATTTAACAGAATGAAAAAACTTGATATATCTCCAAATGAAGGGAAAGTGTTCTTTGGTCAGTTACTTGGAATGTGCGATGGCATTACTTATGCACTCGGTGAGTCAGTCTTTAAACTTTCTTACTCAAATTTTTTTATTTTTGAATCATCATTGTGTCAGATTACCTATGCGCATGCATACTGCAAGTTTATTGGCAAAAAATTTTGGAAAATGGACTGAAATTCTGGTTTTCGATGAGACTGTTCCGTTAAGTCTCTCCTACTCTGTAGATGAATGTTGTTTGAATAAAATAACTTCTCAGTTGAAAACATACTTATTTGTGGTCAGGGTAAGGGGTTTTGTAAATTAAGAGTGCTAGAACTGAACTGGAGAGAGATGTTATTTAGGCCTGTTTATTCAGTGATTCAGTAACGATTCGACATCATTTTTGGGTACCCTCTGTCATTGATGCCCATGTGGTGACGCTTAAAATTCCTTGAAAGCAGTTTCATTGAAGTTACACCGTCAGAGAAGTTACATTAGTTTTCGCTTAGTAATTACGCTGTCCCATTTCAGGGCAAGAAATGCCACAGAATACCCTGTTCCAAATGGTTTTACAGACTTTTGGCAGGCGTTTTAGTTTGGTTATCAAAATGGTTTACGTTCTTTCATTTCAGGGCAAGCGGGATTTTCAGCCTACAAATACGTACCATACGGACCAGTAGTTGATGTTTTGCCGTATTTATCACGACGAGCAATGGAAAACAGAGGACTATTACGCGGAATTATTAAGGAAAGGGAAATGTTGTGGGATGAACTAAAACGCAGAATGCGCGAAGGAGAATTAGGCCATAGCCCAGCTCTTCTCACAAGGTAGCACTTTCAACGAGGATTCTTTCTCATTTACTTAATTACCAACTAGATTTCTCACTTTTGTAAGTTTCTTCTCCGTTTTGGTTGTTCATGTAAGTGATGTTTCGTGTGGGAATTCTTTTTCATTTAAGTAATTTAGGATATATCATGAAATAGTTATTAATCACTAATAGAGCTTCAAGTTTCTTTGATGTGGCGTAAGCAGTTGGGTTCTTCTTCTATCGCATTATTATAGAAAAGAAATAATCATTCCCCTTAACCTAATACTCTCGACATGAGGAAACCTCTGCGTAGGAGAGGATAAAACTAAAAGAATTTCTCTCAATTGCTTGATGCATCAATGATAAGCTTGATATCTACGTATCAATTTTCCTTGCTATGCTTTTCATTCAATAAGATCTTTTAGCTATACTGAAAAAGAACCAAGAACAGATTAAAGATCTGTTAATGATCACTGATTTAATCACACTGGTAATATTCACGCAGGCGTAGCCCTCCTATCAGTGTTGGAAACTTTTCAAAAGTCAGCCTTTTTGGTGTAAATGTACGTGCAAACTTTTTCGCCAACAATGAACTTTCCACTGGACACCCCCCACCCCCCAGATTTTGTATTTCTGTTCGCTCATGTGTACTTATTTAATTTTCTTGCCAACCAACTTTTCAACCATGTACTATCTATGTAGCTGTGTGCTTAAATGCTGCCAAAAAAAGAGACATCTTAGATTGTAATCAGGCACATATCATGCACAATAAATGCTTCTCTCAGCAAACATTCGTTTACTTTTCGAAATATATTCCATCCAGTCCTTAGTCAGTTTTTTAATTTAATTTAGTTTAATGAATTTAGTTTATTGTATCTATTAGTTATTTATATATCATGGGTAGATTTTTGCAGAACGTGTCAGGAATACGGAAGAAATAATAATTAATTGATTTCTTGTTCTGTAATTCTTTCTCAGTTCCTTTAATCATAGGACAATGACATCACTTGAAATTTGCGACAACGCAAAATTGTTTACGTAAAATTGTTTAGTTGGTTTTATTAGCGTGCATTTGCATGTGGCATCGAATTTTAGACAGATGTTCATTTGGCTTTTTCTCCTTCGCTCGCTTTCGAGAAATATTTCCCAATCTTTCAGGAATTCCAGGGTGAATTTCGTTAAACAAAAGTAGCAGGTCTCCAACAAGACAAGGCGATTTTCTGTTCCGAAGAGCAGATTTCATACCTCTTCGGCGCACCAAAAGAGAAGTTTTGTTCTCGCTGTGATCGAGTGCACTTAGAGATGTGAATCTGTTCTTCAGAAAGGTAAATCGCTTTGTTTTTTCAGAGATTCTTTTGTTTCAAAATTCACCCCTGCTGCTATTTTGTATCACATTGCCAGTATTGTGTTGAAGCACAGCATAAATCTTTCGAGAAAACTTGTTTGAAGATGTGAAAAACATAGAGGACCTTTGGGAATGCAAATATCTCAAAAACTCGCATGACTTTTGCATTCCTAACGGTATTCTTTTATTTTTTTGATTCATACATTTCACGTGAGATCTCTAGAGCTTATTTATGAATACCCCTGCATGATTTTCGAATTAAACTGCATTTCGATAAACAATAAAACAAGACGCAGAACAAAAAATGAAGCCATGGGGAAAACATTCTGTGCATCAAGTGAAAAAACTTGACAACGTGACTTTGATTTCTGAAGATGGAAGGCATTGGAAAGCTGAGGTTTTGTGAAAAGAGTTCTGCACGGTTAAAATCATTGACATGGTTAAAATTATTGAACATCAGACGATGAAACATTGCTGCTAACTTCAAGACTAAAGGGATGCAAGAGCAATGGCCAAGGCATGATGTGCAAAAACACAGGAAACTTTGAAAGGCCGCCGTTAGCCGGAAGCAGCACGTTGTTTTTGGCACAGTCGCAGCAACAAGCCACGGATTCTTGTGAATAGGCTGGTTTTGCAAGTGCGACTGAATAGAATTGATGGCCCCTCCTGATAGGTATGTCTGTTGCATTTGTGTTATGTTACAAAACGAAAAGACTTTGATACCTAAGCATGAAAGAAGAGAAGACTTGATTAATGAATAAGATTTATTTTCACTGCTCTTGTAATTGTTTTTGAAGGATGTGATTCGAAAACATAAACTAGTATAAGCGTAAACCAATTCATCTACGTAAAATATTCAATACAAAATTTCATTGCATTCAAAACCTGTTAGACTTTCGCATTCCACGAATTTATTACCGTCGTTTGATTGTAGCCAACTAAAGCGGGTCTACAATTGGCAAAATGGGCGAGGAAGGCAAATTAATGTCATAGAAATCTTGATAAAGTGATTTCCTATAGATACAGCCATTGGAACTACCCCACTTCCCCACTTGAAGTTGTAACTGTTTATATCCAACCATCATTTACACTACCAGTTTCTTCCAAGCCTACCCATGTTACTAATGTAGATCCTTCTCAAATACATCCTGCAAGAAACATTTACATCTGGACTAATTAAGCATTAAAGAAGTATTGTCACCCAGGGTCCCTTGCGGGCACACTGAAATCTCAGACTGTCTTTCAAACAGTGCAGTCTCGTCCTCAGTTTGAGTTTGTTGCTCTACCTGGGATAGCGAAGGCCGTTCTGCAATGTTATTGGCTATTGAAGAACAACAGCAAACATGTGAAAAATGTTCTATTTATTCGAATAATAGCAATATAATCTTGTCACTAAGCAACAGCCATTACAATATTGCTTTCATGTTTGGAATTGAGGTCGCATAATTTAGCGTTAGCTACCTAGCAAACTGCAAATCCATAATGGCTGCAAATTTGTCCCAACTTCTTGGCAGATATGATCTAAGTGTACCTGGGTGTCCGTTCTGCTTCGTGATCAGCAGATCTAAGAACACCCTGGGAACGAGGTTGCAAACAGTCTGGAATTTCAGCGTGCCCGCAAAGTACCTTGGGTGACAATGGCCCTTTATAATCTCTTTGTTTACTCTCTTCGCATTGCTTTAATTATTTCGATCAAGTGTAGCCAAAGTTGTCGTTACAAAACACATTATTCTCTGTTTATTTACATGTAACATGTTAGTATAGCTGAGATGATTGTATAGTAAATCTCCCTTTGTACAGCTTACAGCATAACCTTTCAGCTATTCCGAAAACAAATCTGAATCGAACGCTATTTTGACATATTTTCAAGGATTTCCGAACGTGCATAATGGTAATGGAAGCCCTAACGCCACTCAGTCGAACCCCTGATGTAAAATATATTGCTCGATCTGTACCATGAAGAATGTCTAAAAGGTTTATACCCAAAGCGAAATAAAGCCAGCTTTTTACTTTGCAAATAATTTACGAAAGTCTTCATTGCTTTTCTTGATGACGTTTGCTAATTCATTCTCATCAGCTCCCTTCTCATCATCTCCTTTCTCTTCATTTTGTTCTTGCTTTGAAGCTGCTTTTGTCACCGCATGTGTATGGATCGATCTTGGTACTAATGATACCTGGGTTTTTGCTCTTCCACGGCTACAAAATAATTGCGAATTTATCTCACAAATTTTGATTGCTGGGTTCATTAATGAGCATTAAGAATAGACCTTTCAGCTGTCTAAGAAAGATTCCGGATAGAGCACAGGGAGCCAAGAAATAACTGGCAAACTAAAATAATCAATTGTCTGAAACAGAAGCTGCGTAGGAAATTGAAAAGATTTGTGAAGCCGTGACATAAAAGCTGCGTAGGAAACTGAGAAGAACTCGTAGCGCGTAGAGCTGCAAGAGAACTGCGAAAAACGGAACTGGGATGGAGAGAAAAGCTTCTCCTTCGCAGTCTCCTTCGCAAGCGTCTCTCTCTCTTTCATAATGAGTTCCTGTTGAGCAAGGCTTACCGCAGGGATACAAGGGACTCATCTTCATAAGTCTACGGATCTGTTAGGCCAAGTTTAACCGATAGAAACTCAATCTCTCTCCTCAAATCATTGCAAGTGACTTTCATTCACGGAAAATAATCATATCTGCCATTCAGCTTAAAAACAATCACGAGATATCAACTATGCTATCAAAAATATGAAATACCTTCCATGCTCAATTCGTTTTAGCTGCTCAGGTCTTTGATCTGGCTGCGGAGCCCTTTCTTTACGTGAAGGAGCTTTTGATATAGCAACATTGATGGGTCTTCCTTTAACTGTTTCACCATCCAATTTCAAAACAGCAGTTGATGCAGAGGCCTGGAAACGAGGAAAGAGTAATTAGAACTATTTTATACAGAGCTTTCATGATAATAAAACTTTTAGCTGTGTTTGCACAAGAGACTGCCCTGCATTCAATCAGACCTGTTAGCTAGCCATTTTGCGGGAGTCCATATTGAATGATAGTTTTCAACACTTTCTATAGATTTGTACAATTTTTGAGTGTGCACAACAGTAATAGAAGCTCTAACACCGCTGAACTGAACCTTTTGTATAAAAATTTACAAAATATCGCAAGATCAACACTCTTTGTCAAATAGCTAAAAGGAATGACTATTGGAGACTACAAATAGCTCATGAATCTCTCAGCGCGTACCATACTTTTGCATTTCGACCCTTGTTTCTTGACTCTCAAGCCTGTCAAAATACGAGAAAAAAATTTTTCGTGAAAGGATGCATACAATCAAAATAAACTGCCTTTAACATTTGATAACATAATATAATTCTGACACACCTCATCATTGTACTCAATGTAAGCAAATCCCTTGGACTTTCCTGATCTGTTTGTCACAATTCTTACTTCTTTCAAATCACCCATCTATAAGGTCGAGACAAAATGGCTCAGGATTGTATCAAAAGCGAAGTTCAGACACTTAAAATGATATGATATCTCATCCATAAATCAATAAATCTATCTTGATTTTTTATCTGTATTTCTATTGCTAAATAGATTGTGTTTAATGATACAAAATACTTGATTCAGATAAAAGCTGAAAATCCAGTGATCATAGTACTGCAAACCCAGACTGATTAAATCGTCGCAGTCATTAATCACTTGGTGCTAAAATCACGGACAAAATAGTTTGAGACAAATTCAGAATTAAAAATCTGACGACTGAAGATCCCCTTCTCCCTTTTATTCAATGTTGGTGATGTGTCAAGGAAGGTTCTCTGAATTTTCAACTTTGATTGAGGGGTAATGGGGGGAAGGATGCTCAAAAGGTCAAAATGTCAGAAAAACTGAATTTGTTTCATGATTTATGTTCATGATTGTGGCCTTGTTTTGATGAGCGACTACTGAGAATTCATTGTAATCAGTCTTTCGCAAATAAATAAATGAAGTGTAAATAATTGCGCTACGGACAGAGCTTTGTTTAATATGACGTTTCGGGCCTAAAACCATTATCTGCTGTATACCTTGCTCCTTGCACGTTGATATTCTGTTTCATCGCTGCATGAAATCAGGCGGATAGCGGAAACATTGCAAAATGCGAATGCAAAACGCAGAACAAGGAGATAGCGAAAAAGCCTTCGTTTTTTATCTTCAAAATGTTTGCAAATAGAGAAGATTAATACAGTGATTGTTTACCTTCTTAAAGATTTCTTCGAGGTCTTCTTTCTTCAGTTCAAAAGGAATATTTGTGACGTAAACTGTGTTCTTGTCCAGAGACTGTGAATACTAGAAAACGGAGGGAAAAATGTAATCATGACCTCAGAAAAATGTATTCGACATCTTGGTGAAATTAGATCTAATTTTCGTTCTCCGCTGAACTGAAATTCGCTTGCTGGGACGGTACTCTAAATTGTATTTGAATCAGTCCATATCATGAATATTAGACAACTCCCGTCATAAACTGATTGACCTCTCCGTCAGTGGCTTTATTCGAGGGGCTGTGTCACTCTCCATGAATCTCGTAAACCTCAGCCAAAAATCCTTTTACTTTACAATATCCATTAAGAAAATCTCGTTCGTTGTTTTGGAACTGTGATACACCCTTCAGCCATAACGAGGTAATAAATTGAGTCAAAATGAGGCAAAGAAAATAGATTAAAGAATAACGTGATGGTTTTAAAATGTACAGCCTCTGTGTTGGCCCAAGAAAGGTAATTCTTTATCTTTTCCTGTTAATGAAAGGAGGTACTCACTCTGAACTGAGGATGTTGGTTCTTGGATTTATCAAGACAAGGTGAAACGAACACAGGGCGACCATTTAACAATGCTCGATCCAACTGAAGTGCTTTTTCTGCTGATTTCTACGAGAAAATAAACATGAAAATGTTCAAAAGCAAATAATACTTTATAAAATGATCTTTAAAAATTGCTGTGCCTTTTAAAGGGCCCGAATAATAATCTTTCAGCAAATCATTGTAAATACCTCTCAGTTGAATTTTGAGTTTTGAGAATTTTGAATTTTGAGAACAGAAAATATCTCCAGTTATGAGCATGGACTGGAATAGACCTTTTCAAAGAGGTCTGGGACGGCGCGCTACTTTTCTGGAAGATGGCGGATACACGGGAATCTTCTCCGCGATGCTGAACTGGAGTTGCAGCGGGAAAAGTTGTGAACAAAACATGGAATTTAACTCTAGTTATATGGTTCATGAAATACCAGAGGGGCTTCAGCATGAAAACAAATACTTGCTTATCATATGAACGCAATGTTTAGCACATTTTACGAGGAGGAGACGTTTATACCTTCGAGTTGTTTCAGCGAAGTTTGGGCTTCGTGATGACCTCAGACTCGGTCAGATAAATTTAGATAAATTTAGATTTCTGCTTGAGAGTTGGGCTTATCCCCCGATAACTGAAGGAATACGAGCAGTTGTATGTATCGAGAACTGTTAAGAAACAAACAATGATTCACATTTCTTCTTTCCAATGTTAAAGTTACCGACCATGCCTTTCCAAATCAATTCTGCTAGGTACGCTAATGAAAAGTTTCTTCGATCTTTTAGTTTGTTCACATGCACCTAACAAAGTTTGGAGTGTTTTGAAATAAAGGATTTCTGTATGCACTCGTAAAATAAGGCCACTTACCTGCTCCAGACAGCTTAACTTGCACAAGATTCCCATTTTCTTATTATTTGTAAAAACTTTGCTCCGATTGAAAAGTCAACACAACAAACTGCACAACTGCTCGCAACCAATATGTCACTAACACTTTGCCTCCAAACAAAACAATATACTATTTACTTTAGCAAATCTTTGACTTGGAATCTCTTCCACATTGTACAATCAAGAAACGACTACATTTTTTCTGTTTTTGTTCTGAAATCCACAAGTGTTTTGTCGCAAACCAGTTTCTTTTTCTTTCATCCAAGAAGCAGAGAACGAAATGACGAATACAAATTTGACGAGGAATGTTTTCCCGCCAAAGTCTCTCTTTTGCTACGAGGCTCAAAGGGTCTAGGAGGGGAAGGAGATGTTTGCCTCCTATAGGTTTGTACCAAAATCGCCTTCGTATATCCTTAGTTAGAGCAATAGATAAGCTCAGTTTATTCATGAATAAAAATCTAACATTGGCAACTAATTATCATACAATCCAAATTCAACGAACTCGAAGAAATAAAGTTTTCCTTGTAAAATCTCACTTTAATGTGATAACCAACTCTTTAGTTTCATGTTGTAAGATTTTGCAGGCATTTCTGGTCCTTTGAGTACACATTAACTGGAGTTAATTTCGGTTTTTGTTGCATTACGTCGCCCACTGCAACTGCATTTTAACGTTTGCCATGCGAAGGAGATTCCCCTTTGCAGCTTATCCGCCATCTTCTAGAAAAGTAGCGCGCCGTCCCAGACCTCTTTGAAAAGGTCTATAGACGTGTCCTTGTCTGTTCAAAATAGAAACTCCTTGATATCAACAAAATGTTTAGCTTAAATCAACCCCGCAGTAATGACATAAATCGAAGTAGATTGAAATAAATATGGAATGATATCTTTATGTTGTCCATGTTCCACTAACCTGGTCTGTGAACTCGAGATAAGCAAAGCCTTTGGATTTACCAAGTTGGTTATGTGCAATCCTCACATCCTTTATTTCTCCACACTGCGAATTAATATGTAACATACAGTAAGAATTACCATCATTTGGAGACCAGGCATCATTTGAGTGGCACGGCTTCCTTAACTATTCGTGATTGAGGAACATTTCTTATGCTTCCATTTGACATCAGCCAGAAACGTTTCCCCACATTTTTGGTAATTTTCTTAAGTATGGTAGTATCTTTCAAAACTTTAATTCCTACTCAAAACCAAGAACTTTCTCGATCAAGCCAGAATGAATATTGACAAATTTTGAACAATATCTACCTTCATATGAGATTAAAAAAGGTAAATAAATCCACGGAGAGTATGGTAAAAAATGGACAATAAAGAAGAACCATTGGCATCTGAGAGATCTATTCAACATCTTTCCAAAGCAGATAACTTAAATGAGACAAACTTTTAATATTTAGCTTTGAAATGAGTATATTGCCTGACTTAAACCTAATTCAAATGAAAGTTAAACCACTGCACTCTAATTGGTCAACCCAACCAACCGAAGACGTTGAAACCTAACTTGCTTGGACAAAGCTGTTTTGAATCTGCCAGTGTGAAAAGGGGTATTAGCTTGTAACAAAGTACAAGTTACATTTAAAGGGAATAGACACAGCTATATCTGGTAGCCGCTATAAATAGGGTAAAGAAAACGCCTGCGCATCCACTAGCTCCACAATGAAGCAGCAAGGATCGAAGTTATCAAATTCAATACATTATATTTTTAACTTGGCACGGGCAAGTTTGTAACTATGTCGACGCCCTTTAATTCTGTTCATGATGATGATGAAATTTGAAGAGTCAAATTAAATTGAATCAAAATCATAAGACATCAAAAACTTACATCATTAAATTTTTGTTTGATATCTTCATTGGTTGTATTGAATAAGAGATTACTGAGAAAGACTGTGTTCTCTTTTGAATCCTCACTGAAATTAAAGATTTTTAAAATCTAAAAATTGACAGAACAGAACCATAAGTTGAGCAGTGTAGCAAATGAATGAAGTTATAAGTAACAAATTCAAACGAGACAAATTATAACAGAGTAGGAAGGAATAAAAGAACATTCTCTCTAAGGACACAAAGGTGTAAGGGACTTGACAACATGTCTAAAATCAATCAAGGAAAATTCTTTTTTTCACTGGCCTTGACGGCAGTTTTGTTCCAGACAGAATCATCAATTGGCAGGGTTTTGCAGAATATATGCAAAAGCGTTGGATGTTTGACCGAGGAATATTTTCTGCGATTTCTCTTGCAAAGGTTCTCACTGGCACAGGATTAATTGGGACCACTTCATCCAGGGTATTTTGTATCTAACTGGCTTACAAACCTGGCAGCTTTCGTTCTTGATGATTTTTCATTTTCGCCAAATTCCATCTTTTCCTGTTTCCCTGTCTCCTCCACCTGTTCCGTTTCCCCAGTGTCTTGTCCTATTGATAAAAACGTATCACTTACATCGGTATTTCTATTGCCTAACGTTAATAACACTGGTAACATAGATAAGTTTGGTAAACTGTGTAAATCTGAATTGATTTAAAAATTCTTGTGGATGATAGTGAGATCCGTCTGGGTGACAGACTATCTTTGAAATGGATCCATGAATAACAGAAGAAAACTGGAGGATGATGTTTCGTAATCACATGAAAGAACCATCAAGAAGATAAAAGAGACTAGCTTGATGATCGATCAATTCCCTTGTTTTTCAACGTGAATTTGAAACCAATAGATTTGTAGAGTTCAATTTAGCGTTCATGAAAGCGCAGCCACTTATCAGAATTATATCCGCTATTTACCAGAAACATATTGCTCTCTCCTGGCCCTTTTTCTAAATGTCAAAATGGTCTATTGATTGCTGAATTGATTTATCGATTGATTGATTGATTGATTGATTGATCGATTGATTGATTGATTGATCGATTGACTGATCAAACAAACCTTTGGTTTTCTTTGCTGGTGGCTCTTCATGACTTTGTTCTTTCACTGGCAACTTTCTCTTCAAAACATCCTGCTATGATAATACATATTTTTATTAAGATTCTTCGGAAGACTTACACAACGAAAATTTTGTTTCCATAGAGGCAATGAGAATAACAAAATTATAACTGGTTGATTTAAGCAGGGCCTAAAACTTCACAGCGGGACAGACACAATAAAAACAGCTAACCTTTCCTTGTGCTTGTGCACCTTCCTGTTGAAATTTTCTTTCTGGTTGTTCTTGTTTTCCAAGCTTCCTGTTCTGTTTATTTTTCTGTAATTTTGCTTGCTTCTGTCTTTCGCTTTTCTCTGCCCGCTCCTTTGCTCTCTGTGCCTCCGACTCTAATTCCTAGGAATCAAATAATGGTCAGTGTTCAAACAAGGCAGTTACTGAATAGAATGGAGTCACATTGTTTCAATGATGCTTCGAAAAGACAAACCATCTAGACTCTAGGACCGGAATAGTTAGTACCAATATAAGAAATCTATGTCAACTTGACATCAAATTACAACTAAAAAAAACGTGCTAGCATGAAATGATAAAGCTTGTTCGAGCATAAAATGAAAGAATTTTTTGCTAGAGCACAACAAGAACCATTCAACAATGGAGAACTGCACGAGATTAAGATCCAACCTGGATCCAACTCTTGCACTCATTTCCCACGATTACATTATGATTGATAAACGATCAAGGAAGATGAAGAGAAAAATCAAGAAAGAAAACATGAAGCGAGTATAAAGAAATTGATGCTACCTTTTGACGTCTTCCTTCGAATTTCTTTAGCTGATTTTCACATCTCTGCATTGCTGATTCAAGTTGTTCAAAGTTACCTAAAGTGACAAAAAGAGCAATTAATAAAAATATCTTAAATTAAACAAAATGGATCAATGTCTTGTACGGTTACAATCCTCCTAAAGGTGCACGGTAAATCTATAGTTTATATATAAAAGACATCTGATCAAAAAATAGTAAAGCTCTTCTCAGTAAGACCATGTATTGCGGTACTTTTTTCATGATGTCTAATCCACAGTCAATCGATCGATCAATCAATCAATCAATCAATCAATCAATCAATCAATCAAAAGACAGACTGCCTCAGATTTGAAAAGCTGTTGAAACAGTCAAAACGGTGTGTGTTTTTCCAACGGCTTGAGTATAGCTAGCCAAGGAATGGGAAAGACAAATATGATAAGAGATTTACCTTCGATCCTTTCAAAAGATAAAAATGCTTCACGAATCTTCTCAGGGTCATCAACGGACGTCTGGACAGCTCTTTGAAATGCACGACGACAGGATATGACATCACCATGAAGTCTAATAGATGAATTATAACAATAAATCATAAAATAACGCAATTAAGAGAGAGCTGCTGTTACGACAGAATGAGGTTATGGTCCAATACTATCCAGGGTATAGTCCATTAAAGTCAACTTATGTTAAACAGTTTCAAATGGGAACTGTGGCCACACTTTGAAATGAAACATGCTAGGGTGTTCTCATTATTTCGGCATGAAGTCCTACTGGAATACTACGGCATATGAATAAAAATTCTTCACATTAACAACTGAAGAAATTCCAGTTCTTCTCCCTCAAACTTTGATCCAAATTTCAAGGCATTATTTGAATCCCTTAACCGAAAAGAAATCGAGCACTGTGTTTTCAGAAGAAGAGAGAACACAATCTTTGGGCATGCTACCTTTTGATATTTGAGTCAATTAAAAAATTTCTAAATTATCCTTAAAAAACATTACTTGGTTCAAGCAAAAAAAAATCGATAGCAATGGATTACCGAGGACCTGATAAAATTCAACAAAGAATTGAACAAGGCAACAATTTACCTCAGGAAATGTGTGTACTCCAACCACATATGAGTTTCTTTGCTATGAATTTTCATGACTGAATCCCATAGCTCTTGTGCTTTTCGTAAGTTACCAAGGAATTTCGACTAAAAAAGTAAAAGGAAAGATAGTTAATTTGCTTCATGGGAACAAATGAACTTACAAAAACTTGTTGTTGCTGTAATATAGCACCTTTTCGCGTACAGTTGCAGGCAGTGACCCAAGATTTTTTAATCACCCACCTCTCCTTTGTTTCTTCTAAGAGGAAATCAGTTTATCATAATTCGCAATATCACTACTGAGACACAATCGAATCACTGTCTCATCACACCTAAATCACAAATGAATCATTAATCACGCCTACCTCGATCATGGCCCAATATCTCCTTAGCACTGAAGTTTTGTCCCCTTCTGTGCCAAAATCTGAATGTAGAAAGAGACTCAAAGCAAGATAATGTCATTAAAAATATCACAAATTTCAATAAAACTGAACAGGTAAGTTAGCATAGATGTGTCTGGTATCGATTCATAATAATCAGATAGACTGATCATATATTGCCAAGATAAAATAAGAGATATATTCTCTTATTTGATATCACTGATAGCTCGTAGAGCCTCCTTGCTGGAAGATCTTTATTTTCATGATGCATTTTCATCAGAAGTAGTTTATTACAAACTAAAGTGAAACGAAACACAACAACCAAAACTTAAAACTTACAGTGATCAATGTAGTTGATGGCATTTTCAAATGTCTTTCGAAGATCTTCGACTTTCTCTGTATCTATGTAATAGGATTTTGAACTTAGATAGACATTGACATAAGTTATATAACCGCAAATTAGCACATGATTATGCGATTTAATGACTTTAGCAAGCAGAGAGAGCATCGTATGTTTTTACGATACATACGACGAGCAACGTAAATTGCAACTTAAAGTGAATAAGCTGAGCTCGTGGCAAAAGAAAGCAAACCCAAAAAAGAATAGAGGGAATAGGTGTTTCTTTGTCCTATCTATAAACAAGCGCCGTGTCATCCACTTTATATTATAAGCAAACAACGCTGAAGTCTGTCTTGCCATGACGCAAAATCATCTATGCAAAACTCTTAAGTTATTCTTATTCGCGGGCATTTTCGAGACAGACTTCGCTTTACGAACAAAAATATCGTTATGAAGGCTGAAAATGCTCACTGATACCAAACAGTTGTGTTATTGAGAATTTGGCAGGTATCCTACATGAGGTCTACTTGAAACATTACTGTGTGTGATTCTTCCTGATACAAAAACTTCTTGAATTTTTTTGTCTTAGAACATCTACACTTACTCTCTTCCCAAGATGCAATTCTTCGTTTCATGAAATCACAATATGTCATCCACAATGCAACGTAATCCTCACTTTTACTAAAACCACAGCCAAGGGCCTTCTCGAATGTTTCTGAAAATCATGAGAAATAAGTTATGAAACAAGAAACTTGTCGATCAGCTAGTTTGCTTTATTGCTGCCCCTCTACCGGATAGGAAATTTTCCAATGTTGATGTTCTGTTGAAACGATTAAATTGACATAAGTTACAGACCCTTTGCTACCCATCATCCACCGCAGTCTCACACAGTTATTCTCGAGCTGAATGAAATGATTTTAGCTTAGAAACAGAACTTTTAGCTACACTTCAAAAGAACTTAAGTCCAGTGATATTTTGATAACATTTTGTAGAATTTTCAAAGTTTGAACAAGAAGCTCTGACGCCAAAAAATCGCACTTTTTGTATTAACTTGTAATAAATATCGCTCTCAATCCAGACTCTTTTGTAGAATAGCTCATTTCAATATTCCCATGAACATTCATGATTGACTGGCTAACTGATAGATTGATACATTGATAGATTGATTTAATGAATAATGAGTCAAAAAATAAGTACCTTTCACTGTGATATGATCAACTTTGTTTAATTCCTTCAAAGAAAGAGTTATAAATTGAAACATCGATAGCAGGAAAGATGACAGCAATTTTTAGGACATGTCAAATCTGGCGTTTGGTTGGTATTCTGGAGGTTGGAAATCTGGAAATCTTCATATGAAAAAGATAAAGACTTGTTTAGATGGAAAAGGAAATACCTCTGAGATACAAGAAAGTAACACATATTTCAATACACAATCAGTTTTCTGAATAAGCATATGTTTACTTACCAATGCCTTGATGTAATTAATCCAAAGTTTTACAACCCATGGACAATTTCTGACAGCTCTTTTGTGGACAGGAACAGCAACAGATGCCACTTTTAATTTGTTGTCCTGACAGAAAAAATTTATCAGTTGGGGGCCGTCGAAAACGATGTCACAGACAAAAAATTTGTTTGATTTACTGCAACCTGAAATTCATTCATTATTGTTCTGTTTGTAAAACAAAATCCGGGGCTGGTATCATTAACGCTACAAAACAAACTTACCAGCTACTGATGCGATTTCTTACCTTTTTTAATATTTCGAGCCTCCAAAAAGCCATCAATTCCTTGAACGATTTGATAATCTAACCCCAATCTGGTCCCTGTGTGACCATTTTCTTGCATGAGCACATGATAAAGAAGCTAACAACGATTAAGAGGCGAGAAAACAATATGACAGCCTCGTTTTCGTTTGAGCGATATGACGTCACTTCGCTCAAAATGCTTAATTGAATAAGTAACTACACAAAGAGAAGGCGAAAAATGGTGGACAAAAGTATGAAACACCATTCACAGCAGTATTATCTTGTATTTGATCATTAATCATATCAAGCCCCTTGGGATCCGTCCTTTAAAAACTGGCCTGAAAATTTTGCCATAAATGTTAATAGATTACCAAATATTCCGTATATTGTTTCCACAAATTAGCATCGAGACAATTATCTTTGATTGCTCTTTCATAAATACATTGAATTCTTGCAGGATCACCATCTTTTAATTCCATGTCGATGTATGCTTCATACTCTGCTTGTTTTGGTAATGTGGCTGTGCTCTGAAAGTTTAAAAGAATGATAAATCTGTTAGTTTCAAGAGTTCTTTTTCCAGTACACACAGGTCACAAGTATGTTATTGTTATATACTTTTTACATAATAACATACTTTTCTTATGTTATATACTTTTAGAAGTTATTTTAAATGTTATTATTCTTTAATTGGTATGGCGACGTTCCTAAATTAGTGTACGAGTCGTTCATATGAAAATGAAATGAAAATATGTTGTTAGTGCATAACCTCGCTTCATATTTTGATTAACTTTTAAATGCTTGTAATCAACAATTGAAATTTAAAAGCTGAAAAAGGGAGGTCAACCGAAAATCGGCCATTTTGCTCGATCAAAAGTTTGCAAGATTAACTGAGGTTTGAGGAAAATGTAAAGCCAAATGAAAATGTTAATAGACCTTTTAGCTATTCTACAAAAGAGCCTGGATCGAGCGATATTTTTATACAATTTTATACGCGAGGCACGATAGAGTGGCGTTAGAGCTTCGATCGCAATTGTGCACATTCGAAAATTCTACAAATTGTAATGAAATATCGTTCGATCCACATTCGCTTTCAGAATAGCTAAAAGGTCTATTGAGGGTGTAAATCACTGTTGCCAACAAATGTATCGAATTTTGCTTTCATAACGAAAATGAAAACCAGATAGCTGATACTCACAAGGGCATCTTCAAGGGGTTTGCATTTCTCTAATTTAGAAAGTGCTTTTTGATACGCCTTGTCAACTGCTTCCATAATAGGCTCTGATGTCCAATCTTCATACTCTTGCATTGTCCTTTCCATTCCTAAAAAAACATATTGAGAATCTTTGCTCATAAAGAGTAAAATGCCGTTATTCTAAAAAACAGATTCATAAAAGTTCAAGAATAAGATCCACTGAGTTTAAATACCTTCATAGGTCCTATTCAGATAAAACAAACAAAATAATTTTCTCTCGTCTTACACCTACGAGCTGAAAAGCTCCAATTTCTTTGATCAGTAATCTTCCTTGGCTTTGTTGTTTCGTTGTCTGTTTTGTGTGATGTATCTTGGTTTTATAGTTTTGTTCTTTGTTTTGTTTATTGAAAATTAATTTGAATTGTAAGTGCCATCCATAGTGAAGACCCGGTGACTTTATGTCCTTTTCACTATGGATGGTACAGCGTAATGTAAGAATAAACCTTGTCAACAAAACTTTATGAATTGACACAACGAACCTAATAATGGAACAGCAAGCTGTCTTCTGAATAATGAATTCACTCTTGAGATTTGATCGTCGCTACAATAAGAAACAAATCCTGCATTAACAAAATTGCTCAACTTTTTTCAAAGTTTCGTTATATTAAACAGAATTCAGAGCTCATCTTTTTTCAGAATATTTCAACTGAAAAAGGACTTACATTTTCTGAAGAGATGCTCCAGCATTTTCCATACTGTGTAGAGTCTGTTAAGATATAAAAATAAACAATTTACAATACATAAACAGTAAATTTGTAAATTTTGTAAACTATTAAAAGCTGATGTTTACTTAAACAGGTCTTAGCCTCATGATGAATGCTTCAATTCGGCGTGATCACATTGATTTGATTTCAAATTTTCAAGGAATCTCAGGGCAAGTACAGCAATAAAAAACATCATATTGTTGGTTGCTTCAATTTTTTATTCATTTCAATTTCATTCTGACAAATTTTCAAGGAATGTAGTCCCATGTATCCCTGACGTAAACCTTGCATGACAATTGTTGACCAAAGCAAACGAAGTAAAAAAATGCAAAAACCTGTTCAATGAAAAGACACCATGAAATCAAAGAGCACAGGGAAACGAGAGAATAAAGCATTCTCTTACTTGATAGGACTGAAGAATCTCTGTTTCGAATTCTCGATAGCTGTCCCATACAGAAGATCCCTGAAACAAAATGATAATCATGATTAACATAATAAGTAAGAAAAGTTCGTTCGCAAATCTAAATTGATAATGAAAGTTTACAATGAAATAAAATCAAACAAGTCAATCTTTACTTGAAGTTCCATGATCAATGTCCTCAAGTCGAATAGAGAATGAAAAATGTTAACAAAATTACAACAATGTGAGCTAGATAATAAATTTAGCCTTTTTAACAACCCCAGGTTCTGCTATAATGTATGGGAGTTTGCAGCAATGGAGTATTTAAAAGCGTTCTGAAGCATGAATGAATTTGATGGTTGCCTCAAGTAGCTTCTTCTTGCCGTCAATAGTTGACCGCTCGTCACCATACAAAGTGAATTTGAGTAAAACTTCATTTGAAAGAGACGAAAAGTCATGAGGGAGCAACATTGCATCACACTATTGAGAAGATCAGATCTAGGCCCGTTATACGAATGACACAGCAGCAGGAAATTTTCCTACTCTTTTAGGAAAAAACATTGTAATACCTCAGTTAAGTGTAAGCCAACCGCAGTAACAGCATTCTCATAAATACTTCTTACAGCGTCTATACCACTTGAGCTTTCGATGCTATCCATGATATGTTGACAATACTCAATCCAAATTCGTACACCTTAGATCGAAAGGAGACATTAGATTCTAGCATTCCAGGTCTAACAAGGAGCTGCTGTGCAGGAGAGCGCAGGTGACGTATGTTTCTTTTGAGTGAAATAGCTCTTGTGAACTTTGCAGAAAGATTCTGAGCTTTTCGATCAAATCAACTGTCGTTCGACCCAAACTCTTCTTTTGAATAGCTAAAAAGGTCTATTGCAACTTGATTTGCTTTTTCCCACTCTAAAGGGGCTGAGTCACGTAATGTAAGCACACTTCTTCGAAATGACGATTTTGTAGTATTTTTGACAGGCCATATCACAGAGATTTTCCACTACTTTTCTCAAAATGAAGGTCTTATTTGGAAGATAGACTCTTTAGCTTCGTAGAGAAACAACGGAAACACTCATATGTTGTACGAATGCAGAGATATTGGTGGATTTTTTGAAGTAACTTTCTCCTGGATTCACCCCATCCACCAAAATCTGTGCATAACACAATGGCCACGTGTGGGCAACAATATAGATTAATAGAGATAACAGCTATGTTTATGGTTACGCGACAATTTTAAGCCATAGAAATGTGAGTTTAAGGAACCTTGATTGCAATTCAGGACGCAAACATAAAAATTAGAATACATACTCGTATAATCTTGCACTGCTTTCTCCAGCAAAGAGCTAACATATTGTTTCTGACGCGGTAAAGAAATAAGAAGTTTTTCATCTTTTAGCCAATCCAGCCACAGCTCTGAAAAAAGTTGGCAAAATTTTATATTTTAGTGATTTGACTGACCTTGAAATTCTCAAAACGGTTAAGTTTGATAGGTTTGTAAGGCCTTCAAAAATAAGAGGGTTTGGCAGAGTTGGAGAGCTTCTTGTTGTCATTGGCAAACCCAGGTGGTGAATCTGAAACCTACCATTTTAAGAAATTTGTGATTCACTGGGAAATATAAATTTATTTTGGTTAAGTTGTATGTTTAAAGGGAATCGATAAAGTTGAAAACTGGCTGGCCAGGGTCAAGTTAAAAATATAGCCTATTGTATTTGATAACTTTGGAGAGTCCAATTTTATTTTGTGGTCAAAAAAATAATGGGTGCGTTTTCTTTAGTCTATAGCTGCTAGTCAAAATACCATGTCAATTCCTTTCAAGGCACGTCCCTACGACCCCCTCCTGCCAATCCAATCTGAGGGCTAGAACTTTTGTCCACGATGCTACTAAATAAGTTTAACTAAAGAGCTTCTGTTTCTAGAAAATTAAAATACAAATGACGAAGAATCAAGGATTGAAAAAAACATGGCTGACTCGCTGCTAGCTGCAGAGCAAGCAAAGGTAAAAATTTTGAGGATATCAAAGTATAAATAGTTATAACTAACCTTCAGTAAGTGGGAAAATTTCCGCCATTTTTTCTCTGGCTTTTCGTGTGGCATCGAGATCACCACTTGATCTCAATTTATTGATTAACTGAAGATGACTGTCATAATGAAATGGGCTCGTCTCAATCTGAGAGATGAAATTATTTGTGCTTGAAAATAATAAATCAGAGTGTGGATGTGTTTGGGTCTGCTTCTTGCTTTCAAATGTCAAATTTCAAGAGATTTTTTATTTGCAGAGGAAACACAACTCGGACACTGCCCTCAAAGATTATGGTATGGTAAACTAAATATGGCTTCAACGCATTAGCTAGCTACTTATTTTCATGTTTTAGGCCTTTATGGTCTTCTACGAGCAAGAACTACTGACCGAGGGTTTTGACCACTTACCAATATGACACCATCAATAGATGAAGAAATTCTCTCAAAATCATTGAAACTTGTCACATTTTAATGGACCCCTTTAAAGCTGCCGATCCAATCAAATTGCACATCATTCAGAAAGTGCCTAGGGCCTTGGCCCTTTATAGCCTGGGTACCAGAGCCAAAAATTAATAAAAGAAAAAAACAAGGAAGGAAAGAAAGTCCTTTCTTCCTTCTCTCCTTTCCTCTTACCAATTTCCTTTCATCTAAATTTCCGAGGCTCTGGTACCCATGGTATGGCCTTTACTGACTTTCATAAACCGCTGACCAATGAGTTTGCAGACAGTTTATAGTTTATCATAAATAGACAAACAAAATTCGCTTAAAAATTGCTATATTTTTTCTCACTCTTCGATACAAAAAATTACTTCAACACATTTTGTAAGTTACTTATAAATCATGAGATATCCATAAGATATATCCGTAAGATATTTATAACTGATTTAATCAAGACTAGTCCTAAGTTTAACACTTCTAGCAAACAGTTTACAGAAGTGAGAGATGTATGAAAGGGATAGCGGCAATTGTAAAAGACGAGAAGTGGCCATAAAAAATGATATAGATAAGTGTCTGAACGAATCGAGGACTTGCAAAGAAGATAGCGGGACGTGTGAAAGCAAATTGAAGTAGATCTGAATAGGATAAAAGTATTTTTGATAGCAAATCTGGGCAGGCGTAAAGACAATCAGGGTATGTGCAAAGAGAATCAGGGTATGTGCGACATACGTGACCAAAATCGTGTAACAACCAGCAATCCATTTTCACTTAACAACATCGAATATTAATGAATGAAATACCAAATGAAACAAAATGAGTTTAACAAGAGTAAATAAATTGAGTTAGAGTTAACTAGCATAAAAATAGATAAGGGACCTTTGCAACAAGCATGCTTTGCGAATACATCATTTTGTGGTCTTTCTGTTTTCAGCACTTTCATGGTCGATAAAAATAGCTGCCGACAAGGAAATGACACTTGCTATGTATGCTTGTTGCAAAGGCCCCTTTAACGTTCTTCTTGGTGCTACCGAGATAAGATTAGCGTTTCAAGACACACGAGCCAATTTTTGGACAAACGTGACGCCTATATGAACAGCAGAAAGAACGTTTTAAAACTGGAGTCAGCTGAAGCAAGGTGTTACCAAGACAGGTTATGAAAATCAAGTTATTCAGTGATAAGAAAACCAGTCACATATTCAAACTAGACATTGCGATTTCACTGAGTTGCAGAGAGGTCGTTACAGAGAATGCATAGGAAAGGGAATTGAAGATAAACCACATTCTACAAATCGCTGTACGTTGAGATCTAGTTTGAACAAGAATCAAATTCGAAGAATTGTAGTCCAAAGTTGGAACTGAATTTTATGAGCTGCTTCTTCTAACTCACGGCACGTGTTAAGGAAGGACATTACAGTCTATCTTCACTACTCTGCACCGATCAGCTTCTTGACGAAAGACTCCAGGATACAATAGAAATGTATTTAAAGAGTAACAAAAACAAACTGGCTCTACTTTTCGCCTTCATCTGCATGATGATAATAAGAGTAGTGCAAACAAAACTTGACTCATGGCAAGCAATAGACAAGGGAGGCACTGCTAATGTAATAGCAGTAAATGATAAAGCATTGCTTATGATAAGCACAAGAAATAGCCTTAGTATTATGTATGATGACGCCGGATTTCATGAAATTCAACCAACAGGGGCAAGTGATGTGGACGTCAATGATGATAATGATATCTGGATGACCACTAAAGATTATCACATTCATTTTCGAATTGGAGTTACGTCCAATAATTTGAAAGGTACAGGCTGGGTGCATGCGAATGGGGGACTTTCTGGAATAACAACAGGACGATACGGTCTTGTATTTGGACACAACGCGAACAGAGAGGGGCATATGAGGACCGGCATTATTCCAAGTAATCATTTTGGTGCTTCATGGGTGTCAACCCCGGGATATGGTATTGTAGCTGAGTCTTGTGGGAAACTAATCTGTTACATCACCACTGCTAATAAGCATCTCTTTACTTCCGGAGAAATGGACTATATCGACTCCCCAACAATGCGCAATGATTGGATAAAAATATCTGACAATGTACTTGATGTTTCTGCATATGGTGACAGGACGCTTTGGATATTAACAAAGGATAAAGAAGTCTTCGAAGCGACTAATATAAGCAGTGATATTCAGGCCATTAAATGGGTTTTACGTGCACCTTCATCACATCAATTTAAAGACATAGCAGTCACGGATAAGATAGCATTTACTATCGGCGATGATAATCATATATATGTTTTAACGGGGTGTCCAATCTTTGATTTTGAAGATAATGATATTTCTAATTGGAAGCAAACAGGTGCAGCATTTGCAATTCAACCAGTTGTAAGCGTTACTACTTATGGTGTAATTGGTACACCAGGAAAAGTTGGACACTTGTTCATTGATACTGCATCAGCCCGTAAAGATTACACTATGCCTGAGAGCAGCTATGCAGGACATGCGCCAGTTGGTACATTGACTTCTCCATACTTCCAAATTCAGACAAATATGTTACATTTCAAAATCGGTGGAGGCAATCATCCTTATAATTATGTCTCTTTGTTGATTGATGATATAGAGACATTTAACAGCTCAGGAAGAGGTCAATCAACCTCTGGCACAAAGGGAAAGATGGCAATGAGCCGCTATTGGTGGGATGTGACAAAATATAAAGGAAAATGTGGAAAACTTCGAATTTATGATAAATCAAATCCTAACTGGGGGTTTACGATGTTTGATGATTTGCGGGCAGCACCCCCATGTCTTAATGGTATGAATGTAACTTTGAATAATCTACAACGTAGCAATCAAGTCAATGTTGGGGATGTCATCAAATTTTCATTGAAACTATATGGTTTTTATACATCAAAGATACGCCCACTAAACATTACTATATCATTCCCAATGGTAAATAAAAATCCACTAGCTTACATTGAAAATGTCAAATTATCAACTCATTGTTTTTCCAATGTAACTCTGATAAGAATTCCAACGTTATCCGACTCAGGATACATGCATACGCTCAAAGTTTCTTTGGGTAACTTGTTGTCTGATGGGGAACTTCAAATTGAAGCACGGGGGTATGATCATGAGGATATTACAGTAGTCTACTATCAACATACAATTATGAATATAACTGTGGATTTCTTGGGTGAATACGTGAAAACGTTTAATCAAAACATTACTGTTTATTGGCCTTACCGCAAGCTTGCCAAGTTAGAAGTACAGAAGAGGATGATAGGTATCAAAGAGTATTATATTGGTGATAACATAACACTAAATATGACTTTTAAGCACAACAGTACTCATTCATTTGAGACTGCAACCAGGGTATTGATAAAATTACACACACCACCTTACATGTCATTCCTGTCTGTGTCAGAAGAACAGAAAACTATACATCATGTATCAATACTATCGCAAACAGATACCCAGCACACTTTCAAGATACAAGAAATTTTAGTTGGTGAAAGACAAACATTTCTGTTCACTTTTTCCATAAAAGGTAACTCAAAATGGAATCTCATACCTGGCAAAATTCTTGATGGTCATATTTTGGTGGATTTCATTTCCTACTGTCCAAGACCACATTGTCTGAATAAGTTTGAAAATGACACAGAAGTCGACCTTGTGTACACAAATACATTCCATGACTTCAGCTTTTCATATCATGCTCAATCAAAGAAAAGTGATCTCAATTCATTTTACACCAAAATCATGGGCAACGATAAATTATTTGTTTGTGGGGTGCATACAAAGCAGAATGATGTGCATAGTTGCAATTGCTACTTTGCACAACGAAACAGTGGAACATGGTACAGTCTTCCTTTGTTACTTTCTAATATCAGTTATTATGATTCTGCTACGAAGGAAATATTTGGAACAAGTACCATTGGACCTAACATTAAACTGTATGGCAAAGGCTTCAGGTTGCACCAAATTTTAACACCTCAGCAATGGAATGATGTTATCATTAAAAGTGGACAATTTATAAAGTCATCCACTGTCTTTTTAGCAAATAGTGCTATGTCAATGTTACCTAAATTAAAGTTTGACAATGTGCAGCTTCAGTGGCAATGCTGTAAAAAATAGAAATATGGCCACTTCTGAATCACCATTTATGAAATGGTGACAAGTTGAAAGAAGTTATCACTTTGTAAAGACTTATCAATGACAGTGTATACTGTAAAGAGGGAAATATGTCACTATAGCAGTTGGTTAAAACAGCAAACAAGTTTGGAATGGAATTTCATTGTTTTGACTTCCAATTTCTGCTTCACGAACCCCCATTGCAATGAAAATTCAGCCTCGATCCTGTGCCCCTAATAAAAACAGAGAGAATTGTATTACATGTCATGGTGACAGGGGCATGCATTCATAGAACAAATCTGGTTCATGACATATGCCCTTTAAACACTTCCCGTAAGCATGATTAGTGATCTATTAATTGATGCCATTAGAGTATGATGGTTCTCAATCTCAATGACATTCCCAGTATGCAAACCCTATTGGTATGTGGCAGGGTGTCAGGCACAGCATATTTTTTGAAAACCCCAAAATATACTAAATTCAGGACATTTCTAGACCCCAAAAATGCATTCATTGCTTCATGGTACATAAAAACTAGAGGTATCTTAGCTTTTTCAGCAAATGTGCTGCAACATTTTGATGAAAAACTCACAGCCCAACATTCCCCAAAATTTCTCATCAGCAACCTCCAAACTATACCAATTATGCAGCAAATAGCATACCCAAAGGTACACCAGACAACGTTTTGTAAACCAAGAAACTGCCCCACATGATGCATACTCCTGTCACCTACTAATTGGGAGGGCACCCCCCCCCCAAGTGCAAACCTACAAAGCAGTTGCTGTGTTTGCATGCAGAATCTGACCTGTCCTTCAGTTATAATTCACATAAAAATTTGTGAAAGATCCATTCTGGTTTGCGGTATCAAAATCATTAACACCCAATTAGAAAGTTTACCTTCTAGGTAGTTGGCCATCAATTTCTCTGCCACGCCACACTCTATTCATTTGTTATATCTCAGCCACAGTGGTAGGTGTGAAATTTTCTTGATGCAACAGAATGGGAGAAACACTTGGCCCATTCTTTAGCGACACAAATACAGACGCGCAAGCAATTTGAAGGAGAGATCCTCTTCTGAACATATCTGTAAAACTGTTTTATCTCAACAAATCTCTACTTAGCTTTTTTTTGCTTTTTGTTTTCGACTTCAAGGCATGCTGGGTTTCATCCTTATCTAGCATGGTCTCCTTATTTATGTGCAAACTTGCATATGTTTCAGGAGCATCTCCCTCACCCAACAACACGTTTTAGAATTGTGGTGACCTGAACAGGCTAGCCTATATTACAGTATTATGTTATGTTATGTTATGTTATGTTATGTTATGTTATGTTATGTTATGTTATGTTATGTTATGTTATGTTATGTAAAGTGTAACCTTTCCAGTCTGGGTGTCAAAAAAGGCCTAAAACAACTGAAACATTTGAAATACTCACAGCGGCTCTTAAGGCTTTGATACTTTCATCTTCTCCTTCATCAGTTTGGTCATCATCAGAAGAATCGGCGCTTTCATTTGAACTGTCTTCGTCCATTTCTTCTTCTTTGATCTCAGATTCAGCGCTCGCAGCTTCGGTGTTTAGGACGTCCTCCATCACTGCCCGCCTAAATTTTTATGCGATTTCAAAACGATGAGTGTACTCATTACAGCACTCTCTCTTCTAGCTGATTTGTCTTGACAAAAGAATTGAACTCGACCAATGACAGCAACAGCAGCAATTTAAAACTAGGCTTTGAGTAGTAAATCTGATATAGTGATTCGATGAGAGGCAATGTCTTAAACTGAGGTTGTTTGGATATGGCTTCAAGACTTTGCCTGTGAAGCATGGAAAAAAATGAATGAATAATGTGAGGTCTCTTTGCGGAAAAGCGATGCTGCCCTTGCGTTTTACAGTGTACTAGAGTCTTAGTTCAAATCTGTATTTGAACATGAATTCCAGCATCATGATTGGAGCACTGCCAAGGAGAGCTATTTTCAGCCAGAGCAGAATTATTAATAAACCTGGCGGAGTTGGAATGGCAAGGCTGAAATCATCATACGTCCAAATGAATAAGTCAAATCGTTTCACCAGACTCCTGGAGAGACAAGAAGAGAATGTAAGGCAATACTGTCAAAACACTGAGAATGCACCACAAAAGACTTTGAAAGAAAAAATAAAAGAATTCTGGAATGGACCAAATTTCAAATATTGGTTTATTGGTGTGTCAGCTTTTTCAACCTGGCTTGGTTATTATAGTCTCAGTGCATATAAAAGTACCAGAATTAACATAATACTACCGCCAGCTGAACCAAATCATGTCACTGTTGAACGTATGACTGAACTTGATGTAATTTTTAACAGCCTGCAGGACAGTAAGAAAATAGGGGGCAAAATAAAATGTGTTGCAATATGTGGGCCCACAGGATCTGGTAAAAGTCTACTTTCAAATACAGCAGCTAAAAGATTAATTCAGGATGTTGACTGGAATCCTATTGGCTTGCCAAAGTCCCATGTTAGTGTATTCTTGAATGGAGATTCAATAAAGAGCTTCCTATTATCACTGCAAGCTCTTGCTGCACACCTCAAAATAAGGCCATCAGAAATTAAAGAAAAACTAAACACACTCCCAGAAAAATGTTCCAGAACACTTCAAAGCAAGATCATCCTGGAACTGGTGAAGGAAAAGTTAGAAAAACATCCAGATTGGGTTTTTGTCATCGACAATTTGCAGCAAGGTAGCTCAGATGAAATCATCAACATATTAAATGAAGTTGTTTTAAATGAAGAAAGTGCAGCTACATGGAGTAAGGGGACATTGCTGATGACCTCAGATGGTTGTAACCTTAGCAACATAGCTGGCATAACACAAGTCAAAATGGAGCCAAGGTGGATATCATGATATTTGGGTCATTTAAAAATGATGTTGCCAAAAATACCCCTTTCAAAATGTATCTTATTTTGTTATTTTTGTGCTTCCCCAACCTTCCTTAGGTGCCGGAGGTCATTTTTGAAAAGGTGATTTAATTTCCCCCATGTTACTTGTAACATTCAGTTACACTCACTCATCTCTTTGTTATCACCAAAGTCTTGACAGTCATTTATTTATATATGCTTTTGTGCTCTCATGGATGTATGGATAAAATGGGCTTAGATAGAATCTGAATAAAATGGATTGTCTGAAACTATGACTGTCATTTGTAGGTGTTCCAGAGTATCAGGATGGGTTGGCACCAGTAAGACAATTTATGTTGAGATTATCTTCAAGTTTCAAGAAAAATGTCAACACTGGTATAATTGAATATTGATTTTATTTTAGATTAACTGAGAAAGATGCTGTTGCATTACTCAAAGAGCTTACCAACATAAAGGATGAATCTTTTGAAACATCACATACAACAAAAGTGCTGTTGAGCAGAATTTCATACCATCCAATGGCAACGGCTTGTGCTGGAATTTTGATGAGGGACCAACTACAAAGGAAAGAATTAAGCAGCATTGATGGTGTGATGAGAGATTTGACAAATGAAATCACAAGAAATAGCATTCAAGTCATGAAATCAAGTATCTTATCAACAAAAGATGGAATTGCAGAATCACTCATTATTGCAGAAACGGTGATTTCGATGGCAATGAAACTACTGATAAATGACAGCCCCCATTTGTCTTCCACAGTTGATATGATGGCTGCTTGTGCTCCCAGAACCCCGATTCCCTCTGTCTATATTAGCAGATACTTACGTCATCCTTCTTTGAAGCTTCCTGCATTGATAATGGCTGATTCACAAAATGGAAACTTGCAGCAGATGTTCAAAGGAAAGTCCGCCACAGACAACGTTGATGAAACACTTGATCCCAAAGGGAAAGCATGGTCAAACAAGAGTATTACAGAGTATATCACCAAGGTTGAAGACTGGTTCACTGATATCTGGCAGGCCCTCAAAGAGGTTTATAACATGTATTATGGAAAGATCTCACTGGATCCTGAAGATACAAGCATAAAATTTATGCAAGATTGCAAACTTATTTCATCATGGAAAATGCAACCAGGAGGTGAGAGATCGATTTTTGCTAATAGTTCTTTACTGGCCTTACACGTGGGCACTGCTTTTCTATGTTCCAATGAATGTTTTAAACATCATTTTGGTCGTTTCAGAATGGGATTTTTTCAGCTGATATTCAGCTGTTTCTCTCGCTAAAAATATCCAAATGCTTAAATTGAATGTGGATCAATTTACTGTTGGTAGAATTCTGCCGAAAACAACAAGCGATCAGCTCAGCTGATTTCTTTGTAAATCTATCATGTGAGAATTCATGTTATCATCTTGCCTTCTCAACGTTTAAAGGAAGTACAAAGACCAGCAGCCTTTGCCATCGTTCGTTTTGTTTTTGTGAATTTCGTACAGTCAGTTATTCAGGAAGCCGTGGAGAGCAAGATGCCAACTTCATGCAAAGTATGCTGGTCTTTGTACTCCCTTTAATGATAAATTAAAGTTGTTTTTCTTTCTTTCAGACATGGAATCATACGTAATGCATCCACTTATTTACGCTGTAGCAAGACAACATTTCATTTCCAAAACCGTTCCAGAATTGGAAGCAAAATTTATAGAAGAAGATGAAGTACGTTTTGAGAAACAACCTTGGTTCAAGAAAATGAGCAATTATGATCCAAAGTCAAGTTTGATAAGATACAGAAACAGTCATGCTAAAATGGATTCCATCTCCCCACAAGCTTCTTCTTTCGTCGAATTTTACAACAATGCTTTGATCAATGTCAGCAAGATTTTCGAGGAGCAAGGCCTAATATTTGAGGAAAGTAATTTCAGGTTCCTAAATGCTGAAGATAAACTGAAGTATTTGCAAGGGCATTTATATAGAATCATTCATTCACTCAGTGAACAAGTTAGGGTGTCAAAGCAAACTGTTTCTGGTAAAACATTGGTGAAATATCTTGATATTCATGGAGAATATATCCAACTTAATCAACCAATCGAAACAACAGGCTTAAGAAGCAGAATCACTGGGATGCTAATGTCAGCGAAGTTTGCGTCAATTCTTGAAAATGATGTCGACACGGCTATTTTGAACATACAAGAAGCTTTGAAACTGCAGAAAGAACATTATGCTAATGAGAAAATTGAGATAGCTGACATCCTTAGTCAGCTTGCTGCGTTGTACAACTCAAAGGAAGATTCTGAAAACGCAAAACAGAACCTAGAAGAAGCAATAGAAATTTATGAAGCACAAAGAAGGAAAGATGGAGAATACAAACGGCCTTTGGAATTAGGGAAAGCGTTAGGTGCACTTGGTGTAATTTACGGAACGCTTGGCGACAGAATCAGGAGCAAAGAATTCATAGAGCGAGGCTTGATGTTGCAACAAACAGGCGCACCTGATCTATCTGATGAGGCTAAAAGCAAACATTTCGGTGGTGAGTTTGCAAGCGCCCTTACTGATCTTGGACACGCGTATGTTTCACTTGGAATGCCCTTATATGGAAAGAAGATTTTGAACTTGTCGTTGATGGCACATAAGAATATTCATGGAGAAAGGCACCCTGAAGTTGTGAGGACCATGACTGTTTTGAGTATTGCTCATTTAATGGAAGGACATAACGAAGAGAGTAAGAAGCTACGAAAAGAAGCAGGAAAGCTTCAATCGCAAATCAACGCTCTCCCGTTTTATTAACAATCAAAGTGGTCGCTTACTTTTGTTTTAATGAGAAAGTTTGTAGCAGGTCGAAATTGCCATTTCTGCGTTTCATTACTGAGCAACCTTGATGTAGAAGTTCATTTCCTTCGTTTCACTAAACCTTTGCTCAGATCATCAAGGTATACCTTTTCATTAACATGGTGTCAATGGATTAGTCCTTAAGGTATTATGGGTCCTCATTTTTGGCGTACTTTTCCATTCCTGCTTTCTAGTAGTTGATGCTCCATACGCATTGAAATCAAAAGTGTTTCCATTTGAGCTCGGTCGAGTGAGGTCAGACTCCGGATGGGTGACCTCGGAGGCCTGACCTCACAACTCAACTCGTATTAAATTAGGGGTCCCATGCCTGGTTGCGGCATGCACATTGGGCCTAAATTAGCTTTCAGTAGCTGGAGAAATCCTGACAAGCCCATTCAAAACAATTAGAAAACAAATAAAGGTTCTCTATTGGGGCCATTGTTTTCTCAAGAGTGGCTTAGTACAGGCAAAAAATGAATATTTAGTTTCCCGCATAATTTCACAGCATTCGTTGATCGATTTTCAGAACAGGTCACATTCTCGCAGATTTTCAGTTATGTCTGTGTTTACAGTTAAGTCCCGCTACTTCGGGCTTTCCTTTTAAGCTAACTTCACGTCAACATTTCCGTCGAATCGTTCAGCCTTATTTGGAACTGAACAACACAGAACGATGGTTGTTTTTAAAGAAGTTTCCAGAAATTGATTTTATGAAAGGGGGCTTGAAATTGTAAGAAGTTTCTTTTGTAGAGAAATCATGGAAAACCAGGACAACCGTGTGTTAACTTATCCTTATTCCAGTCCCTTCTAATATTTCCCACCAGTGATCTATCATTCCCCACGAGTGAAACGCGCCTTGTTCAGATTAGCCTGCATGCAGTCTTTGCACGGAGGCAATTTTCAGATGGAGTACTGGGTAATTCAAAAGAAATATCATGCGTTTGCCGACATGTAATACCAAAAGATCATGCATGGACCAGTTGAACTGAACCTTGAATATACAATTTAACACGTTAACGGACATATGCCCTTCAAAAAGCGTACGAGATTTTTCAGAACAAAGTGAGTTTTAAGCCAAAGGTGCACTGGAATTGAAATGCCCCTCAAACAGTTGTTTGACAGAAATTTGGCAATTCCGTCGCGTTCCAAAGGGCGATGGAACAAATTTACAATGTGGGTAAATGCGCATGCGTACTATGATACACTTGGGTGTTGTTGTTTGTTGAAAAAGTGTTTGATCAAAGAAAAGAAGAGAAAGCTGCGACAAGCGACGAGAGAAGGAGTTTTATTTGCGAAAGAAATTAATGCAGAAAAAGCAAAATGAATACAAGGCCAAAACTAAGATCATCTTCAGAGATATGTGCAGATTGTAGTTCACCTGGTATGTATTCAAAACAACTGCAATGGCCGAGGGGAATATTTCTGCATCAAATTCGGTTAGGCCCAACATCAGGGTGTGATTGATTTCTGACGACAATCCCAACTTGTGGACTCACGTTTTTGCGCCTTGTTTTAGGATGAAAAAGTTTCGAAAAGGGATTAACATAATTTTAAATTGTTGCTTAATGTTTATGTTTATTACCAAAGGAAGATTCCGTTGCTGCAAATTGGGAAATATCACATTTGTTCGACCAAACTCTATTTCCTCATTCTCATTTTGAAAATTTTTAGCCTATTAAGGCCTTAGGCCTGCAGTTTAGGCCTGTGAAAGCAGGACAAAATTAATCGTCACTTATTTGGTTCATGAAAAAATCAGATATTCTAACATTTTAGAGAAAATTCTAAAATTAAGTGAAAATGTACATATTTCAAGAAATTTTCCCTGTCACCAAACCTTATTTGGAAGGACTCTGGTTGGTAGGTGCTTGAATGAATTTCAGTTGAATTTCACTGAAAGCAACAGCCAAACAATGAATCTGTTGTCTGTAAACAAATGAACTTTTGTACATGGGTGCAATTGTCAATAATTTTGACATAAATTTGGACTTTGCATTCTTTCTAGGACCAGAATGGGCATCAATCAATAGAGGGGTCCTCATTTGTGATGAATGCTGTAGTGTTCACAGAAGTTTAGGGCGTCATGTTTCACAAGTGAGACATCTTCGCCTTGCACCCTGGAATCCATCTTTATTAGCTGTAAGTATGATCATTCAATTACGCATCAGAGTGTAGATTGATTGAAAATCTTGTTTGTCGCAAGAATGTGCTGAATGAAAGCCATATGTGCTGAATAGCTCTTTGAAAAAGTAAACAGAAATACAAAATTCAATCATGAGAAATCTAGCCTAGCTTTTCATCAAGATTTGGTACAGTTGTAGATCAACAACCCAGCTAAAGATACAATCAAATAAAACCAAAGATTTTTCAGGTAGTTTTGGATATAAATCAATTTTTCTGAAGTCAAAAAAATGTTTTGAAAAATATTTTGCAAAGCCAGCCTTAATGGAAGCATAACAATTAACATATCTTTTGACTGCAAAGACTATGCAGAACAGTGTCATATTTACTGCTTTTTGATATAAAGAGTAGCATTGGAGAAATTAATTGTTTTTTGCAGAGAGTGGTTTCACAAATTGGCAATTCACTGCTTCTGGGCTGGAAAGCAGATTTGCTTGCAAAATATCAAGATATTTTTGTTAAGTGCAAGTTTTTGCATGATATAAATTCAGTACCTAATGTATGTTCACAAAACCTATGGAAACCATTTTGTAGAGGAAAAATTTGCCTTCAAGCAAGATTTTGTTAGCCATTTGGTTTTTTGCCAAGCGTTTCAAGAGTTCAAGCCACAGAAATAATGGGCATTGATGGAAAATGCCATGAATTGCTTGGCATTGTACCAGGGGGCAGGATGTTTGTTAAAAATAGGTTGTGTTCATTGTTATGCTTTTTCTATGAGACATCTATTGTTTCCATTGATTATATGTAGTGATTACATGTTTCAATGCCATAGACCCTAGAATTCTATATCCTTTACTAGCAGCAACAAACTGAGATCATTAAAACATCAAGAAAAATCCTATATGGTTGATATTTATAATCAAGGAAGTAGTTATATCATAAAATGAATACATTGCATATTTCTTGCTCATTATAGATGGTGAGAACTTTAGTCAACAATGGAGCCAATTTGATTTGGGAACATTCATTATCAGATCCAGGGCAAATGAAGAGTGGAATAAGAAAGCCCAATCCTAAGGACCCAGTTCAGTAAGTAGATATAGAAATCAACTGCAATCTATGAGCCATTTATATGAGCATTGCAGAATTTGTGTGAAAAAGTTGGTATATGGATGGATTTATCTTGACACTACATAGAAATAAATGTCAGTTTCCCTAACAAATGCAATTTGTATATTATCTTGAGAAGTTTCCTGTCAAAACTACTTTTCCGTAATTTCTTATATTCCATTATCCATCCTTTACTGAAAAATGAATTTATATGCATGCATCTATGTATGTGTTATTTGCCACAATAATTAAAAAAGAATTTGCCAGTTATACATAATATGTGTTGTATTGTATTGAATTTTATTGTATTGTATTGTATTATATTGTATTGTATTGTATTGTATTATACAATAAAATGCAATACAATTACAATACAATATAATACAATACAATACAATACAATCTATACTCTAAGGTTAAGAAGGTAAAGGAAATACTCCTAATTAAGTTACTATATATACTCCTAATATAGTAAATGGAATAAGACCAAAAAATGGCTGGGAAAGATGATGAAAGGTCTTAATAGAAGACACATATTTACACTGAAAGAACCTTTCAAGGAAAGTACCACACTGTTTCTTAATTCCAGAGTTTATCAGTTAACTTGCTGATGTATGTAATCATTTTTTCCATTTAGTCCTGTGAAGTACAATTTCATCAAAGCAAAATATGAGATGTTGGCTTTTGTTCACCAACTTCCTATTTCAGATGATCTTTCTGTTACCACTTTGAGCAAGGTTTTAATATTTATTTTTTTATCTAGCATTAATTATTTGTGCTCTTTGATGTAACAAATGTTATCTTTGTAGGAGAAAACGTTGTCAGAGGGAGATCTGGAAAATTATGTGTTGATTACTGCATTGCAAGGAGGATTAAGAATATGAACACTTGACAGTTTCCTTTTAAGGCAGCACAGCAGAAAAGAAACTGCACAGAATGATGCCAGCATCATGCAGTCTGACCTGTGTTGCCTTGCGTTGAAAAGTGTTGCCTTACTTTGAAAAGTGTTGCAGGGAGCTAGATGGCCTCAACATCATATCTTTGAGATTTTCTTCTTGCATCCAGTTTATTCCAAAAAGTAGTGTTAACTGGTCTGGCACTGATGGCATTATTTTGCTGCCAGCATCTGCGTTGTGGACATATGGTGAAATAAGTGACTGTGGTGCTCATACTGCACCTAACCATTTGAATTAACGCCTCAGTCACTTCTCATTGCAATTTGTTTGTAACTAACATTGTTCTATTTCTATGCAGCAACTGTATTCAGCAGCCAGAACTGGCAACTTGGAAACCTCTTTGCGACTTCTATCATATGGTGCACAACCTAATTTCTTTCATGGTGTAAGTGAGACCATTTTGATTGATAAAACCAGCTTTCTGAAATCACATCGTGTGTCCTTGCTAAGCAGTGACAAAAGGAACATTAACCATTGAAGTTCTGGAATGGATTTCCAAAGGCCTAAGCAGTAGCAAGGATTGCAAACTTCAAATTTTTGAGTTGAATTTGTGTTACTGAGTTTGTAGCTCTCAAATTTGTTGTTTTTCCTTGCAAATTTTTCCATAAATATGAGTAAGCAGAATCTTATCTAATCAAAGCATTGTTCTTGAGGGCTTCAATGACCACAATGACAACTGGATGATGAAGAACAAAACATTCTTGAAGTTGCACTGAAAAATTTTTAACAGAAAATTAGAGTGTTTCTGCAAGATTTCATGTTGATCTCTATCATGATTTGGGCAAATGACTTTTATTTTATTTTAAAAGAAATATGTTTTATCATTACTATTTGCATATAAACTGACAGCAATTTATGTGCTTATATTTGTTTTCAGGACTTAGGAAATAGTCCATTACATGCAGCTGCCAAAGCGGGCCAAGCAACGCAAGTGGAATTATTGATTGTTAATGGGGCAGACCCAAGTGCATTAGATTCAAATGGGAAAACTGCTGCTGAGATAGCCATGTAAGTGTCAAAGAACAAAGGCAAAATTTTGCAACAAATGTTTAATTAGCTTTTAATGATTGCACAATCACAGACTGGAAATCGCACAATAAATGAAAGCATTTCTGGGATGTGTGTAGTTGATTGATCTTGCTGCAAATTGTAAACTGCAAATGGTACTCCAACAGACAAGGAAAAAACAGAATTTTTTATAGCTATCTAACTTATTGTACTGTGGAAAGGAGCAGTGCAGAGAGACCATAAGCATGTATCAAAAGAGAAAGGATATATTCTCAGTATCGGCTGCCTAAATTTCAGAAATTCAACAGTTAGTTACAAGTGATGCAATCCTTTTACATTTTCATGTCTAATTCAAAAACTTATTTCTTAGCTTCTGAATTTGAAATAAAGTTCAAGCAACATAGCCTGGCTTTATCCTTCTCCTGTTGATATATGCCCATGCCTTCTCTTAACAAGCCCTTTTGATATTTACACTTGGTGAGTTAGCTATTAAGATTTCAGAGCATCTTTTGCAGCTAACCAGATTACCTTTCTCAGCTTCAAACTAATGGACCTCATCGGCTAAGGTTTGTTTTACCCAAATCAAGTGACCATTCTGTTGGGAAGTTTTTGTATTATGCTACTTTTTGTATTAATTGCACAAACAACTTTGCATGACACAAAATATGTTTGAGAATTCAGATAATGTTTTATCAAGAGATTGATCACATGACTTGGAATGGGTTTAAACAAACTTTAGCCGATTTTGTCTATCGACTATACAAGTTCGATTCTTAGCAATTGCTAATGACTTTATGCTGTTGTGTCAGTCAATGCAGTCTAGAGTAGTTTCGAGTATTACGGAACACTTAATGGAAAAACAAATTTTCAACGTGATTCGAGACAAATTTGGCAAAACTTGGTATTACCAATTAGGCCTAAACTTTCTCTAATGTTTCATCAGCACATTCACATTCTATTTTTGAAAATGTTCGTTGTTGAGAAGTGAGGCCAGAAATGCAGCCCGGGTCGAATCGAGGATTATGGAACACTGTCGGTCATTTCGGAACAGGCTGTTACGATTGTTGTGTACTGGTTTATATTTGAAAAATCTTAATATGACGCCGGCCAGAAATCACGTTCGTCGGATGTCTACCACTCATGCATCAAGCACATTTCTCGATTTATACTCTCACATTAATGCTAATCCTTGCTTAGCAGAATTTATGTGTACCATTCACAATGAAGTCAGTTGCTTTTCAACCGACCTGAACTTATTATTTTGTTGGAAGGGATTTAAATCCGTGCTTAGAATATTTATTGCAATGATATATATCTTACAGATGCATAGGATTAGAAATTCTCTTTGACTTCACCGATTTTGGAATGGTCATTCTTGGTAGCGGAATGTTCTAACAGAAAGATATTAGCATATAACAGATGATTTAAATAGGTCATCTTCTGTAGAGCATCACAGAGATTTATGATATTCAATCATACGTGATCACAGAATAATGGGTGAGAGGATCCAAACAATTTTAAACTTAATGACGACGAGAATTGTTGCATGTTCATATCTCATAGAGATAGGAAAAGGACATATAGGAAGCAGCTCATTTGCAGCGTTACAGCTTTGAGAGGAATTCTTAAAACTGTAAGGGCTTTTTGAAGGGCCGAGGGGCACGGTGCCTCATGTCCCCTCAGTGAATCCCACATTTTTATGTCAAGTAAATTTCCTAGCCCAAGGGATATAGATTTTGCAATCTTATGACGTCTCAATAATGGTTAAGAGCCCCATCTACCAGGAGTGTAAATATAAGCAAGCACTCAACCACTATTCGCAAGAAATGCTAAGATATCTTGACATCGAACTTACTTTGCAGGAATTTTCAGTCAAATCTTTTCATGCGACATGAAATATATTTGAAATGACATGCATTAAATTTCCTAATTCTTTCATCTGTCTGCTTTGCTTTCGGCTAGCAGAAAATCCCTTTCTATCTTATGTATTCTTAGCAGCATTATCGTTGTTTGAGACCTTATGAAGGGAGATCGTATAAAATGTTTACAACCTGAACAAATCCCGCCTCCATAACCTGCCCTTGTCTTGTAAAAAAATGCTTGCAACCTTGCAACCTAAGCCAGACACGCCTTTATAACAAGTCCCCGTCTTATCAGTATTTGAACTGACATTTTATTTCATTTTACCTGTGAACAGGGAAGAAGGCCATACCGATATTGGATATCGAATCATCGAGCACATGTATGAATTGACAGACAGATTGACTTTCTATCTTTGTGGCCGACGACCAGGTTAGTTCATTGGTGGTAAGACTAGACTGTTTACGATAAGTCCCTTGTATCCCTGTGGCAAACCTTTCTCTGTTGACTGAAGCACCATCATCAAGTCAAAGAGCACAGGGAAGCAAGGGACTCAAGGACATAAATCCATTGTTAGACGCCGCAGTTGTGGCTCGTTACCACCGCTTGTTCTTTTGCATGGGATAAATCATTTGCTTCTACGCAGGAGCTAGCGTACGATCAAAAACTTCCTCCGCAGAAGCATATTTACAGAAATATACTTGTAGTGTCTAACTACCCCTGGTTAGTGTTATAAACAGCTGATTGTAGTAGAATAGCAAGTTTTTAGTTAAGGCTTGTGATCGAGCTGACATCACGTAATAGGCCGTTTAGCTATTCTACAACAGATTCTGGATTTAGCGATATTATTAGTTCAGTTTTATGCAGTTTTTGAAAACAAACCATCAGTTTAGTCTAAGAAAGCTTTGAGAAACAAACCTTTGTGATGATAATTTTGTAAAAAGCACTATAAACGCCATCATTTATCAGTTGCTTGTCGCTTGTTTGAAGTCAACCATCCCTTTGGACGTTCGCCAAGCTATCCTCCAGAGCTTTGGATTGATTTGAACAATGTCCAATCTTTTAGGATTGATGGTATTAGACAGATTCTGCGTTTTTTAGAATGTTCGAATGTGCACAAAAGGGATAGAAGCTATTACGCCACTCAATAGAACCTCGCATATGAAAGCGTATAAAAATAACGCTCGATCCAGGCTCTTTTGAAGAATAGCTAAAAGGTCGGTCACGTGACGTGTCGGCTGTATCAGTATCAATATCAAATCCTCTGTCAACAACATCGAAATCAAATTGTTAATCATGTTTTATCATGTTTTATCAGCGTTTTCATATGATTTTTTATGAATTTTAATTTCCACAGATCATCGAAATGGAATCAATTATTTCATTCCTGCATTAGCAGACAGGTGAGCACCATATTTTTAATCAAAGATTTGTTTAATTCGTTCCAGAAATAATTTCACCTTAAATCCGATTGAAGTAAAACTAATAAAGAATTCTGATGTGTTTTCCTTTTTCAGTTGCTTACAGATCTTGAGAAGATTAACATTATCGATTATCGTCTTTATCATAAAAATAATTTTAATCACTATCAATATAACAAATCCAGGCGAAACGGGAACAAAGTGATCTGAAAGTGCAAGACAATGTACGTGTTATTTATTATAAAAAATTGGTTTATAAGAAGCTAGTACTAATTCAAGGATATCGTAGTCTTTCAAACTCTTATTCTTGAGTAAAATATATTGGGTTTCATTGTTTTGAACGTGATATGACACTGTTTGCTCCCATCTGATGCTGAAGATGTCAAGAAACATATCTGCATGTATAAGTGTTGGAGGTTACATGATAATTCCTGTCGGTAAAAAGTAAGAAACAAATTACGAAACGTTTAATGCGGCAATTTTGATGTCGAGTTAAGAAACTTTAAGCACTATAATAGCCTAGTCCAAGTTTCTTATATAAAGAAACGAATGCATGGCAAGTAAAGTAAAAGAATCCTCCTTTGAAAGGCAATTACTCTCTTGATATCATCACAGTGTAATTGGCAAGTGTATCATCTAATTGTTCCGGTACAAGGTAGAAATTATGATAGAAATATAGGAAAAATGGTCCACTTGCAAAGCATGATGGTTGAAGCAGATCCTTTTCATATCATGATTTTTAAAACAAAAGCAGATGTCTTCAGTAAAATTCTGTTCCTCTGTTGTAGGGGACTGGAAACAACCCCATTTGCTCAAGAAGCCAGGTTGAAACTTGAATCGGTAAGTATGCATTTTTTTACACACTTTTGATTCCCATATCTTAGTAGATTACAAACACGTAGTTTTGAGATGATGAACACAAACTGTTTATTGTTTATGTTTACGTTAAAGGGGCAGGGCCACGTAACCTTAAACAAACATGTTATCTCAATTATCTATATTGTTTTCCTCACGTGTCCATCGCGTTCTGCACAAATTTTGGTGGATGGGGTGAATTCACAATAAAGGTACTCTTCGAAATCCACCGATATCTTTGTAATCTTGCAACATATGAATATTTTGTTTGTTTCTCTACGAAGTTCAGAAGTCTCTCTTCAGAATATTGCTTCCATTTAGAGCAAAATAGTGGAAAATCAATGTGACATGGCCTACCAAAAAAAGCTGTAAAACAGTCATTTCGAAAGAAGTTCATTTACTTTATGTGACCTATCCCTTTTAATGTTCGTTTACATTTTATTTAATAAAGGTTTACGTGTAAAAATTTGTATTAAAGGAATTAGATCTTGTTAAAATTATTTTATAAATATCGGGGCTGCAAAAACTAAACTAATGGCATTTTCTGTGACATAAGATATCTAAAGTCCATTGCCTACGACTAACAGAAAAAAACATCAATGTCAGACAAATCAAAACATGATTGATAAGAATTTGAAATTTATCCTTCTGCATTCTGCTTGTTTTTCTAATCTTGTTACCATTTCATCCTAATAACGTTGTAATCTAATTTATTCTTCAGCTAAGTGATAGGCTCTTTGAAGAACTCGCATCAGATGTTTATGATGAAGTCGACAGAAGGGAAAATGATGCAGGTATGAACTTAATAGACTTTTCCAAATCCTGCTTTTTTTGTCCTGGAGGAATGAAGAGGCCGTAGCGCAATGCTTCGTTGGATGCAGGATCCAGGAAAGGTCAAACCCTCCTCCGGTGGGAAGTTTTGTTAGTTTAAACTTCCTCATTTTATTGATCAAAAAACTGCTAGTTAACCTATTTATCTATCTGCTGAAAGTCTTGTAAAGATTTTTGAACCACATTTTCTTCTGACCTTTAGATTTCGCAAATTTTAGTCTTGGTATGTAAGCCAAAAGATTATCGGTCTCGTGATAACAAAATCTGAAGTAAAAACATTGAATTTTATTTTGTCTAGTTTTATTCAATCCAATTTTTAGTTGACTAGGAAGTTCCGTTTATCTCAGATCTGATCAGATTCTTTCTTTCTGATCTTTATTGTGCTACCCACATAACTGTAAAATGCTTTGGTTACTGATTAAAATCTATATTTTCAATTGAAATTCTTGGATTCTTTGGTTTATTTGTGTGATAATTCTATGTTATTTTCAAAATTCAGGGCCAAGCGAATATAATTTTTATGTTTGGGTATCGAAAACGTTTGAATTTTACAATAAATTTTAGATTATCCAAGAATATCTGGGACAATAAACCTTTAAGCTCTTCCAGAAAATAGCCTGGCTCGAGCGTTACTTTTATACATTCGAGTTCGATCGAGTGGCGTTAGAGCTTCTTTCATTATTGTGCACATTCGATTATTTAACACAGTGTCGCAAAATATCGTTCGCTTCTGATTCTATTGAGAATAGCTGAAAGGTCAATTTCTGATAAGGCATAGAAGATATTTACTGTTTGGGTGGCTGCCTACCCTGCTATTCCACCTCTTAAGATTCTATTATGTTTTAGTATGGTTGGCAACTCAGCATCATCGCAAATTGGTTTCTGATCACACAACTGTGCCTTTTCTTCCTGTTAATCCAGCATTCACTTCAACTAGAAACCAGGTAAACATTCATTCATTAACGTTGCAAAAATTATCATAAAGTTAGAGTTAAGGTTAGGGTTTCAACTAGAAACCAGGTAAACATTTTAATTCTTGTTAGTGCATTTTGGCAATTCTTGCTTATTTATTCTGAAATGTGCAAGTTTTCACGTTTGCCCTTTTTCTACATGAGATTATTTTTCAGTAATTTGTATCAAAAATAGAACAAAAACAGACTGAAAGGTCTCCCATTTTTGGGTCTTTGTTTCGTTGTTGAAATACCAAATACCTTAAAATCATCCTGATTTTACTTAATAGTCCTTGAAATTTATTATTTATGCATGGAAAGAGTCATTGCACAGATTCTAATTTTTGGAAATTTCCATAATGTTTGATTTTCATGGGATGTAGTTGATATTGAATTGCTGCAGTCAAATTCTGTTGAAAAAGAGGATACACCTTTGTTAGATTCCTAGAACAAAGAGCTCAAGGAAACAGTTTCTTGCTATTGATTCCAGATTCAGAATGACATTTATCATCATCCATCATTTTATTTTTAGGGTCGACAGAAATTGGCCCGATTTACAGGTCCTGAATTTACGACATTGATAATCGACATTTTGAACGATGCTAGAAGACGGGAAATGTCAAGCTGTGGAAAATCGACAGCAGGTTAGGCCATAAAAAGATGTATTTAAATTATTTAAAAGTACACTGGAACCATAGTTGTCTTAAATGAGATAATGCTGTCTTCCCTCAAGCTGTATATTTGACCTCTGGATCTCAAAATCTGTTTAGGGCGGAACAGAATATTTGAAAGCCAGTTCTGATTCTGAAAATGATGTTAATTTCTAATCGATAAATCTTGATAGCGGATTAAATCCAGGGCTCTGCTCTTAATGCGAGTAAGTATTCTACTAATTTGATTTAGATATTCCCCGTGGCATAACCTCAGGTGTTAATTTCAAATCTTGGAAAATCTGCTCGCTATTTTTGCTTATAAATGGGCATGTAGTTGCATTCGTAGAAATTACGATATAATGGAGAAAGAATATAGAGACATTTCATAAAAAGCTTTGTAGAACAGTGATAGCAAATATGGTTGCAACGGTTAAAAAATATTTTACAAGTAAGTATTTGTAGAGCTGGAAAGATGCCGTTGTATAGCTGGAAAGATGCCGTTGTATAGCTGGAAAGATGCCGTTGTATAGCTGGAAAGATGCCGTTGTATAGCTGGAAAGATGCCGTTAAAGATCTAAAAGTAAATTTCATTGTAAGCTGTTCGTCATGCTATGGTTTATTATTGTGGCATAGGTATATGATAAATAATACACTGCTATCATTTTATTTTGAGCCTTCTTTAATGAGGAAGAATTAATGACAGATTTAATGAGTACTCTTAGTTTTTTTAACGGTGTTTTCATTTGTTTATTTGGAGCTTTCACGTAATTTGCTTAATTTTCCCGAGACCAATGTTGTAGAAGGGATCTCTTAAAATGAGATTTCAAACCTTCTTCCATAAAAGTGATGAGAGCGTAAAGATATAAAATACTTTGTAAATTTCTGTGCTTGTTAGAAGATTTATAACACCCCCAGTAACGACCCCGCTGAAACATTGCCCCGCCAAGGTTGAAGGATGACCCGCCAAGAAAACTCCTTTCCCCGCTAAGTTTTGAGTTTAAAGAGTTTCCCCGCCTTGTTTTTTGTAGTTTCCCCGCTGAACTTTTTGCTTCCCCGTCAAAATTATGCAAGTTCCCTTATAGAAAATATCCGAAAATTTCATTTCCCCGTCATGATATTTCTAATCCCCGCTGAAAATGTATGGTTTCGTAATTTCCCCGCCGTATTTTCAAGGTCTGACGGGGTCGTTACTGGGGGGTGTTTTATAAGTGAAATAGAAAGACCAGGTACCTTCATAGGGTTGATGTTTCATTCTCCCACTAGATCACGTTTAGTCACGGTGATTATCAACTGTATTGTTTGTCCTAGGAATCGTTGAATCAAAAACTGATCATGATTATGATGAACCAGAACATGATTACGATGAAGTGAGCGCTGATGATGACGTAAGTTTCATTCTTTGTTTGTTAACTTGCTAATTGATTGATTCATTGATTGATTTATTGACTGATTTGTTGATTAATTGATTGGTTGATTGATTGATTTGTTGATTGATTGATCGAGCGATTGATTAATATTTTGATTGAATGATTGATTGGTCGCTTTAGTGATTGATTGATTGATTGATTGATTGATTAATTGATTGATTTATCTATTGATCGAATGATTGATTTCTTCACTGGTATGTTGATTGGTTGAATTATGATTTATTAGCTGGTGCTTTCAGAGTCAGAGGCCCTTGATTGACTTTGAATTTCTAGCGTGATCGACAGCAATACACGTGGGTTTCAATGCAACTAAATTTTGGTATTTGCTATTGTCTTGGGTTGGTATTCGTATCAAATGAGACACTCAAAAAGTATCTACCTATCTTTCCTTTATTTCCAGAAAAAATTGGAGCGTTTCAGTTTACGACGATTTCAATCTGTTTAAATCAAAAATTCAAATTGTGAGAGATTTACGTGGTTATGCCCTTTTTTCATGCAGCTGATGAAGGAAAACAATTCAGAGACAAAATCAGAAGAAAGCACCTCGAAAACGGATGGGAAAGAATCGAAGACAAAAACGAATTCAGTTGAAAAAGAGGTAGGAAGTAAATAATGATAATGTTTTCATCAATGTACTCCTTTTTTTGTAATTTTTTTCAGACCTTCCAAATTCTGAAAACAGTAGACCTTACAGAGATGGAAATATATTTCCCAATCAAGCACAAAATCTTGAAACGGTAGCTCTTTAGATTCATCGCTAGGATTTGCTAATGAAATGAGAATCTCTCCAGAGTCAGTCAAACCTTCTGCATGTTTGAGTGGAAGATCCAGAAGGCCTTCCAAACCCACGAAACCTACCGTTTTGAAAATTTTAAAGTCAATCAAGGACAAACTCAGAGTTTACTAAGTCTACCGTTTTCGGAGTCGGTACCAGTCAAATACACCCGCAGTCAACTATTTGACGAAAATAAGGCTTTGGAGAACCTCCCTGCTTCTTACCAAAGCAAAAAAATTCACATATATTAACTCACAGCAGGCAAACCGTACTTCTCAGAGCAGAGAACCTGATTTTGCAAAATAGGAAACGTTTAAACAGGACACGTTGCCATTAGCGCTTTCATCACTGTTTCGAAAGGATGAGTTCCAGGAGGGGTGTAATGATTCAAAATCATCCCACTCCTGTCACTAACTTCATTAAATTTGGTTTAACACAATGTTATCGCGTGCTTTACACTGTGCATTTCTTCAGGCATTTCCTTCCAATTTATAAGATTCGAGGAGTTTTTAAGTAGTGAACAAGACAGCAAGCGTATTGTAAACTGTCAAAAGGGTATGGTTGTCCTGTTCTATATCAATAGACGCTTGTATGGTGGCAAGGAGCTTTTTACCATGACCCATTGCGTTTTTTAATCGAATTTCTATAGCAACATTATTCCTCTCATGTGCCGTCTACACGCTTTAGGTAGGCTGCCATTGCCTCCATTTCTCTCTTTTTTTACTTTTTCATTAGAATCGTGAAATATTCTCTATTCGAACTAGACAGCATTCGTAATTCGAATTCGTAATTCGTAATTCGAATTACGAACGTGCTGTAGTTTTCTTTTATAAAAGACTTTGTAAATTTTTTTGTTAGGCTTTAATATCATGCTTTATAAGTTGCAATTTTTCTTTTTCCTTTATAAATATATTTTGTAATTAATGTTTTTAAGTGGAGGGCCCCTTGTAAAACAACTTCGGTTGAAGGGCAACCTTCCTTAATAAAATGAAATGAACGATATGCATCTTGGTAGGAAATTCCTCGCCACTACCGCAATCATCATTGTTGCCCTGATGATGGGTTCAGCGGGTAACACTGGCCTAGCTCTTGATATTCAGTCAGCAGTCCTTAATGAAGGGCTCCTTAGAAAACAACTTTGTTGAATGGCAATCCTCCCTAAATGAAATGAAATGTTCTCTTGTTTTGTCGGCAGTTGTAAACGAAGATCCGTAGAGCTGCTCTTTAATTCTTATTCATAAAGTTAAGTGAAGGCCTGCTTCTTTGTAAATTCCTCCTCCGGATTAGAGTAAAACTTACCTTTATGTCTTGGGATGTACCCCAGCCTCTGCGAAGGAGAGCCAGATGAAAAGAAAACATTCTGTATGAATTGTAGCACCCAAACTTATGTGACGAAGACTTTAATATTCGATTTTTCTGTGGTATTTTGTGGCATGCCTCTGCTCGTTACGTTGTGCCTGTGGAGGTGCTATCCTCTGTGAAGGAGTAGCAGATGAAAAGAAAGCGTTCTTTGTTAGTTGTAGCACCCACTTCAGTATTCGATTGTTCTGTGGTATTTTGTGGTATACCTCTATGCTTAGATGCTCCGAAAGATTACATATGGCATGCATGCGGAGAATTCAGAACATTTTCAATGAACATTCGACTTATTGCTTTAACTCCCTGCTTATTTTGACATTGAAACTTTGGTCTTGTGAGCTTCGATGAGACGGCAATGACACTGATAGTCAACTTTCAGCCTTGAAACATATCTTATCATTTCAGACACTAAATAGACAAACCCCATCTCTGTTGATCTTTTATCATGATGATGGTCGTATTTTGCAGTGGCCGTGTCGTAATTTTCGACTAGACCTTATCACTGAAAGTGAATTTGAGGTCAGCTGGTGAAACCTCAAGCCAACGAATCACAACGACAATATTCTCATGGACATATTTCTGTGGTCTATTTCTAGATGATAAATCAGAGCTTGCTTACGTATTTAATATCATTCTGCTTTCTGAGCCAACTCAAGGGAAATTATTGTCTAAATCTAGAGTAAATCTAGACTATATCTAGACCATTAAATGAAGACCTCAGTACGAGGATTACTTATCTAAATAGAAAGATATTTGGCAATTGATATCTCGCATATTATGTGAATTTACTTAAAGAATTAGTTTTGTTTAAGTCTCGTTGAAGCACGTCTGGAGACTGGCCAATTCCCTATTAATACAGTCGCAAATTTCTGCGTGGGATAATACAGAGGATCGAAGGAATTTTGAGAGAATTATCGAGGAGGAATTATCATTGAGTAAAGAGAAGTCGAAGAGATGGAGAGAGCAGAGGAAAATAACAACATGATTTCACCAATAGTAGACAAAGAAACATTGCTAGACGCACGTGTCAAGTTAAAATCAACGAATATCACTAAACAACCAATGACAAATGGAAATTTATTTGGACCACGCGTTTTCAGAGCTTATCGGGTATTCGCTTTTGTTAATTCATAGTTTCATGCTTTTGCTAATTTTGTTTTGGATAATTTTGGTAGCCCAGTGATAGCAATCCGTTTACCGCCATTAGATAGTGGTTTGATGTGTTTCCCCGCGTTTTTTATCGTTACTGTCAAGATGAATGGAGTTGAGTCCCAGTTGAGTTAACAGTTTTCAGGTTTCACTTTGTTGTTCTCAGTCTACGATTTCAGTTTCTCGTAGTATATTATGTCTCTAGCTACTTTCTATACTCTCCAATTTGAAAACTTGCGAGTCACCGATGTGTAGAGTGTTCATTGTTGAATGTATTCGTACTTATGCAAAGACCTTGCTGGTGGTGCCCTCAAATATAAAATAACTGAGACCATTTTTTGTTATATTTGCCTGAGCAATGGTGTTGATTCTGTAAGGATTAAAATTAGATTGCCCTTGAGTTTACATATTACAAAACTTCCTCAAAGTTGCGACAGGACCAGGAGTACTTCTCATACTATCCTTCCTCGTTCTAGACAGAGATATCATATTACTCCACATAATTTAAATGTAACTGAAGCAAGCAAAATTTGAGATATGAGGATTATGAGTTTGTTGGGGAGACATTAATGTTGTCTACTAAACTTGGTGCAGTTATTCTAGTCAAAGTACAGTATCTTTTCCCGGCAATTTTCTTTCCATTTGTTGGAACTACCTTTGTTTCACTCCCATTTCACTTTCTTTGTTGGAAATTTGGTCCAAATATTTCATGATTCTTATGCAAACAGGGATAACTATGCTCAGCTTAAAAAGGATTAAAATAGATCTTGTTTCCAGTCTGATAATCTGTGAATTACAGACGAGTTACGTATATTGCAATGTGATCACCCTGTTCGGTTATCCTGAAATCTTTTCTTTCTGTTTTCCTTTATCTGTTGTACAATCTAGGTTAAAATGTTCTCCCAGTGGGGATTTTCTCCTAGTTCTTGTGTTTCATGTGCGGAATGCGTGTTTCCCCTTTCTTTCATCCCATGCAGTGAAAATATTTCACTTATCTAGACTCAATCCGACCACAACCTCTCTTTGCAACCTCTCAACTTTAAACTGTTTCAGTGAGTTTCGATGCGAATCAATTTCAACGTGGACCAATAATTTTCAGCTATTATTTGGAAAATGTTTCGCTGTTATCGAACTGTAAGATCAAAGCATCATGCTGTGAAACTTTATTGTTTTTCATGTTTACGGTCATTGGTAAGTGTTTCATTTTCTCGTTGTTTCATTTTCTTGTTGTCTCATTTCATTGTGAAAGAGTCACAAACAGATTTACTATCAGTCCAGTTATTTTTGCTATTTTTGTCATTATAAAGATTTTCCTAGTTGAACTGGTATGTGTCGAGTTCTCTTGAATTGTTTCCTTTAATTAGCTTTATTATCGTTTTAAGTTGACAACTTTAAATATAATGGTGATGAAGTTGATGATGATTATTTTGTCAAAATTCCAGTGTAGAATGATAGCAGACTTTCTGGGTTTTGTAGTTATGGTGATGATGATGATGATGATGATGATGATGATGATGATGATGATTATGATGATGATGAGATGATGATGATGATGATGATGATGATGATGATGATGATGATGATGATGAGATGATGATGATGATGATGATGATGATGATGATGATGATGATGATGATGATGATGATGATGAGATGATGATGATGATGATGATGAGATGATGATGATGATGATGATGATGATGATGATGATGATGATGATGATGATGATTATGATGATGATGATGATGATGATGATGATGATGATGATGATGATGATGATGATGATGATGATGATGAGATGATGATGATGATGATGAGATGATGATGATGATGATGAGATGATGATGATGATGATGATGATGATGATGTGATATGGTATGATATCAAATTCAAGTTTCATGTAATTCTGCAATAATTTTATTTATCCTACTTGTGTGCTAATTTTCGTACTTGTTGAAAGAACATCAACCGCTTAAAAGATTATGGCAGACCACTTTCCACATGTCCCGTTGAGGCAACAAGATAATACGCTTTCTTTATAAGAGGTATTCTCAGTCTAATATCTTACTTTGTGCCTCAAGGGAAATGACGTCTGAACGAGGCTTTTGGAATTTGATTCGAACTTTCGAATGATTGATTTGATGCATAATCTTCGATTCGGATTGTTTGTATTCGAAATTTGCGATGGACATACTTGGCTGTTTTGAAACAGGATTTGGAATGCTTGGGAATGTAAATGGATGATATTGCAAACATCGGTTGTGTTATACTCTTTTGCAATATTGGGTTATAAAGGGCCCTTGAACACTTTAGCTATCATGCAAAAGCGTCATCAAATAGTGACATTTGGGTACATGTTGCTATGAGAAGGTTTCCCTGTGATAACTGATAACCACCTTACCAACTGGGTTCAAGTATTTAGATCCTAGCCTCGTATTTCATATGTAGCTCTTCCCTCACCTTTGAACGAGGTTTGTTTCAATGCTCATAGGTTGTGGAAAGCTTTTTGAAGTTCGTGTTTATTGATAATACTTATCAGATCATTCTAAATCATTGTATCTGTAAACTTTTCATCATTTTAAAAAACAACTTCATCAAAACATTCACAACATATTTCCCTAATAGTCTCTTATCATTGGTCACGAGATGACGTCATATCAAATAGTCACGCCATCTTGGATTTCTATGGCAACAGGAAAGATCCTAAATGATGATCGTGTAAAGTGGTAAACCCCAATAACAGGCCTAAATAGTTTAGGAAATCAAGACCATAGGAGGTCAGTTTTATTCATTGTTTTTTTCATTATTTTATTGATGTTTTTCTTATAAATATTTGAAATGAAATATCAAAACATTTGGCGAAGAGAATCTCAACCATGTTACTATTTTTGATACAAGTCTTTCAATGAAATTTCATTAGATTTTACAAAAATTAATTTCATGTTTCTATCTTTACCTCACCATAATCAGATGAAAACAATGAATTTTATATCGAGACTACATTCACTTGCTACCATCAGATCCTGTTTTGAAAATGGTTTGCCAAACCAAGGAAAATAGGTTTTGCCCTGCTTTTTGTTCAGGAGCCAAACATGTTTAGTTCGTCTGGCTTAGTGAACGGTTGGGGGATATGCCACCCAATATGATGGCCATTGTTTTACAGATAGTTGTACACTGACCAATAATGTTTATGACAGACCACATTTTTCAGAGACTTCTCCATCGTCATTCTTCGAGAGACAATTTTTTTGTCCCTACCACTTTCTCGTTATTCTTGAGATCCGTGGTAATGGTGTTATTGAAGAGTTAGTGGATGAATGTCTTTCATTGGAGTTTCAAGTTTCGTAGTCGTTTTGATCAGTTCAAAAGTAGTAATATGGCAGAAGAACATTTTTCAAAATGCACTGACCGATCTTGCTTGCAACATGCATTAAAGTAGCCTACAAATAGACCCGTTATTCAAAAGAAGAAAGGGTCTACGAAACAAAGAATGAAAGTGTGCTACGGCCCCTCCATTAATTATCTTTAATTATCCTAATCCGCTATTCAAATAATGTGTGAAACCCATCTCAACGAAGGCTGCATATATTAAGTTCTAGAAATCTGGAACTCGCTGGAGCAAGCTTTTGCTCATTGTTTCGTAGACCCTTTTTGATTACAAAGTCCAACTTTGTAATCTAAGGGGGGACTCGATGTCAGTAAGTAAGTAAGTAAGAAAGAAAGAAAGAAAGTAAGTCACGCTCGTTAATGCGATTGATAAACATTTTACCTCTGCTAATTAGCACTGAAATAAAGAAAGCCCTGCATAAGCGCGTACAGCACAGAAGTTTCCCGCGATCCTATAGCAAAACTTGACGTCGGCTTATTTCATGTTAGACAGTTTTGACACCATAAGATGGATAAATTACTAGGATGTTTACCCTGGCACAGCAACAAATTCACCCAGAATTGGCACGTTCTTGACTTCATTAGCAGCTTAATTATGTCAAAACAATCGTTTTCTAGAACGAACGAATCATTAGCCACTTATTGATAGTACTCATTATGCAAATAACTCAACTTTAGAGGATGATGTAACCGGCGGCCTGCACAGAGGCTAGCATTTGCAGCATAACCAAAGGTAGAAGGACCCCCCTCCTACACAGCAACGGATGCAATCATCGCAGGTGAAGTTGAGACGAAAGGTGCAGAATCCCAGCAAGCAATGGCGCCATGGACTGGGGGAAGGGACGTGATCACACTGAACCAAAACATCTTCATGCATATCATTCTGCACAGAGGAATCTTCGTGACTGCTTGTCTCAAATTAGATGCCCGCGAATAGCAACAACTGAAACGTTCTGTACGGTTCTGCATAAGTAATTTTGCGTTATCGTAAATCTCACATGACATCTCATTTGACACAGATGCACCAATAGTTTTGTCACGAACTATAAGCAAACTAGGGGTAATGACTTTTGATTTTTGCGTATCATTCTCGTTTGACATAAAGACCAAAACATTGCCTTTGACCTTGAGGCGATTCTTGTCCTTATACTAGGCGCTCGATTTTCCATTGAAGGCGACTTTAGCAGCAACACTCATCTCTCTGACTGTAGCAAAAAACAGAATCAACGATCATTTGGGGTTATGAAGAAATCAATAATCAGATATTCTTATGCTTGTTTAGCTCAGGACGGACTTTGTAATCATCCAAAAGGATCTTATGTTTTCATTTGAATAATTGGTCTACACGTAGACTGACATTAAAGAGTCATACATTGTTTCTAGCCTAGGTTCTGTTTGTTTTGTTTTTCATTCTGTGCACGGAGAATCATGGTTGGTTATGGGTCGTTAGCAAGCTCATTTTTACTTGCCCAACAGCCCGAGGCTGTGTGCTGTTGTATTTTCTTATTTCAAGCACACGTTATTTTATTTCTTCGTAAAACGTAAAACCATTGATTAGTTGTTATGTCCTTTCAACAGTATAAGCATGAGAACAGGAACATCTTTTTATATCAAATATTAAATTTTTAAATTTAGAACAGATGACTTTATTGTGGTGATGGGAATGAAGTGATCTTTCTTTTTATAAGTTATCTGTTAATTGTTTTCAAGGAATTAATAGATTCATCTTTCATTGCGTTTTTACCTCCTTTCCTGAGGTCATTTTAAATCCTTTTTGCGTGGATCTTTCCCACATTCACTTTCTCATGTTCCAGCAAAGTTTTTCAAATTTTTAGATACTTTTATCACCAGTATAATCTGCCAAGATATCCACGGGATTCTGTCTTACACTAAAAGGAATCTATTATCTTTAGGTAGAATTATGACATTTGTTTCCCTGCGTTCTTTGATTTGTTATGGAAAGTCGTAAGCCTAACATGTAAATCTGGCTAGACTGCCTGCGTTTATCATCTTGATCTGAATCTTGGATACTCTAGCATAAAGAGGCTTCGGTGCACTAAGTCGATTTTGAAGCATTCTTAATACAGTAAGGCTAAGCGAAGGTAAGGCACTGTAACAACCTGACAATTCTTTTGTGACGTAGGGGATTCTTTGTTGCAAATAACTGAAATTCAATGAGTGTGTCAGAATTGAGCTTTTTTGCCATAAGTAGTTCTGTTATTCGTTGTTCGATGTTTTAGAGTGATAATTATTATAATGTTCAAAGTGCTTTATTGATTGATTGATTGATTGATTGATTGATTGATTGATTGATTGATTGATTGATGAATTGAATTATCAATGATCTATCAGTGATGTGTTCTGTGTGCTTGGTTGACATGTAATGTGAAACATCTTATTATTTTACAGCCTGGCTCTGGATCTTCAGAAAGTCAAGATGGTCGATTTGTCAGCATTGAAGAATACAATGGTGTAAAGAAACAACTCACAGATTCTGAGGTTCGTTGCTTTCTTCCATGATTTATTTCTTCATAACAACAGTAATAACTACAGACATAACAACAGTGTGACTAATTAGTCGCTGAAGCAATTCCTGTATTATATTCCTGTACAACATTCCCGTTCAGAACTTGTTTGTGTCGAGAATAGTATATATCATGTGACCATTATGATAACAAAGAGATCGAAGGCCGGCCATCGTAATAAGATTCAGCGTCAGGGGATTTTGACAGAAGGATAAATAGCAAAGTAGAAAGTTGCAATTGATCTTTGCTTAACGAAATAGCTTTGGCTTAGGCCCTAGTCAATTTGCATCCATCATCTATTTGTCATAGCATATTTTTAAAAAGCAAAATGTAATCGAAGTGATAATTCTGCAGAGTAGAAGAGTTATGGTCATCAAAGCTCTACTTAGGTTTGTGTTTGTTTTGGAAAAGGATAAGATGTTGATGGGTTCTGACAACTAAAACTGTTTGATATGTTGCGCTGCTTGATAAAATCCTGCTGGTAACCAAACCTTGAAACTTTAACGTAATAATGTCTTGTTTCCTTCTAGGTTAGTTATTTGTCTGTATGGTGAATTATAGATTTTATATAGTGGAAGTAAGAAAATGGAAAAAAGCTCTTTTGAAGTCTGGGTATTTGTGGGTATCGTCGGGCGTATTCTTTTTGGCATTTGACGTCTGCGAAATCTTCTGAAAACGATAGACTTTGCAGAGAAAAATGTCAGTTACCAAAAGAATGCGAATTCTGAAAACGGTAGAGTTGGCAGACTTCGCAGAGAAAAATGCATAAAGAATGCGAATCCTGAAAACGGTAGAGTTGGCAGACTTCGCAGAGAAAAATACATAAAGAATGGGAACGCTGAAAACGGTAGAGTTTGCAGACTTCGAAGAGAAAAATGCATAAAGAATGGGAATGCTGAAAACGGTAGAGTTGGCAGACTTCGCAGAGAAAAATGCATAAGGAATGCGAATTCTGAAAACGGTAGAGTTGGCAGACTTCGCAGAGAAAAATGCATAAAGAATGGGAATGCTGAAAACGGTAGAGTTGGCAGACTTCGCAGAGAAAAATGCATAAAGAATGCGAATTCTGAAAACGGTAGAGTTGGCAGACTTCGCAGAGAAAAATGCATAAAGAATGAGAATTCTGAAAGAATGAGAGTTCGAATGTTGTTGTTCGACTGAGCGAATTGAAGCCATTGCAATATAATGTACTTTTGTTATGCAAAATCCCAAAAGAGAGAATCTACAAAGTGCCATTGTAGACTTCGGATAGACCTAGGACAATTGATTTGATTCTCACCAACAGAATCTCTAATTTTCAAAATACAGTATCGATTGAAACAGGGCTATCGGACTTTCATTGCATGATTGCAACTGTTGTAAAGGGTGGTTTCATAAAAAGGAGCCCTAAAATAATCAATTATCGGGACTACCGTAAGTTTGATATTGACAGCTTTAGGAAAGATCTCAAAGATAGACTAATTAGACAAAGCCAACAGGCTTTGATTAGCTATGATATCTTTGATGCAATAGTCTTAAGTGTATTGAATAAGCATGCTCCGGTGAAACAGAAATCTGTTAGAGCCAATGAAGGACCCTTTATGACGAAAGCACTCAGAAAAGCCATTATGAATCGAACTCATCTCCGCAATAGATATAACAAAGACAGAACAGACGAAAATAAGACAGCTTTCAAAAAACAAAGAAATTTATGCGTGAAACACCTCCGTGAGGCCAAGCGAGGGTATTATAAAAATATTGATCTTAAAAGTCTTAACGACAATCGAAAATTCTGGAAGACAGTAAAGCCTCTCTTTTCTGGTAAAGTAAAAACTACTTCAAGTGTGACTCTGCTTGAAAATGACGAGATAGTCTCCGACGATAAAGCTGTTGCAGAGATATTCAATGATTATTTCGCAAATATAACGAGTTCACTGGGTATAGAGGAAACAGGATCAAACGTGGTATCAGCCGATGGTATCGACGATCCTGTTGAGCTCGCTATTATTAAGTACAGTTTACACCCAAGTATTAAGAGGATAACAGAGAGCTCAACAGGATCGAGTAGCGATATTTCTCTTGTAAAAAATGAGAACATTGTAACTGATGACAAGGAATTAACAGAGATATTCAATGACCATTATGTAAATATAGTAGAGAAATCCAGTGGTAAGAAGCCTATTAGTCTTGCTAAAGATATTGGATCATCTGATGACCGTCAAATTGTTCGATTGATTCTAGATAAGTATAAAAACCACTCTAGTGTGCTCGCTATCATTCAAAACCCAGAGCAATTACTGAATACCTTCACTTTTCAGGAGGTAGGCAATCAAGAAGTTGCAAAACTATTAAAATCCTCGGACGGTAAGAAATCTACTGGTGAAGATAAAATACCCCCAAAGCTTATCTCTCTAGCAACAAATGAACTTACAAATACTCTAACCATGGCAATAAACTGTAGCATTCGTAATTCTCGCTTTCCAAACGATGCAAAAAAAGCGGCAGTTTGCCCTTTAGATAAGGGGGAGCCAGATCGTACAGTAGAAAGGAACTTTCGCCCAGTTAGTGTTCTTAATATCTTTTCGAAGATATACGAAAAAGTCTTAAAGCAGCAACTCACTCAACATTTAGACAAAACGCTTTCTGTTTTTATTGCGGCCTACAGACAAAAATATGGAACCCAACACGTCCTGATACGTTTAATAGAAGATTGGAGATCTAAACTAGATAACGACTATCTCGTAGGTGCGATCCTTATGGATCTTTCTAAAGCTTTCGACTGTATCCCACATGACTTGCTTATTGCCAAATTACATGCATATGGATTTGATGAAGATGCACTAGTCCTTATCTATTCTTATCTTAAAAGACGAAAACAATGTGTCCGGATAAATAATACGTATAGTTCCTTTCAAGAGGTTATATCTGGTGTACCCCAGGGCTCGGTATTGGGACCCATCCTTTTCAATTTTTACATAAATGACCTATTTCTTTTCATGAAGCAGGCAACGCTCCATAGTTATGCTGATGACAATACACTTGCTTATTTTTCTGAAAGCATGCCGGATCTTGTAAAAACTTTGGAAAAAGAAACAGAAGTGGCTTTATCATGGTTAGAAAACAATGAAATGATTGCCAACCCTGAAAAATTCCATGCTATATTGCTCAGGAAAAATCAAACGAATACTAGTGGGGAGCCAATTAACATTAATGGCAAGATGATCAAATCTGAGGAGACCGTTAAACTTTTAGGCGTTACGTTAGATTATAGACTTGATTTCGACCCGCATATTTCAATTCTTTGCAAAAAAGCTGCAACACAATTGAATGTTCTTAAAAGATTAAAAAATTTCATTGGCTTCAAGGAGAAAAAGATTCTCGTTCAGAGTTTTGTATACTCTAATTTTAACTACTGTCCCCTTGTGTGGTATTTTTCATCTGCAAAATCATTGCAGAAAATTGAACAGTTACAAGAACGTGCACTACGATTTCTCTACAATGATCATACCAGTTCTTATAATGACTTGCTCTTGAAGTCAGATAAAGGCACGATGCTTGTTGCTCGCCAAATAACTCTTTGCATAGAGATATTCAAAACAGTGAAACATTTAAACCCACCTTTTATGCAGAACATTTTTAAATTACGGTCTTCAAATTATTCATTAAGAAATCCCAATAACTTAGCTCATGTTAGGCCAAACCAAACAACATTTGGGTCCAATAGCCTGACGTTTATTGCGCCGCAGATTTGGAACGGATTACCAGACAGAATAAAGTCAGCAGAAAATTTGAAAAGTTTTAAGGATTTGATAAAACAATGGAATGGTCCCAATTGCAAATGTAGTGCCTGCAAATGACTACCAAAACAGTTTCAATTAGTTGTGTATATTTGAAAATTTATTTATTTTGTTTATAGCTTTTGTTTTTGTAAATTCGATTTGGATTAGTTGACTTGTATATATTTATATCCTAAATGTATATATTGTTAGCTACTGTAAATAATCGAATTGAAATAAAATTACACACACACACAGAGCTTTCATCCTTCCGAAACATTTGAATTTCGGCCTTGCTCGCCAGAGGAGATAATGACTCAGATAGAAAGATTAGATCATAAAAAAGCATCTCCAATTGAAAGTATTCCAGCTAGAGTTCTGAAAGAAAATTCTGATTTGCTGTTGCCACACTTGGTTAGCACTTACAACTCATGTATTTCTGAAAGCGATTTTCCTAGCGAACTGAAAGCTGGGGATATTTCCTCACTTTTCAAAAAAGATGATGCTTTTAGCAAGAAAAATTTTAGACCGATTACTGTTCTGTCATCAGTCTCTAAGATCTTTGAGCGGCTCATGTATGAGCAAGTAATGCCTTTTGTCGAGTGCTTTCTGTCTCCTCTACTGTGTGGTTTTCGGAAGGGCTATAATACGCAACATGCACTTCTAAAATTCCTAGAAACCTGCAAGATAACCATGGATAACGGAGGCTTTGCTGGTGCACTATTAATGGATCTCTCCAAAGCATTCGACTGTCTAAATCACGAGCTACTAATAGCGAAATTGCATGCATATGGTTTTAGTAGAAGTGCCCTCGCGCTTATTCACAGCTATCTTTCGAATAGAAGGCAAAGGGTCAAAATTAATGGTTCCTTTAGCACGTGGAAAAATACTAACTTAGGTGTGCCACAAGGTTCGGTGTTAGGGCCCCTTTTATTTAATATATATATCAACGATATATTTCTTCTGATGAACGGAACCGAGATATGTAACTATGCAGACGATACTACCTTGTACTCATGCAATTATGAGGTTAGAAATGTGATAACAAGACTAGAGCAAGATGCAAACCGACTAACAGCATGGTTTCCAGAAAGCTATATGAAATTAAATGAAGATAAATGTCAGTTCATTCTTTTTGGGGCTAGTAACGAAAGAGCTAATATTCACGTTGGAGAAGCCCAGATTGAAGAAAGCGGCGAAGAGAAGTTATTGGGCATTACTCTTGATAAGAAATTAAGTTTTAAAAACCATGTCAGAACGCTATGTAAAAAAGCTAGTCAAAAGCTTCATGCTCTTGCGCGCATTTCAATCTACATGGAGCCCGAGAAACTAAAACTGTTGATGAAAACATTCGTCATGTCCCAGTTTAGCTATTGCTCGCTGATATGGATGTTTCACGATAGAAATTTGAATAATAAGATAAATAGGATACATGAAAGGGCCTTAAGAATCGCATACAAGGACAATGTTTCTACTTTTGAAAAACTGTTAGAAATGGATAATTCGGTAACCGTTCATCAGAGGAACCTGCAGTTGCTCATGGTAGAGATCTACAAAACAAAATATAATCTAAATCCCAGCTTTATGAAGCAAATTTTTGAGGAAAAAGAAATGCCTTACAACTTAAGGTGTTCTGATAAACTGCGACTACCAAAGGCGAAAACAACCTGCCTTGGAATCGATACAGTCAGATTTATGTGGAAAAAGGTATGGGAGACACTACCAGCAGAGCTGAAAAACTCGGATTCCCTTCAAGTTTTCAAAAGGGTTATCAAAGCCCATAAATGCCATGCCTGCAACTGCAGATTATGCAAAGTGTTTTATCCAAATTTAGGCTTTTTATTGTAAATTATATCTTCACTTTAATCTTACGTGTATTTTTTGTTTTCTTTGTTTTTGTAAATAGTTGGCCTTAATTAGCAATTTAGCTATAGCATTTAGCCAACTTTAAATGAAAGAATTAATAATAATAATTGTTTTTTCGAATGTTTTTGAAAACTTTTTCGTTCATGAAACATGATCTCTGCCATCTTTTCGGAAGTCTACCAGCTTCAGGAGCTCATGGTTTCCAAAGCCTCAAATCTCTACCGTTTTCAACAGAGCCCAAAAGAATACGTCAATAATCTCTTGGAAGTCTACCAAAAACATATCAAAAGAATTGGCTTTTATAAAAAGCGATCTGAAGTCTGCTAAGTCTACCGTTTTCGGTAGAATAGTGCCAAAAGAATGGAATTTCATCTTCTACCAACTCTACCGTTTTCAGAAAATGCCCAAAAGAATAAGCCCTTAATGAAATAAAATCACAGTATTTTTCAGACAATTTTAAATAGAATCAGTTAAGATCAGCAATTAGGGGTTGTCTAGAAATCCAGGTTTTTTGTTATCAAGCGTTTTATCATCATCACTTATCACTTTTGAATCAGCTTGAACTTGGATAAAGCATGCCAAAGTTTATTCGATTTAGCAGAGAAGCGCGCCTGTCCCAAGTTTGGCAACCACTCTCTTTTTCATCGTGCCCACGATAAAAAGAATGATATTCTAAAAACTTTGCTGATGAATGGTCAAGACTTGGATTTCTCAGCCGCAACTTTGAAAACCTATATTACCTAATTAACCAAACGATCCTCATAAAGATTAGGATCTCTGTTAAGCACCCAGCATTACTTCACTCCAGCCATACATAAATCAGTTACTGCCCTACTTTAGATTACCGTTCCCATGTATGGGGTATACTTCAAAGACAACTCTATTTCTCATTGACAAGATTTAGTCGAAAGCCATTCCACTTTTGATCTCATTTAAAGTGAATTTCTAATTACCAAGAGTGAAGATGAAGGTGAAGATACGGTTTTTAGCGCCAAGCGCTGGATCGCAGAATTACCTAAGCGCTGATCGAGTCTGCGATCCCTTGTCATGACGCTGAAGTGGAAGGGCTGTACCGGGAATCGAACCCTGTCCGTATGAGTGTTCTGGTAGGAAAATCATAAGATTACACCACTGCATCACAAAACCTTCAAAAATGGAGTTACGACGTGTTTCCCTATATATGTTCAATGCTTTTAATCTAATTTGCTTTACTTTCACTCATACAATTTGAAGCCTTAACCACCATTCATGTAGTTCATCTAACCAAAGAGCACACGTTTTTTATTCAATTTGTTTGACGTAGGCCTAGTTCATCTTGAGAGAATTTGCGTCATGCATAGGAATAAGTGCATAAAAAGGCTGGGCTACTATTGAAGGTTCGACTGTCTAAAAATTGCTAAATTTTGAGCATAATTTTGACAGAATGTTTCTCAATTTTCAGGACAAAGCACAACATTTGCAACAATTAAATGATACATTAAGTCAAGAGGTGAATCTCCTTCGCAGCATGGTAAGAAATATTCCTATTTTCATCCACTTTGACCTTGTTTATCATTATCCGGAAGCATACGTTTGAAATAGTCTTATTCCAGATACCTTTAAATTGTAAATGTAGCTAGAAAATATGTTCGTCAAGCTCTCTTACATCTAGATATGTCCCTGACATCGTTAAAATCTGCAAGGTTATTCGTTTTTTAATTACGCCGATTCAAATGGTTCTTTAGCAATGTTTGAAAACTGTTAAATCCTGCAGGAGAAAAAGCGAATTAGCCCAAACGCTGACAAGAGAGAAAATGATTTAATAATTGCAATGAAAAGCAATGTTGAATAACCAAAAACGCGTTTCGTCACACACTCGTCAGTTTTGTTCGTGCTAAGAAGATATTACCGACGCAAACAAGCCGATTTAACATGACCCCTGATCAAGTTTAAGTTCCGTTTGCTTGATTTGAATTAATAGACTTGGTTGGTTTTCATTCATGAATAGAAGATTCCCCCAAAACTTATTAGACTATCACGCATACGATCTCGGCCATAAGTTGTTTTTGTATCAATCCATAATTACTCAATCTGATTTGTCTGTGTACTGGTCCAAAAAGTTCCTTATCTTGTCTCGTGTTAAAGAGATGAACTTTCAAAATAGAGAAGGTCTGGCTGCCAATTAGTTAAATTAGGTCGGCTTCTTGGTGGCGTGGATTTTTATCTATTCATTTTGGTAAGATTTGGAATGTCATAATAATGTGATATTATTCCAATGAAAATGGTAGATTGCTGAAATGTTTTATGGCCAATTTTAGTTTCAGGTTCGTTGCTTTCCTAGGCCCATGAAGTTTCCACTTAACATAGAAAGAACTCTCCTCGTTGTTTTTGCTTTTGCCAGGCTAAATTTCCACAAACTTTAAAGCTTCAACGAGCAAAAGGTTTATTGTTTGTTTTTCATTTAGGTACAGAAATTGATGCAAGAAAATGCATCACTACGAGCTCAGGTTACTCAAGCAAATTCAAACAGAGATGGTGTTGAGAAACAAATGATTGAAATGCAACGACAAATGAACGAGGTAAGATTAAAGGGAGTACAAAGACCAGCATGCCTTGCAGGAAGTTATTGACTTGCTCTGCACAGCTTTCAGAATAACAGACTGTACGAAATTCACAAAAACAAAAACAAACGATGGCAAAGGCTGCTGGTCTTTGTACTCCCTTTAAACTACCATTTCATCCCATACCGTTTGTAAGTGGTGCACCAGAAAGAAATAACTACTGTTGTGAAGCCATTTGAAAGTTCCTGATGCTGGGCCAATTTTTACGCCTGATGATTTAATGTTTGGTCAAAGTCTAGAACGGTACTTAGCAATTAGCTATTCAACAAAGGAGTCTGGATTTACTGATATTTTATACATTTTTATGCGAAAGGTTCGATCGAGTGGCGTTACAGCTTCTATTACCATTGTGCAAATTCGAAAATTCTACGAAATGTGTGAATGTCGTTCGATTCAGATTCTATTTTAGAGTAGCTAGAGTTCTACAGTGGAACCTCCATATAGCGGACATCTTTGGGACCAATTTTGATGTCTGTTCTAGAAAGGTTTCCGCTGTATGGAGGTGTCATCCTTTGTTTTACTGTATTTTGGGACAAAAATATTTGTCCGTTCTTCAGAGGTGTCCGTTGTGCAGAGGTGTCCGTTAATGGAGGTTCCACTGTATTACTGGTTGATTTTCAGCAGCCATGGCTCTATACTCGAAAAAGAAGAGTGAAAACTATTCCTTTTTATCAATACAAACACTTCATTGATACTATGAAAAGTAAGTGAAGTTTTTGAACTGAAAAAAGGAAAAATAAATGATTGTGCTTGAATAGACCAGTTTCACACTTAACTTTAATTCGAGGTAAGAGATGTGATTCCCTGTACAGCAAGAAATCTACATCATATTATGTTGCAAAGACACCTACAAAGCTATTTCATTCGTTGCTAAGAGCAATGCACGCTTTTGAGATTTAGATCCACATTAAAGCAAGGCAAGTGATTCTCATGGAAGTATTTCAAGAGAATTGACTCCATTGTGAAAGTGGCCTATTGAACGATCGCTCATGTAAATGATTGTAGCTATTCAAATTTTTAATTCCCAAATCGTTTCCAGGACTCTTCTCAGTATGCATTTATCATGTAATAGGCTATTGTATAAAAATGACAGTGAAATCATAGTGCCTTTTCTAGCTCCGCCTTAAGAATTTTTGGTCGATATTTTTCGTTCGATGTAGGTTGTTTCCAGACCAACAATTTTTGCAAGAAACTGCTTATAAAGCAAGAGCTAGGCCACCGAAAAATCGAAAACACATTGCCAAGGATTATTTTAAATTTTGTCAAATGATTAAATCATCAATCCCCAAAACTGGTCAAGTGTACGATTTGTGATAAGTCGATTTAAAACTTCATCCCTTAGCTCAGTTTTCGATTGATTGTGCTTTTTCATTGCAAGCATTTGTAACCAGCGTTTGTAATTTGTTTGAGGTCTTTAAAAAAGATTTACTTGCGTAAACATACGTCAGTAACTATTGCTTTTCATTAATTTTTGGTACTTTGTTGATTCCTAGATGATAATGACATCAAGAGTTGATGAAACTGATTCTGATCACGTTCCAATCACGAGTATTTCGCCACATCCAAGCCCTGGTGCTTCGCAGTCATTTTTTGAAGAAGCCCCTCCTCCTCCGCAACCAAACGTTGAAAGTCATTTGGAAATAAGATTGCAAAATCCTTATGATAATGTTGGTTTATCAAATTCGACGCCGATGTATTCGAAACCAAATAAAGAAGAAAACAAAAGCAGAATACAATCCGAAGTATCTAGTGTTACCTCGCAAAAATCTAATGGTTTGTTCTTTTCTTATTAATTCATTTATTCATTTATTTATTTTCTCTAGTCAGTCGTTCTCATTTCTCTTAACGTCATTTTCATATTCATATCTTTACAAATCATAGAAGTCACAATCAAATGAGAACATAGGTTGGAAAGCCCCAGTGTGCCATGAATTTGTTTGTTTGTTCCTTGCATCCACCTCCTCCATAGTATATAATGTTTACAAGAGCTTGCCTGCAAAGAAAGCCTTGATATACCGACTTACCTGAGATGTATGCGAATTTCATGACCACTTGATGTTTGTAAGTAACTGCAAGATTTCATAGAACCGTTGGTTTATGAAATTATGTAGAGTGTACTTGCTAATAAAGAAAATGTGAAGTACGCGCAGGTAAATTAACCCCCCCCCCAAAGAAACTTCGGGGAGCCTTATAAATATTTCAAAAGTAAGAAAAGTCGAATGTAGGTCGAGACAATTCGGAGTTGAAATATTTATCCATGACTCGTTCGAAAAGCTTGCCATAATTTTTCTATTCCTGCACTAAGCTCAATTTTTATTGGCCTCGTTTAGGTATTGCTCCTCAGCACAGTCCACAAGAATATCCAGCATCATCTGATGATTCAACTGCTTTTATAACGGAGGAAGATGAAACCCCTTTAACACCACAGCAAACTGAAAGTTTACCTACCCAGGAATCGATTGTTAAAGCAACGGAACAAATAACGAAGAAAATACAAGAACTTTTATTAGCAGCACAAGGCAGTCGGCATAGTAGGTGAGTATCGTTTGTTGCTTTGAAGTTAGTCTATCTTCTTGTTATCTAGTTATTTCTTCACAGTCCCCCTCCCCCCTCCAGTTGCACTCTCAGGTTGAGTTCGCTACTGGGCCTGGGCTCGTTCGTGTATTTCAAGATTAGCGTATGGAATAAAAGCTTCCTTGAAGCGATGTCAAGTATTTCCCACTTCTTAGAACAACGACACACAACCGAGGCTAAGTCTCCATATCTCCGATTTACTAAGGATACGAAGTGGAATGTCTCCATTTTTGAGTTGTTGATACATCGTTGTTTTCCATGGAAACACTAAGTGGAGTGATACAAAACGCTACGACAACGGAAACCGACGTGGTGAAGTAAACACAAAGCAATGTCTGAACAAAGAAAATGAAAACGAATGAAAACGGAATAATGCAAGCATATCTATTTTCATGCCAAGTCTTATTTGCGAAGAAGTGATTTGAAAATGGAAAGATCTGAAAAGTGAATAATTGAAATGTAGCCTAACCTAATACAGTAGTCACACTGAAGCAATCAACCTAGCATTCTTCAAACCAGGTCAGATTTCCAGCAATCAAATATATTCAGTTTGTTGGACTGACCAGTCAGAAAACTCCACCCGATAACCTGGTCGAGTTAAAGTATTTGTAACTTGCTGATGTGCATGGAGTATACCTGAGTACATGACCGTCGATTTCCAAATTTCCGTACCCCGAACTTTGATGTCCTTTAATTCTTAATTTAGATATATTCCATGTGCAAGTAATATATCGTCTGCGGTTAATGATATGGCCAATTTATTTCCCAAGGTATGTTACTATTTCTGTTTTATTTGGTTCTGTAAGAATTTCATGTTCGGTTATCCTTAAATTCACAAAATATCCCAAGAAGAAATTCATTCACTATAGAAATGATTCGTTTAATCAAGGTAATTTCTGAAGCGAACTTACCTTTGAAACTGTTCAGTTTGAAATCAAATTAATTGTTTTATCATGTAGTTGAGTAGGATTCGTGTAGAATTCTCCAATATCTTTTACAAGTTCGACAGTTTGTTTGACCAATCACAGCAGAATTGTCTTTGCATCCAGCTACAGATCCTTTTACAATGACGTCAATTCATTTGATGAAGCACATCCGCGAAAGTCCTTTTTCCTCCATATTATATAGGGCTCTTTAAAGCGTGCATTGCTCTCAGCAACGTATAGAATCGTTTGCACAACTGTGTGCTTGGATATGCGTTGAGATAGGCATAGCGCAGATTCCTTGCTATGCGGGAAATGTAGATTTCCTTCATCGTTCCCCTAGAATTGAATTTAATTATGAAAAGGTCCGTTGGCACTTCAGTGTTGTTACGTGTTTGAGTGTTTGTATCGTTACAGGGTGCCTTGGTTCAAAACTAATTTGGATCTGAAAATCTTCTTGATCACATTGAAAGATCAGGACTGAAGTCATAAATGATTCTCGAATCGCCACCAATTGATTTGATGTTTCAGAGTTATCTGACCCAATAAATGTAATGATAATGATGATTACTATAAGCGAATTTGAATGCAAATGATTTTTATTGATTGATTGATTGATTGATCGATCGATCGATCGATCGATTGATTGATTGATCGATTGATCGATTGATTGTAATTAGTGATTAGTGATTGATTCTGATTGACTGATTAACTGATCAATGAACTTAATCAATCATAGCATCCAAGTGCAGAGAATCAGCGAAGTGCATTACGATTGATGATAACAAGTGCAGCTAGGTTACAAGTGGAATGTCGAAGCAGTGTGTTACCTGATCGCACGATAGATGCAGCCATGCTGACTCAGCAAGTTATTCAATGTGCTTATGACATTGCGAAGGCAGCTAAACAACTAGTTATGACGTATAATCAAGAATGATAATAATAATCATCATTACATAATAAAGAGTTCTATTAGCTACTTTTTTATAAAAAACTTGCATGTCCAAAAGTGCTTTCTTCAAAATCGTTTTGAAAGTCACTTTAAAATCACTCGCGTTTAGGAGACACCCGCCATTGCCACTTTACCAATTTGTGAACATGGTTCCAAATTGACCCGTTCATTTCAATCCTAACCTCGGGTAGGTAAAAGGATGAAACTTTTATTTTGGACTCATTAATACCAATGTTTAGAAAGTTGCTACACAAGAAATTCCAGGGCTAGAATATGGAAGGCAACGCAAGGACTTATCGTTTTGTTCTCAGTTGCTCATTATCACATGAAGGTCTGATTTTTTCATAGGAAAAGCTCTTTTCGTGAACCAATTCTGTGTGTGTTTTTTGTCCTTTTGCGCCAGCAATAATGGTTTTACTAAGAAATGTCCTTTTTATTGCAGCTTGGGTTGTCCTTTTGCAATTTGTTCTTGGCATATTTTCAGAGTAAAATTTTATGGTAGAATTTTTGTTTCACAGTCACACGCGTCAAAGACAAAAAGTCTTGTTTCAGCACTTATCACACAGAAATTTTGGTTGCTCTAGCAGTTATAAATCAATTCTATAACAAATTCAAAATCATGCGAAAGAAATTTTCTATGCAAAAAGAGAAGATTTTTACCATTATTACAAATTAGACTTTATATAAAGATGCATCAACTACTTACAACAAACTGGTTTTGCAAGCAGGATCCTCAGAGACACTATAGATATGAAATGCTTGTTTTTTTAAAGTTTTCGCATTAAACTAAAGATTCTCATGAAGAATTTTGCGAGTGAACTCGTCGATCGATATCAGATAAATTCAAATTTTCGATTCCTCGTTGATCTCGAGGGATGTCGCAAAGTAATTAAGTTTTGAAATTGAGTAACAGGAGATAAGATTTTTGAGTAAATTAGGCATTGTTGTTGTTTCATTATGTAACTATTTGTGTATATCAGCATTCTTTTCTTGTATTCGTAAGATTCTTATTTCTTATATAATTTTTTTTTTGAATAACTTATTTGCTAAGTTGATTTGATGTCCTTGTTTTTTAAATGAAGTATTAAGGAAGCTAAAGATGACGAACAAACTAAGAATAACTAAGAACAATATTTTTGAATCCTGCGAAGACGATTTTCACAATTCACATGACATCATCACAATGTTGAGTTTAAAGGAATTGAGTCCTTATAAATGCTTGAGCGTTAACGCTGTCCTGAATTTTTTATGACAAACCACTTATGGCCCTTTGTTATCGCAAGAGTCATCCGCTCTGCTAAAGTCATTGCAAAGCAGACCAAAGACTCAGAAGGCCAAAAACTCGTTGATCCTTGCATTATTCTTGGGAAATTCTCTAGTTTAATTTCAATAGGGAATAATCTCGACGAGGCTTTCGAAAGCGAGCTATTTTTTGGACAAATTGTTTCCTTTTCAGTAAAACTTTTAATTCCTAACCAACTTGAAAAAGTACGAAACTATGGTCTTAAGTAAATTTTTGGCAATATAAGTTAGATTGTTTGTAGATAATTAGATGTTAGTTTGAACATTTTACCACTAAATTGATGTAATCTTTATTGTATTTTCACAAATTATGAATAGAAAATGAGTTTCATAAGTGTCAAAATCGTCGTTTTCTAGCTGTTTTCATTTGCTATACTGTCAGGTTTTGATCAAAGAATCAAACTGGTACAAGAAATTATTGTTTACATGGAATTAGTTTTAAGATCATGGTTTCATGGCTTGTTTCGTAAGTCCAAATGTAACAGATTTTTCATTTGCATCTTTTCCACCAACAATTCAAAGAATGATTTACTAATTCAAAGAAGGATTCCAAAATCAAACAATACTTTTATACATTTTTAAAGAATTATATAAAAATGTCTCTTGATCCAGACTCTGGTAGAACTGCTAAAAGTCTATTGTAAACACATTTCTGCAATATGAAACAGAAATTTTGCCAAAAGAAAATAACAAGTAAATATTACTAACTATCCATGCAATATGCCAAAAATATTTAACATAAAAAGTGATATTCAAGAGTACAAATCAAAGTCAATTCTCTTTGAGCTATAAAAACTCCCCTCTGATCCTACTTTACGACAAAATACACCATCTTTAAAGAAACCCTGTTCTTTCCAACTATCCATACATGAATTAGAATATGGTCCATAAATTTCCACATCATCTTTATTTTGCCATTTGTATTCCCACATCACTTCATCATCATCAATTTCAGCTTCTTGAGTGATATTTGCCTTTGCTTCTTTTTCTTCTCCTTGAACCCCATCACCACCCCCTGCTTCAAATGCTTTCTCCAACATATCATCATCTTCTGCATCTTTGAATTTTTCCTCATTTTGTTTTATCTCAAAATTCAATTTCTCAAATGTTTTATTGTAAATTTCCATATCCCCTGATTGCAATAATGTATCTGCAAGTTCAGTCAATTTCAAGAGGTTTTCTTTGTTTTCTTTCAAAACTTTTTCATCCTCAACTTCCGTATTTTGTTTCTTTTTGTTGTTACTTTTCTTACCTCCCAATCTTCTAAGTGCTTTGAGACAATTTTCTCCTGGTTTAAGTAATTCAGCAATATTTTTCATGACTGTTATTTTATCAGAATTTGACATTTCTTCTCCCTCATCATCCCAATCGTGCTGTTTTTCTGCTCCCTCATTTTGATTTACCTTTGCCCAATCAACACTCTCAAGCCATTGATCTTGAATTGCCTCATTATCTTTGTCTGCAATGTAGTTACCTGAAAACAAATAATTTACAAAGTTATAAATGACACTGGCAAAATGATACAGGGTTTTTTTTAACCAGGATTTAAAACAAGAAAAACTAAACAATCTTGTTTGCATAGATATTCTTTGTATTGAGTTACAAAACAATTTAATAACTGTTTTTCATCTGACACAGGTCACAGCAAATCATTGTTTAGCCAAAAAAGCAGAAACAATAAATGTCGTCAGATGAAAAATATCTAGCAAGAAACTAAAAAAATTCATTCATAATCACCTTCTGCATCAAAGTGGCCTTCTTCCATCTCTTCTTTCAAATTAAATGGTGTCACTTTGATGTCTCCATATGATTTTATAGTCTCATCTTCTTGTCCTATAAAACAAAGACTGCAATTAAACTTACTTCTGCAAGCATACAACATTTTGTGCACAGGATAAAGGCTGTTGGCAAAATAAAATAAAATTTCAGAATTTGAAAACACTTCCAACATCCCTTCAACAATTTCCTTTAGATTAACAGGACAAACATGAATATTCCTAGTCAAGTTTTAAGTGATGCTAACATTTCACATCTTGCAGATTGCAAAACTTTTGAACCACATGGGAATATTTGCTAAATATGCAAAGAAACGAATCGATGGTCTTGATGATAGCAATACCTATCATTTCTGTATTTTTACTCACAAGTTTCCAATGAAGACCATGGAAAACATGCATGGCTGCATGATCTACTCTTTACTGCCGCCTTGTACAAGTTTATGCTATAGCAATATGGTTATAGTGAGATGTTACTATAATTTGTAGCAAATTTTCAGGTGATATCAATATTTCAAATTATAGATATTGTCAATTTCAATGACCTTCGATATCATCTTCATGAAGAACATTTGTTGTTGTCGTTGAAGAGGCCTTTTCATCATTATCATCATCACTGTCCATCGAATTTTCTTCTTTGAATCGACGTGAACTTGGCTCTCCTGTATCTTCAGATGAAGTGCCTTCTGCAAATTGAACCTTCCTTTTCGACATGTTTCGTTTTGTACTTCTTTTCCAGGCTTTTTGCTGTCAGATTTCTTGCCAACTCGAAACGTTCTGGAATAGGTTTTGTGTTTTCTGAGAATTGAGTAGACTAGCTCCACTAGCCCCTATATTTCGCTGTTGTTGTTGTTGCTGATGGCCAGCTCAATGAGGGACTAGTTGCCAAAGAGTATCTCAAATCGGAATTTTGGAGCGGAAAAATCTGCTCCTAACCTGATTGGAGCATTTTGGCGAAAACAATAGCTAATTCCTTTGTAGCCAATCAATTTTTGCTCTCTTTACTTTTTATTACTCGAAAGCCTCCTTTTCAAAGTGAGGCCAATGCATGGTCCGAGATTTTCAAGAAACGCAATAATGGCGTCGGATCTCCTTGTCGCAGTTCGCAGCTCGATCGAGCAGAAGCCAACGAAGTTGTGGTGATTATGGCAGCCGTTTTTTATAACATGAGCAATGGGAAGAAATGATTGTTTGTGCTCTGACAGGACATGGCAAACTGTGATGTTTTTGCAAGTTTTTAGAGGCATTTTCGAGCACATCCAACTCTCTGCCGGTGGTGGTTTGGTTGCTACTGTATCAGTCTATCAGTTTAGGCCCACTCCAGGTTGGTCACTTTTCGTTTACATTTAGCTCATGTATTTGAATTCATAACAACAATTAAACTGCAAACAGGTTGCTTGGCATGTGAATACTGAATTTCTTGCCTTTCTGTTGGGCTTTTGTTTACAGCTGTTTACTCTTGAATTCAGTGGTTTTGGTTTTGATAAATGAATGGATTTGCCTGAGAAAAAATTTGGTAGTCTTAAAAAAGGATTTGCCTAAAAATTTGCTTTACTGTATTTTGTTAGCATAACCAAGAATGGTCCACATTTATAAATGGCTGAATCCAATAGTTTATTTAACATTTTCATTGCCTTGGTGTGCAAAGTTATATTTTGTTTGGTGTTGGGTTGCACAAAGAAAAACAAAAGGGGGTGACATTTTTGCTTGTAATGTTAATAGTACCCATCACTTTACATTGATGTCAATGTTTTTAATCCACAGGGATTGTCTAAAGCAAGATAGCTGCTTCATTATTATCAGATCTCATGTCAGTATGCATTTAGATGGCACTCATCTTGGGGAGAGATTGTCTTTCTGATGAAACAAAGCACTGGAACAAAATATAAAGAGCACTTCCCTTGAAAATTTCTTGTTTTCAGATTTTACTTAACTGATTGCTAAAAATGACAATGTATAATGCTAATATTATTTCTAATGTCAAATCTTTGGTTTCTTGATCTTTGGTCACTCTGAACCTCTCTGAAATTTCAATTTTGTGTTCACTATACATGCTCCAATTTTGTCAGAGTCACAAACTGTTTTCAATCGTTTTCAAGAATGTCCTTGTTTGATGATTACTGATCACAGCAACAACAACCGCAAAAACATCAATTCCGTTCCGTGGTCCGAATTTTAGGTATGCAGCGATTATGAAAACGAGGCTATCAAATCAATCCGATTTCAGATACTGTTTGGCAACAAGTCTCTGTATTAGCGACAGATCAGCTCTTAGGAGCATACAGAGATTGTGGAACCAGTCTAAGAATTGAGTTGGATATGAAGATTGAATTTTATGGAAATTGAAGTGGATGAAGATTCACCGTAACGAGGCTACTGAAGTGCACAGCACAACAACAGCAGCAACGAATCCAACAAAAATTTCATGACGTAAACAAAGGTTGGGCCACCACAAACAGGAATGGACGTGCTTCCGAAAACGAAATTTATGATAGTCTGATGATAGCTTCAGAAACAAATAATTGTTCCAGTTAACTTCGAAAGAAAGCAGATTACGAGAGAATTATAACTTCCGTGGATCACATAGTGGTGAAAAGTTTTCATTCAACAGTGTCAGATTTGCAGAAAATAATCAGGAACCTTCTTGGCCTTGTGCAATCATCAAAGTATTAAACTTGAAACTATGCATTTCGAGGGAACTTTGGCCATGTCATGCTTCTTGCTTATTCATGGAATCTGGTGGCTGATCATGTGCATAAATAATTATTTCATGTCAAAAATACCTGACAGAGCAACGCGAAGAAAGCCTCAATTTATATCAAAAACATGGCACCCTGTCCCATGTTGTTGCCTGAAGAAATGTCCTTTTGAACCAATGTTAAAGATCATCATAGCCTTTGTTTGTGCAGCAGTTGAGTTGTCAGTATCAAAAAGCTGGAAATTATTCCATGATGACAAAGTGATATTTTCCAATAATATCATCAGCTTCCAACATGCAACTTTGTTTGTGATGTTTGCTGTTCTTGGTGTTGCAGAGATCTTGGACTCCATTCGAAAGGTTCAACTTCCACATCAAATCCCTCATATGATTTTGTCATTAATCTACATGACAATTGGTCTTGTTTACTATTTTGACGCAATCGGCAGGCATTCAAGCCATGCAGAAAGAAATCATGCAATTCTGCTGTCCATTATCACAATTGCCACGTCATTTGTCACTGCTGTTGAGAGCTGTCATACAAAATCATTCCCATTGAGTTTTTCAAGATGTTATTTAACACTCCTGCAAGGAACATGGCTACTCCAAATGGCATTTTCAATAAGTGGTGCAAAGCCATGGAAAATGATTCAACAAAATGCTTCTTTTGTGCCCCTTACTCTTCTTTGGCACATTTTGGGTCTGATGTGCCTTTGCACTATTTTCCATGGTGTGATGCTTTTTGCTTTTAATCGATACAAGAAAGCCCAAGACAATTTGTATAATGGACTTAACAATCATAGGAAAGTCAATGAAGACAGTATTCCCCTGGGGATTGTTGTCAATGGCAACATGCTGTATGATGGAGCCACTTCAGATGAGGATGAAAGTCTTTACCCATAATTTTTAAGACTGAAAATATTTTGATTAGCTTTTTATCAATTAATGTGTCCAATAATGTTGAATATAAAAATCGTTTTCCTAGTTTCTCAGAGGACATTTCATAATCAAATTGTATAGTTTTTTATCAAATACTTTTTTGCTTCTTTGCATTTTACATAGCTTAAATAATTATGCTAAGTATAGAAAAATTTAATTTCAATTTTCAGAGCCTTTTCTGATGATGCTAAAGGTTTGGGTGATTGCTGAATAGAGACCCCGTTTCAAGCATGCTGAGTATGGCATTTGTACCCTGGAGATCTCAATAGGCTTGTACAAAGGAGATCTTGTCAAAAAGTGCCATACTCTGCAGACAGATCCTGCTTGTTCAATCATTTTCAACTGAAGAAAATGAATGGCAAGGAGAAGAGTTTCACAATGTTTTGCATAGCTGCACCAAAAACTAGGGCAAATATTTTAATGATTTCTTTATTCTTATATAAAATCAAAAAATAACGTAGTGAATACAAAAAAAGTTGTTTGTCTTTCAAAAGTGCAAGCAACAAATCAGTCCCATTTACTTCTTTCCACAACATTGCCTGTTTCAACTGAGAATCTAACCTCTCTTTTTTCAGTTTTCAAGTTCATATTTATCAAATAAAGTACACATCCACTGATGCAAATTAATCCAAAACCCATCACAAATCTATTTGGCTTGATAAACAGTTCAGGGTTTATAATTCTGAAAGCTAAAGTTGATTTCATCTGAGGTGGTTTTCCTGCTGGTTTTTGAGACTCCATTTTGTCCGTTTTCAAAGCAGATTTTGACTCTCCAGATGGAAGATGCACTATCTTGATGACTACATTTGGGTATGAACGTAATGTCTTGGGTTCAACTGGTACCAATGATCTTTGTGCCAAGGTGTTTCTTCTGTGACTGCAATGCTTTGCCTTTGTTTGATGTCAAAAGGAAGTTGAATTGGATTTGGATTATAAATTGAATTGAATAATTCTCATTCCCAGCCTCCTTTGCCTTGCGCACATTTCAAAGGGAGGTGGCCTAACGAGAGAGGTGTTGCCTGCCTGGAAATCACTCACTTTTGAAGTTCGTCATCTGGCAAAGCGCGCGTCCGTTTGAGCCAGAAATAGTCAATTGATAGAGATTAAATAGAAAGAAAAGAAGCAGTTGATTGGAAAGAAAGATGTCTGACGCTGGACCAAGCAAAAAGAAGAAGAAAAACAAGAATAGAAACAAGAAAAAGGCGAAGAACAATAGTGGTAAATGAAAGCATTGAAATAGGCCTAGAAGCAGTTTAAAAGCGAGAAATAAACAGGATTATCTGTTTTTAAAAATATAATGGAACAAAGTAGTTTGAATAGAAATAAATCGCGAAAGCAGTTTACATTCTGACTGCGTATAAAGACGGGGATTTCAGGTCCTCCTGCAAAGAATTTCGGGGCTGCTGGGGGGGGGGGTCAACAATTTTTTCTGCCTTCTTTCTTTCATTTCGAGAGTTTTTCCATGGTGACAATTCTTTTAACAGAATGGAATTGTTTCCAGGGTTTAAACAACTTTCACAATGACACCCGGTTCTTCAGCGTTTCCAGGCAAGTCTGCAGAGTACAGCAGTTCTTGACAAGAATCTTGCATGTGCAGCTTGCATGGAGACCAATGAGGCAATGGTGTGCTATGTATACTACAAGGTCTTTGACTCAGTTGTTTTAAAAGAAGTGAACAAAAGGTTTTATTTTAAATTGGCATGCACATACAATTTTTGTTAAAAAAATTTTTTTGGTGCTGTTGACAGACTCTGCAGACTGGTGGGTTCATCAAATTTATCTGTATGCCAAACAATTTTCATACAAAAGTCAAGAAATGATCCTTTTGTAAGTAATAAGAGCTTCCAGACATACAGACAGCACTTCACAATTTCTCAAAATGTTCCAAATTTCCCGTTCTAGTAATTTGTCCATCTGATCCAATGCAATCTAAAATCAAAGATCTTTGCCAAATTTCCAACAAATATTTTGTGAATCAAACTTTGCAGCTTGTGGAACAATAGCTGAGAGAAGACAGTCACTACTTTTGATTGGACAAGAAAAAGTTGAGACATCAAAATCATTTCTTGATTCTGATTTCATAGTGATAGAAATGCAGACTGTTGACCTCCAATGCTGACTTTAGACATGAATGATATAAGCCAACTTTCTGATCTGCTTTACCTGTGTGACTTGTTTTCAAAAAGTCTCCCCTATGGTCTGCTGTGTGGTGTTTTCTGCAAGTTATAAATCTAACCACTAATGATAAAGGTTTTCCTTATGAAACCAAAAGTGTTAAGCTTCAGCTTTATATGCCCTAGTTCTTTATTTCATTTTGAAAAAGCCATAGACAAAGCTTTGCTACAGGGAATGTAGCCTATTTTCTTTGATGCTTTCATTGGTTAGCCTTAATCCACCACAGCTACCTGATTATAAAAGTGTTAACAATTAAAACCCCCAGAATTTAGTGAAGCATGCAGTGTATCAAGCCCATTTCCGAGGCTAGTGGGTTTGGAGTAGAATGTCTATGATTTCAGAGCATTGTTTATTAGTGTCTCCTTGTGAATGTTGTCATAAATTGTGCACTGTGGCTTTCTGAATAACTGCAAAGGTTTGTCTGCCATATGCTTTGTACTCTATTTGTTCATAACTTATGCTTTTACTCTATTTTTCCATAGCTTATGTTTTGTACTCTATTTTAACTTATGTTTTGTACACTATTTTTCCATAACTTATGTTTTGTACTCTATTTTCCCATAACTTATGTTTTGTACTCTATTTTAACTTACGTTTTGTACACTATTTTTCCATAACTTATGTTTTGTACTCTATTTTTCCATAACTTATCAAATCTTGTTCCTTATTTTGAAAAGGAGTCCACAAAATATTGTTGCATAATCATCATATTTTGATAGTAAGCTAGAGTTTCTGTATAGAGTGGCTGCAATGAATTTGCTAAAGATAACACCTACACATGCTCCCATTGTTTCTTTAGCTGCACATTGAAATGGCATGTGTCAACGTTATCAAATATAATAGGATATAGTTTGAACTTGAGCCAGGCCAGCTTTTAACCATGTCATTTCCATTTTATTAGGGCAAGGCCTATCCTATAGCTTTAAAACCCAACTTTGATTGCAGCACAATTTATTTATTTTTATATATGTTTTTGTCAGGTGCATCTCCAGCAATGGACACTATCCAGTACTCAGTCAACATCCAAGCTGGTGCTGAAGACAATAATGTTGATAATGTTGGCATGGCAGCTGATGTTGGCATGGCAGCAGATGTTAATGTGCAGTCAGTATTAAAAGGAGATGATGAATCTGTTGTCGTTGATGTTGGGTCTTCAGCTGAGGACCATGGGATGAAATTAAGCACCACAGAAACTGTCACAGAAACAAGTGAGACATTTGATGCTGATGATTTACCAGAAAATGTGAAACATGACCTTCTGCATCATGGCAGTAAAAATGTCACTGTTCTTATTAATGGAGAAGAGAGGGAGCTACCCCCTGGAGTAGCTCTTGAAGATTTAACACAACAGGACATTGCAGAGCTTTTTCCTGATCTGGTTGACAAAGCAGGGGGTAACATTCAGGTGATGGAAGTGACCGAAACAATTATGACAGAAGAAGGAGAAGAAGGGGAAGAAGTTGAGTATGTGACGGAGGAAGTTTTGGTGACAACGCATCAACATGGCGAACATGTTGAAAATGTAGAGACAAAATTTGTCACGCCTCAACATGACGAAGAAGGAGGGGATAAAGAGGAGGAGGGTGTTGTGACTATACATTACCATGGTCAAAATCCTGAAAATGTTGAAGATAATAAAGTGGATGGGAAAGTTGCAAATATAATTGTGACAGAGGAAGTTGAAGAATTAGAAGACCAACATGATAATCAGGATGAGGTTGTAGAGGTTCAGCAATTTGTGCCACATGTTGATGTCATCCATGAAGAAGAGAGATATGTGATTGGGGGTGGTGTAAGAAAAGAGCATTCACACGAAGAAGGTAGGAGAAATTTGCCTCTGCATGTTTTCCCAGTTGGATGTTAGGTATAACATTTTCCTCCAACTTTACTGCTGTTCTCCTGTTTGTACCAGTTTTTTCCAAAACCTTTTTATCTGAATTAATTTCAAAAATATCCACAATTTCTTCTCTAAGTGCAGTATTTATGCTCTCAATACAGTACAGGCCTTGTGCACATTAACATGGTCTTTATGTTGAAGAATCCTTGTTTAGAAAATTTACAAATCATTTATGTGGCTCAAGAATCTGTATAAAGATGTAAAGGATTCTTGTCATGTTAAAGTGCACAAGGTCTGTTCTGTACTGCTGACTGAAGCATTCTGTCCCAGCTGTGATTTTATGAAAAGTGCCCAAAAGCTTTTGGTCCAAATATTTTTACCCAAACTTTTCTGTCCAGGTACATTAATGTAACTTTAGGAAGGAGGAGGGAGCAGACTCAAAAAGAAATATGATTTGTTCTGCTGCTCATGCTAATATCATGAAACTTTATTTCAGAAAACCCAGAACCTGCTTTGGAAGTTGAATCCCGTTATACTCCTGAAACCCCTGATGCACATTCTGAAGCCACGATAACAATGACAACAACCACAACAACATATGAATCACATGATGATGCAGAACCAAATGTTGCTGTTGATGTTCAAACATCATCTTGGAAAGTTGATAATGTTGTTGCAGAAACAATAGAATCTTTTGTGGATCCTGTTACCCATGCAGAAGTAAAAAGTGATGACCATGGTGAAGATCCTGATGAGGTTCATATTTTCTTATTTTGTTTATCTTTATGCCATACAATCCAGTAAGCGTATGAAAATGGATGAAAAGACTTAATGCAGTATGCTTCAAAATGAAGATACACATACCCCCAAAAGAGCCAAATTTGCTAATCGCCTTGCAACAAAACAAAGTATTTTTGATAGGCCAAGATAAATTTAAGCGGTCTTTTTGATTCCTTAAAAACTTCTGGCTTGGTAACAGCCTATCTCAATTGAAAGATCTGTCAAATTTCGCAAAGAATGAACTTTTAAGGAGGCAGAGAAAACTCTTTCTCTTTATCAACATAAAGATTATTGAATGCGAATTATCCTGAAAATATTGAAGAATTCAGAAACGGCCAACTGTATACTTAAGAAAAGGTAGCTGAAAATTCTTTCAAGTCACCTTGTTCAAAGAATAGCTCACAGAATTTTACACCGACGCTTACAAACTTGGAGCCTGTGCTACAGTAGGTAGTTGCGGGTTGAAGGATTGAAGAACTTTTCACTGAAATATGTGAGGCAGCACCTGCATTGTTTTCGTTCGAACCTCGTAGCGTTATCTTACATTTTGATGACAACTTTCTATCATATGCAGGTAACAAAAGCGCTACTAACAGATAACCTGCCAATTGAAAGTGACGGGAATGTTGTTGTTGATGTTCAAACATCTCCATGGAAAGTTGATGCTGATGTCCAGGAAATCGTTCAACATAACAAAAGGGTTCGAATGACAAAAATAACAAAATCAAGGAGAGTCATTATCACAAAAACTGCGGATGGAGAAGAAGTTGAAACTGTTGTGGAGGAGGAAGACGACGAAAATCCAGAGGTACCAACCTAAAGTTACTATAATTGACCTCTTAGCTATTCTAGAAAAGGATCTGAATCGAACGATATTTTTCTACATTTTGTCGAATTTTCGAATGCATGCAATTGATCTTTAGCTATTCTCCAATAGATTCTGGGTCAAGCTTTATTTTTATGCATTCTTACACGAGAGACTCGATTGATTGGCGTTAGAGCTTCTATCACAATTGTACACATTCGAAAATTCTACAAATGTTTCAAAGTATCATTCGATTCGGCTTCATTTTTAGCATAGCTAAAAGTTCTATAAAGGTAGAGACTCTATCCCCACTTAATCAAACCGTTCATATAAAATGTTTGAAAATATCGCTCGACCTAGACTCTTTCGAAGAACAGCGATTGATCTTTAGTTGCTGGTCAAGCTGTTTTCGAGCCGAAATATGCTGAAATAATCATTGGAAGTCGATTGGGAAAATATCTTGGACAGGGCTACCGATAGGGGGCAGGGGGCAATTTGTCCCAGGGGCTCAGGGTCTAGGGAGCCTCTCAAAGTAAGATCACAATATTTATTTATAGTTCACTTGCAATCGGCCAAAATTTTGCAGTGTTCGTCCCTTTGCCTCTAAGCCTCCTAGTGGCCCTGATTCATGGATCATCATTTTCATGAGTTTGCAGAGAGTTTTTCCTTACCAGCACAAAGATGTTTCAAGAACGCTAAACTTTTCAGTTCATTTATTCATCTTCTGCTTCTACATTTCAATTTTTTTAAATTAATATTTTCAGGTTATTGGAGAAATCGGCGAGTTCGGTGAAACTGAAAACGAGACTGTAGAAATTCAGAGAATTGTGAAAAAGAGGCGAATAATTGTAACACGAACAGCTGATGGGGAAGAGATTGAAAGAATCGTCGATGATGATGATGATGATGGACAACATGATGACGTCACAACTGAAGTACCAAAGGTACCTGAGACAGATCGGAATGTGGAACATACGACAGTAGTGACAACACACAAAGTGATTGTAACTAAAAATGAATTTGGTGAAGACACAGAGACAGTTGTTGATGATTACAACCAAGAAACAAGTACGTAAAAGTCATTCATCTTCTTTCTTTGGTCAAATAAATTGATATTAAAGACCAATTGCTAACCATGATTTTATGTGACACCAAAGTAGACCTTCATATTACCTGCAACTGCTTTTTGACCGAAATTCCGTTCGTCTTTTCATATGGCACACAAAGGATCATGAGTGATAATAGGTCTTGAAGAGGCGATAAGGGCGCATTTTGAATGTGGTTATGGCAGTGATAATGTGTTGATTCTGTTTGGATGATTTGCCTTGCTTTCAGTTTGTGAGAGGTGTCTTTAATTTGTAGAAGAAACATTGAAATAAGAAACATTGGGAAAGATTCTTCTCACCGTTTTGAAAGGGCAATCATATTTTAGAACTATTTGCACCTCTGCTGCCCTACCATCGTTTCATCACCATTACCACTTTCTTCCAGTTTCCTATTTGTTTTCATGAAGCCTTGAGATATATCTTTGCGAGGTGTTTACTTGTGTTGTACCCAATGTAATCTAGGTATAAGACTTGGCAATTTTATTATTTCAAAGTAGAACATATGAAAACGATTTAATTGTTTTTTGTTGATGCAACTTTCAGAGCAAGGACGATGATAACAACCTCATGTTGGTTGACTGCGAAGGTCCTTCATTATTCTAGATTTTTAACTGATGTTCCCATTCAGTTTTCTTGCTTTATTTATTCAGAACATGATCATACAGACGAAGAAGTCATCCAAGCAGCCGTACAAACAACAGTCGTAGAAAGTGAGGTTGACTACGAAGCATTATTTGGTCCTGCTGATGAGGAGGAGCACCATCATAAACCGGAACATCATGATGATGATTATTTACAAGTTGATGGTGGAGAAGAAAAAGACAGTGATTTTGAAGAAATGGATGAAAAACCAATCGTCAGAGGTGAGAAATAGCTATTTTTAGGCCCGCAAATGAATGCTATAATCACGTTAAAGTCATTGCTGCTAGAGAGGAATAATAGGATTGTTTGGTCGTTAGTTTTAGGCCTGTTGTGAAGGTTTCTTGAAGCGGGCTTTGTTGAGAAAATCCCTCATAATTTTGGAACGGAGTAGCTGATTTCTGTCTTGCTTACTGTAAAATCTGTTTGAACATGTCCTCTTTTTTTTAATAATTAATAAAAATTAAAATACATTAAACAGATAAACTAAACATAAGATACATTGTGCTATTCACAGCGGAAATTGACACATGGTCATCGAGCTCCCACTGTGAATAGCACTTAAAATTGATATACAATAACTAGAATAGTTTATCAACAAAACTTTGCCACAAAAAACACTACAATACAAAGGACGGAAAGAGTGGGTGCTGCGATTTACTTTAAAAATTTAAGGCGACTCTGCCGTCCACCCCGATGAGCACGGAAAGCCATTCCCAGGGATCATAAAAAGTCCTCTAATAAATGATATACTTGCCAATATGATTGTCTTGAATTCAAGGGAGCTTTGACCTTTCAAACAGGGATTGTTTTATGTCGCCAGATATGACATGATATTATGACTTGGCATCGAGTATATGCTCAGAACGTTGTGTTTTGTGCACCTGCGCAATTTTTGATACTTTGATCATTATTCATTTGATTGTTTTCAGCATTAAATGGCATTACGTTTTTGAATTACAGCGAAATATACGAGAATTGATGGGATCTGTTCAATGTTTTAATTAGGCAGATTAGAGGGGCTTCTTTTAACCTCCAATGTGAATCATTTTTCGATTTTAGTACACAGTCCATGCAAAGGTCAAACCCTCAGGGTTGAACCCTTCTCTGGATACCAGTCTTTTTAATAAGACAGTCCTGTTCAGTTCAGTTCAGTTCATTCATTTTAAAATTCATCTAATACATCACTACAGTTCAACATACCCACCTATCTTATTAACAATGATAAACTAAAATTAAATACAGCAAACAAAATAGAAAGAAAAACAGGACAGGATGATATACTTAAAGCAAAATATTGAGAGACTAAATAGGTGAGTATGGAGAGCTGCAGTGAGATTAGGGGAATTTCTTAAAGGAGGGGCTCCCTCTTTCATTAGTCCTCATTTATTAAGTGACAGTAACCAGGACCAGTAACCAGGAACTTCTCGCTTTTTGATAACCCTGTAATTTCTAAACAAATTGCTGTTGTTAAAATAACCAAAAGCTCCAAGATTTCATATGGAAATCAAACGTTCCTCAAAAATGATATCGACAAGCAAGACCATCCTCAGGCTCACATCTATGGAGCTGTAACTTTTATTATCATCATTCATTAATCTAATCTATTATTCATCTTAGTTGGTGATATTGTACATGAAGAACATTTCCAGAGATGGGTTGAAGACAAAGATGACGTCACAGGCACTGAAAATGATAAAGCTGATGGGGAGATGGAGAAACAATGTGAAGAAGAACAGAAGACTATAACAATAACAGTGTCCACAAAAAACCAACCTGAGACCAAACATGACTTGACAGAAGAGCAACGGAAAATGTTGGATGACGTGAAAATGCCTCAAGTGAAAAGTGTCCTTGATGATTGGGTTCTAGTCGATTTTACACCAAAAGAAATTGGAAGGTTTGCAGAAGTGATGAGATATAGGCCAGGATATATGGATGAGTCGGTGGAGATCGAAAAATGCTGCAAAATGATGTAACAATTTTTCTGTGAGTTATGAAATTTTTTACATTGCATTTCAAACGATTTTTAGAATTTTAGAGTGTGAGTGAGATAGTTTATGGATATATCTTCATGGGTAGTTAAAGCGGGATTTGCAGCTCTAGTCATGCATCAGCAACATCTTTTAAAATCAGTTTTACATGTAGAATCTAGTTTCCTTCTTGTAGTTACCCTTTGATGATAAAATCAGATTGAAACTTTTTCATTCTTCATCGTGATATAGATTTGATCATACTGCCAAATCGTAGCTAAGAAGATGTAATGGGCCTTAGGCCACCTGACGCAATGACTTGACGGACATTCGATTTAGAATCTAAAGGCCACAGTTAGATTCAAATAGATATTCCTCCCAGTTTTCTTGCATTTCGCCTTTCGGGGTGCAAAAAGTTTATCCAAGGAAGTCGCTTGTTCTGAACCAATTCGCGACACAAAGCTCAATTTGTTTACTGTTTCACAATGTTGTTTCTTCATCTATGTAAAATTTGTGAAAGGACTTGCAAATTCATTTCTAATCAGTTCCAATTCGTCTTTCAAGTTTGCTTTACATCAATTGCAAGAGACGGAAACAACGATAGAAGCTGGCCTGGGAATATTTGCTTGCTTATTTACTTCGGCTTGCAGAAGCTGATTAATCTTGACTTCTTGTCACTGAGAAAAGAATTGGACCACTGCTTTCGGAAAATAGTGCTACACAAATCTTATGAAAAATTTTTCAGGCATGTGTTATCGAAAGAATGTTCCACTCTTATTTATGACACAAACGCAAGTCATCTGTTAGAACTGATATCAAGATTTTTTTACATATTTTGGTTTAATTAGTTTTATACTTTTTATTAGCGCTTTTGGTGAAAAGGTGTACTCTTTCGGTCATTTATAATTGGTGATTTTTTAGTTGAGTTTTTATTTCTACGAAAATATTGTCAGAATCAACTGCATGATTTCCTTTTCAACATATCAAATATTCTTATATTTAAAACGCTGCGAAACTCAATTCTTTTGTAGTAATTATTTATTTTAATAACTCTTAGAATAACTTAAGTTTTCTAGAACATTTACATCCAATCGTCTGAACATTTAGGCCAACTGAAATAGATTATGTTTGTAGTGTAAATCTCTTGAGTTGTAATGTCAAATCATTTATTGAACAAGGCTAAGTTAAAAAGAAGAATAATTCTTATCTGAAATGTTTGTAGTTTGAGTTGAACTTGCGGGGAATGAAAAGATTTCTACAGATCAATTTTGTCTTTTTATGTTTCAGTCTGAACATTCATTTTATCATACACCAGAAATCTTTCTTTAATCCTTCCCCTTCCAAAAATCCATTTTTGCAGATAAGCCCCCAGAGGCTTAATCGAGTATTTACAGTAACAGATACCTTGGTTACTTTGAACACAAGCGTACACAATGCAAAGCCTTACAGGCAAATAAATGTTACATAACGTAAACTAAATCGACTTTTAAAACGAGTTTCAGCATTGTTTTGGTAGAATCAATTTGGTCGATGTTTACCGTAGCTATAAAGAACTTTTCTCGGTCTGCATTTACAGTTCACTTTTTTTATTTATTGGGCCTAGTTTGTACGCAGCTTCCATGCTTCTCGTGGCAGAATATTGCTGACGCTGCGCACAAACATATCAAGCGTGGAATATCGTGTTTCTGTTTAAAAGAGGGGTATGAAATTCGAGTTCGAATTTGTGCGTAATATGTTGAGGCTATGGGAACGCTGAAACATATTCAAATAGCCGATGAAAAATATTTTGATGCACAACGAAAATAGTGTTTTCATCTTAGTCTTAACAGGTCCGATTCATGTGATCTATCGAAAATAGGATCGGGCAATTCAACAGAGCGTCTGTAATAATAGAAACCAAATTCCCTAGGACTTTTAACTTATTTCGGCTTAGAAGCCAAAAGAAGTTTGCCCTTTCGTTCAAGCAAAGATTTGTCCACCGTTATTCGATGAGCAGAGAAGCAAATTGTTTTTAAGTTAGTTGGAACTGGCTTCTTTTCATCAATACAGATTTGGTGACTACATTATAAAGACTTTATGTTGTAGAAGGCAAGGCATTTGCTTTCCTTAGAACCTTGCTGATACTTTTGTGAAGTCCTTCTGGCATATGTGGCAGGGATAAAGAAAATAGTGACTGAAGCGATCTCAGACCAGACTAAGAAGTGTCACATTAGATAAATATTCGGCAATATTGCTTTCATTAGATCTATTCAGTAAAGCCCTTGTAAAGAACAATACACGTGTTTTTCTATAAGAAACTTGGATCAGACCGCAGAACTAAAAGTTTCTTGATTCCAAATGAAAACTTTCCCATTTCAGAACCAGAAGTCTCTTGATTTCTTTCTTATTTTGCATGCATTGATTTTCACGTAGTTTGTTATATTACTGCAGATATGTTTCTAGACTTATAGCAAATTAGATGGGAGGAAACAGTGTTAACACTTGTAAGTTCGTTGTCATTGTCAAGGAATAGCGTCAGCGTTTCTTGAAATTGTGGCCATGAAACAAAAACCTGTAGTCGTGATATACCTTTGGATTGAAAAAAAATGGCATATGCCGTATTCATCTCCGAGCTTTCGATTGCCGACAATAAAGAATGAGCTACCATGTGCGCAGTCTCGTGATGTTTTCTATCACATCATTTGTTTGCTCGAAAACAAAAATACCACGTGATTAATCTTTATTTTGCCGTTTTAATGAAGATGAACCTTGTTAAGAATTAATGAGGGGAAGGACAGCTGCATTTAATGGCTGCGTGCTGTTCTCGTAGTTTCAAAGTATCTCCAACTGAGGATATCTCCTTGTCTTTGTTCTTATTTTGTGGGCTGCCAAATTACTGGTTGAAGCTGCTGCAGGTGCTACTGAAATGTGTGAACAAGCGCTAGCAGGCTTACTTGGAAGAGATTAAGCACCTATTGTTACCTGATGCCACCTGATAACCTCGTTTCTTTAAATTACTTTTTTGAGAGTTTTTAGAACTATTGTAGCCAAAATTGTTTCACGTCAACTTCTGTTTTTATCGTTTAACTTTCCTTATTTGTGCTGTATCTTAAATAGAGATATCCTGATGTGCTCCGTTTCCCTTGCACGCAATAGAAAGTTTTAGATTGCAGACAAGTTCTGTTCAAAATCCAAAAAGTGAAGAGCGAAGAGAGCCTGTTCAAAGGCAAGAAGGTTACAAAATTGATCCTCTGATCGAAAAGGCAGGAGATTTGATAATGTAGAAACTTCTATTGCTTCGCACTTTGCGTGATCTTTGTTCTTCTGATGTCAGTGGAGCTTTTTCGATTTACGGACAAATGCTCGAAAGTTCATGCTCATTATTTCGTAAGGAAAGAAGCGCCATCGAAAAGTCGTAAACCCAAGCATTGAGGTTCTGAATGTTTCATGTGTTGAAGTACTGTACAGTAATTGTCAACAAACAAAAAACGGTTGCGTTGCCTTGTTTTTACACGCCATTTCTTACTGTGAGCAAACTAGGCCTTCTGGAAAGCAACCTGAATCGAACAATCCTTTGATACATTTTGAAATATTTTCGAATGTGCACAGCAATGATAAAAGTCCTTACGACACTCAATCGAACATTGCGTGTAAAATTATCGCTCGATCCAGGCTCTTTATAGAAAAGCTAAAAAGTCTGTTGTGATAAATGCTTATCGCTGAAACAATAGTTATAAACACTGAAGAAACAGATGTAACAATATTTGTTTTTGTGTAAAGAAATCTTTCCTCCTTAGTGAATTTGTTAGATAACATTCAAAGCGCTTTTGTTTTACTTGCATCTTCACCAGACTAGACTGCAGAATATGGCAGTTTTAATGGCATCTTCTCACATTTATTTTTCGAAGAAAGCAAAATTCAGGTCTCTTGAAAATGAACCTTTTCAATTATTTGATAGTACCGTTTTCTTAACTCTCTCGTGACGAAGTCCAAGTCATGTTTGTTTGGTTCACAAAAGAAATTACCAGCGTTTATTCTCCAATTTCCTAGCTTTTATTGAAATGAAGCACTTTCATAAAGAAAGTTGTTTACACCTGTTCATTGTTGGCTGATCAAGGTCAAATTTGATCGCATTGATTGTTACCATGCACATTCCATGTCTGCCATTTCCCTTCAGGGTTGTCACCCTTTTTATTTCAACCAATCAGCAGGAAGCAGAATTCGTACTAGCCAATCAAATGATGAGAAACGGATCTTTTGAACCAATCAAGTTTACGAAACGTGATCAGTCATGTGTGTAAAGCTTTATAAGCAAGTGCAGTTGCCGCATGATGATCTAAGCTACCTTGGAACTCACGAACGAGCTGCAAATTTCATCCTCGTGTGTTGTTGTTTGCATGAAAATTCGCTGAATTTGTACAAATTGAGACAAAAATTCGACGCTTTTGTCAGATATGAGCGACAGAATGGATACATCAAATGAAGGACAAAATTCATCGCTTCTGGAGAATGAAAGTACCCCAAAAGACAAAAACAAAAGATCAAAGAGATGGAGAAAGAAAAGCAAAAAAGAATCTTCACCGCTGCAAAAAGATTTCGCAGAAAGTGGAAAAGAAAATTCAGATTTAACGGAAGAGCAAGTTGATGATAAAGTGAAAGGAAAAGAGAAAAAGTCACTTAAAGGTCGCATTAAAAAGATGTCGCTGAGAAAACTAAGCAAGCAAGAAAAGAAAAATGTCTCTGAAATTACAGAAGAAAGCGAAAAGCAAGAAACGAGTATTTATGAAAAAGATGCAAAGCCAGAAGATGTAAAAATGATGATTGATGAAGAGAAAGGTAAGCCAGGAACATCTGGAGTTGAAAATGAATCGAAAGACATTATTGACAAAAGCGAGGGGATAGAGAAGGAAGAAGGGGCAAGGGGTGCGGAAAACAAGGAGAAGAATGAAAAGGAAGATCGTATCAGCGAGGAAGAAGAAGATATTGCAGAAACATCAACTGAAATAAGGAGAAAGGAAGACGAAGAACGAAGAAAATCAAGAGATAACTTCGATGCTGTTATTGTTGAATTAGGAACAAAAGGGCCTAAAGATCAAAACGATTCTGCAACACCTGCAGAGGGTGACAATGCGGAGATTATCAATGACGCTTTGGAGGAGAAGGAAACAGCAACAACAACAAAAGAAGCAGAAAATGAACACGAACCTGATGTAATTGTTAAAATTGAAAACGAGGATGGAGATAACTTTATTGATGAGTTTGAACTTTTGAGTAAAGAGGACGATGATGAAATGATTACAGATGACGGGCCTAACACTGAAGAAAACGAGAAACCTCTTTTGGAAGCAGCAACTGAAACCAAACAACGTGAAGATGAGAAAGAAGCAAATACTACAGACAACGAGAACGAGGCTGAAGAAAATACCAAACCTGAAACTGAGACAGAAGGTGCCAAAGAATTTGCACCAATCAAAGGAGAGAATTTGGATCTGTCGCAAAAGATAAGGCGAAAAGCTGTTGGCAAAGTAGTTGGGAGATATCGACAAGTTCATTTGACAAAGACATACTGTCAGTGCTGCTCCGTCATGTGAATAATGGCATTTCGATATGATGACTGAAACTGAAGTCTGTTTCCATTTTGAATCCGTATTTTATTGCATATCAAAACGTTTTTAGGGCGAGTACGACGACAAAAAACATGTTCTTTTGCATATTTCAATGATGCTATATTGACAAATCCATTTTAGTAATAAAATAAAGATGACAAGTCCATTTTAATTATTGACAGAAGACAAGTCCATGATGACAAAATCGAGTGGCTAAGCCATAATAATTATTTAGAACGTTTCGAACCTTCCTAGGTCCATCCTCAGCAAGTAACTGGGTGGAAACAACGATTAAATACTAGACGAGCTACACGTTAGTGGGACTTGGGAATAGTCCAAAAAAGGGCAAAATGGCCATAGAAAGAAAGGCTGTGTGCAAACCAGGGGAGAAAAACAACTAAGGAAACCAGTAATACCAGTAATACTGGTGGAAAAACGGAGACAAACAACTCAGAACAGTACCAGGGGGATTGAGGATTGCTGTGAATTAAGGGAAGGATGGTCCCGAAGGATTAAAAGACTTTCGTGAATAAGTAGGTCAAAAGAATTCTCAGTTTTGCTGAGAATATGAAAATCATCAAGGGATCCATTGTGGCCGGACTTAGAAATGTGGTCCCCAATGGCGGAACAGTTACTTTTGATCTTTTGACCTGCTTTGTTGATTCCCAAGTGCTCTCTGCAGCGGGTAACTAAATTACGGGTTGTTTTCCCATAGTACAAGGCATGGCAGCCAGGACACTTATATGAGTAAACTACAGAAGAGCACATGAGAATAGGGAGGCGGTCCTTAAACCTAAAATAAGATGCCAAACGCTTGGGAGAATTGAAAATAACCTTGAGCTTAACGGTAGGGTAACATTGTTTAAGGAGCCTAATAAGTTTGGTTTTAACTTGTAAACTATACCTTCCTAGAAAGGGGAGACAGAATATAAGAAACTCCTTTTCTTCGCGAGGAGGTGTAGGCCTTTTACTAAACTGTTGGTCCAAAAAGGTTTTAATGACACGGTCGACAAGTGGCAAAGGGAAACAGTTTTCTTTCAAAATCCCTTTTATTCTAACAACCTCCTCATGGAAATTAGCATACGTAGAACATATGTGGAAAGCGCGGTACACTAGAACCCTAATTAAATTAACCTTATATTTATTAGGCGAGAGAGTTCCAAAATCAGTGTAAAGTCCTGTAAAGGTCTTCTTCCTATATAAGCTGGTAGAGAAACTATTTTGATCATGAGTGACTGACACATCTAGAAATGGCAGTGTGTTGTCCATTTCAAGTTCAACAGTAAATTTGATATTAGGATGATAGCTATTTATATGATCTAAAAACTTTTCGATGTCAGATCTGCTTCTAAATAAACAAAACGTGTCGTCAACATACCTACGATACAATATAGGCTTAAATTCGGAAGGGCACTCATCAAGATATCGTTGTTCCAGTATACACATGAAAATGTTAGCCAGGGATGGCCCTAGCGGTGATCCCATGGCTACCCCATCAATTTGATCGAACAACTGCCCATTGAATACAAAATGAGTGTCCTTCACGGCAAAGTTAAGTAATTTACGAAACTGAGTACGATTAAATTTACAATCTTTGTATTCCAAAGTGTCACAGTCTGCAAACAGCAAGTCAACACAAAGGTCTACTGATTCATCCAGAGGAATGTTAGTAAAAAGGCTAGACACATCAAAACTAGCCATCACTAGATCGCGATCTTTTTGGAAAGCCGTAATTTCAGAGACAAAACTGAATGAATCTTTAACAGTGTATTGACCGGCCGTAAAAGGCTGTAACACCGGAACAATAAATTTAGCGAGTTTGTAATTATAGGTACCAATAGCGGAGAGAATAGGTCTAGCAGGACAATTGTCTTTATGGACTTTGGGCAAGCCATACAGGATGCCAGGGGTACTCCCAGAAGTGAAAAGGTCCCGATAAACTTCATCAGTGATAGATTTTTGTTTCTGTAACGTGTCTCTAAGGAAACGGATCAGTTTGCCTTCCCTTTTCTGACAAATATCGAGCATATCGCAGTCAAGTTTCTTAAATTTAGAGCTATCCGCTAGAAGTGTTTCAACCTTATTGATGTAGTCTGGGCGGTTCAGAATAACTACTCCATTGCCTTTATCAGGTCGGATTATAACAATATCCTTATTCTTGCACAGCTTATTTAATGCAGAAAGTTCAGCTTTACTAATATTGAGCGGAAGCTGTTCGGAATCGTACCCATAAAAGGCTGAGAGGGCTATACTTTTGAGTTTGGTTTTAACAAAGTCAAAATTTACACCCTCCTTATCTATGGGTCTGTTCTTAAGATTAGTAGCTAGTTTTTCGAAGGGTGTAAGAAAGCCGCAATAGTCAAGTTTCCCTGGGCGTAAAGAGAACTTCAGGCCACGAGATAGAACTTTCTTCTCAATTTCGTTAAGTGCGTAATTAGAATAATTAAATATGACTTTGTCAGGGTCTATCCCAGTGGCGAGATATTCACGTTTAAGAGTTTCTAATTTGCGATTTTGAACAGCTTCAACTCGCTTAAGAGACTTAACATTAGAAACAGAAGCAAAGGCAGTTAGATGATTAAAGTCAAACCATGAGAAATGAGATCGTAGATTTTGAAGAAAGGCCAGGTGTTTTTCTTGAAGTTTCTGTAGGTGTTTCTTTTTCTGTGCCAATTCGACGGAGAGGAGTCTTCTTCTACACTTGGTGTACATCATCGAAGAGCGCAATCGTGAATTAGCCAGTTTGAAGTTGAGCATCACAACAACTAACAACTCTTTTTATATGGCAATTCCAAATGCACAACTTTTATTTCACTTGGGTACTGATCGATATTTTTTATAATTTTGTATTTCTTTTCTGTAGTTTTTCGAACGCACACGACCCGATGTATGCCTTAAGTGCTTTAAGACGCTGTTAACATTCAGGAAAATGATAAAAAGCGTTTGTAGATAATTGTTAGATTAGACTTCATGATTCCTTTTCATTTTATTGATGGTAAATTAATTGTGTCCACTTAGCTTACTGCTCACTATTGTGTTTTTGCTCCTTAATCTTCATTACACATGTTTATCCACCGTACATCCCCAAAGTGCAGCAAAGACTTGGGTACTTTATTTGGGCAAAGTGATATCGAATAAGGAGGGACGCTGTCACATTTTTATAGTTCCTTGAATGCCTTTATCTTCCAAACCATTTATCAGATTCCTACAAACTGATTATTTTTCCGTAGTTTAACATATCAACTTATTAAGGAAAATTTGGTTTCTTCAAAGTCGGTCCCATCGTTCCCAAACTACAATCGATTGTTATAAAGATGTTTCATATTCCTGCCACAGAAACGCTGTAAGCTGTAACGACGACGGTAAAAACAGCAAAATGGCCCTAAACTTGCAATAACGTATCTTCAGGTTTTGGACAATGTGATTGGCACAACTCGTGTTTGGTGAGTGGTGGGGTATGGGGCGGTGGGGTGTCAAATTTTTCAACCAGTAAAAGAGTTTACTTTTACTATGAACTTGATTTTGTGTTTCAATATAGTCACAAGACTATTTTTTGGTTCCTCATATTCTGCTCACATCATCCACAAAAAAATCATTTTGCTTGGTCATCATTGCGTTGTTTCATCCAGGTACGATCCCTCAAGATTTGTTTCGTAATTCCAAATTGACGCAGTTTCATTTTCAGTGCTTACGATATGTAAGGAATTCAAGAAATTCAAATAAGGTCCCCGATCTTATGATGATTCAACTCTGAACAGCAAACAGCTAGCCCCAAGCAAATTCAAAAATTCAAATAGATGTAGAATTTTTACAGAATAAGCTCTTCAGGGGAAAAATTTGGGCATTTTTGCGTTTTGGGGGAGTTTTTTGTTTCAAAAATCTGCCAAAAATCTTGACTTTTTGGTGCACAGGTCAGCTTGTAATTGCGTATTCTGAAAGTATCTTTTTGACTTCTTCAAATCTAAGACTTAAATGTCATTGCTTCTAGAGCTTCTAAACTTGATTTTATCCAATCACTTTGAAGCAAAATTATGTGATAAAGAATGACATTTTAGTTCCCTTTGGGATTTTTAAGTGAGAACTAAATGTCATTGTTTTAAAGTCTCTAAGTTTTGTATTATCCAATCAAATTGAAGCAGAATTTTCTAATAAAGTATGACACTTAGACAGTGATGAAAGTTGGGATTGCAACACCCTTGAATGCCGCAGAAGAGAAAAGAAAAGATGGCGACCAAAGTCACACAGCTACTTCAAAGCAATCTACTCATTAATTAACATGGAAGACACAAATCACTGCATATGCAAACATTAAAGATACTTCAGCATGAAAAGTGGAAAGAAAAGACGTTTTGGAAGCAAGCAAGTTCCAATGTTATGGGCTTTGGTCTTACTCATTGGAGTCACAACATTATTTTTCGTTTTCGTGTAAGTTTTTCTGTCAGCAGACATTACTCCACTCACATCTGATTTTAATGATACGTGGGTTGAAGATAAGAACCCTGATTAAGCTGTTGCATTCTGATATTAATTATTTACAACTACATGTTACTGTAACCTTTGAAGGCCTGACTGTATGTAGTGAAATTCTAGAAGCTTAGCTTCCTCTTTCAGCTCTAGGCCCATTTAGTTATTGACCCTTTGCCTTGGCCCATTTTACTTTGGGGGCCCTGTAACATTGTAAATAACAACTAACATGAATCTACTTGAAATAGTTTTTTAGATAGATTCAGTTGATTAGCAGGAGTGAGTGAAATCTAGGGTGTGATGTAATCTGCAGACTTTGCAGCCACGACAGCCAGTGTGGTGGACAAGGGGCTTGAGACCACTTCAAAGCCTAAAACGCACCACTTGAACATCATGACGAAGAGTCATGGACTTTCTCTGCTCCTGTGATCCTAGCACTTCGTGCTGAAAACTGCAGCTTTGCTTTCACCTTCCAAATGAATTAATAATGGAAAGCATTGTCAACAAGGTAAAAGGAATGCTTTCAGAAACAGTACAAGGTTTCCAAGCAATTTATGTGTCCCCAGACAGCTAAGTCTGCAAAGTGCACACAGAAGATGCACACCTGGCTATTGTTTTAAGAATAATGACCCAATTTTTCTTCCTTTTGTACTCAAAAACTGTGCGCAGAGGGTATTCTGTGCATGCAACAAAAAAACAGGCTGTTGTATCTCTGGCTGAAAATCTTTGACTTAACCGTGGAAAATCCACTTCCATTTTGGAAAGCTGCAGTGACAGAAAGGAAGTCATGGTTACACTCAAACATTAAAATTCATCAGTGGTGGCACTAAGGGAGGACCAGAGGGAGCTAAAGCCCCTCCCCCATTGGAAGCATCTAGCCCCCTGTCAAAAGAAATTCTTTGTTCCTGTTGGATGAATTTTGGGAAAATGACGTATGAAAGCTGCATTTTTCAGTCAACTTTAGCTGCCCTGCTGGAAGCTCCAGGCCTCTGTTGGAAGATTTCTGGCACCACCCCTGAACTTCATTGTACAGTATGAGACATAAAGTTCTTGCATCAAGCAAAATTTCTGTCATTTTCACTGCTGAGGCATTCAAATATTTTTGTCTTGTTTTCAGGGGACCATATGTTGTCAATGAAATATCAATATTTGTCATCATATATGAAGGAATATTGACATTCTTTGTTCTTGCCATGTTTGCTCATGCAACTTTTCGTGATCCTGGCATCCTGCCAAGAGGTTTGGGACATTTTTGAAGCATTTAGTTACATTACAGTCGCATGGAAACCAGAATTGATTGGTAATTAATAAAACAAATAAGTAATGAAAATATTGAAAATAGAGCATAAATAATTACCTATTTGTCCTTTATGTGGATTATTCTTCTGTAGGGGGAGACATATTGCCAAACTTTGAAGGAGAGCAATGCTTCCTCCTTTGCGCTTCACACTAATTCCCCTCTGTGTTACTCTCCTTTGCAGTTTGGCAAAATGTCCCCGGAGCAGATAGTCCCCACGCAGAGGACAAATATGAAATTATTTGTAATTTTTAAAATATTTTCATTATTTATTCTATTTATTCATTACCTATCAATCCTTGTTGCCCTGTGTTACAGTTCTTGAGCATTTGATATAACAAGAATTCTCAAGAATTTGTAAGAATTCCTGAGAATCTTTTAAAGTTCTTTACACTGTAAGAACTTTTGAGTCATATGAAAGACTGTAAATTTTTCCAAACAAGAATTGTTGAGAATTAAATATCCTCTTAAGAATGCTTATAAATTCCAGAGGATCCTTATGCAAGGAAGCATGTTAATGTGTGCATGATTCAGAATTCTTATCATCTGCAAGACCTCTAGTTTGCAAATATATCATGTTGCATCGTTTCAGTGCCCATATTGTACGTAAATAGATTTGATTCATCACTTTGTTCATTCAATAAAGTTTATGTTTATATAACTGTACCTATCAAATAATGATATTTTCTTTCTTTTTACAGTTTTAGAATCAGACCATGAAGAAGATGATTTCCGTCAACCTTTGTACAAAAATGTAGAAATTCAAGGAATAACTGTCAAAATGAAATGGTGTGAAACTTGTAGATTTTATCGCCCTCCAAGATGCTCACATTGCAGTGTTTGTAATAATTGTGTAGAGGTAAGTCACTTTCTTTAAATTTCATCCATCTTTGTACCGTTGATTCTCAGAATTTAAGTTCTGAAGGCAGCATGTTATTGCAAGAAGTAGGAATTGTTTCAAGGTATGATGTGAGGACAGTGTGCTATACAGGGTATGTAAAATAGTTTAAAATTTTTTGGCAGAATAAAAGATCTTTGGCCAATATTCAAAACTGAAATGTTAATCTATCAGTCAAGGTAAACTTGGATGCAAAGATTTTCTCTTCAAGTCACTCATCTTGTAGATCTAAAGTGCGTTTATGGAAATGAAAATTCCACATTTGATTCTTGTCTATTATGATGTACAATTTACAGTACTTTTGCCATTTAAATTTAAGCAAGTGAATTATGGACCGGAAATGAATGTGAAATTCTTGCTCCCATATGAACCATTTACAAACCCCTTACAAACCCCGTACAAACATCTTACCAATTTCTGGGTATAAAAGCATGATTTTAACAACAAATTTTACTGATAGATAGATTGATAATTTAGTTTTGAATATTGACCATGTAGTTTTTATTTCACTGCCAACCAAACATACAGCACTTAATATTTTCTCGCCTTTTTACTTTTATTCTCTGCAACACAGAAAATGTTCTGTTTTGTACCTTTCTACAACAAAAATTGTACTATTTAAGATTCAAGGTGTACAAATGTACTTTGCATAGAATATGCCATGATGAAACTAACTATTCCTCTTGAAAAGATACCGGGTGAGTTTTAAAAATTTTTACGAGTTTGATGGCCTCTGGAATACAAAGTATGCAACTGATATTCAAAACTGAAATATTAATCTATCAGTCAAAGGCTAACTTAGATGAGAAAATTTTGTTTGGTAAAATCACTCATCATTTAGACCTAGAAATCAAGAAAGTGATGGTAAATGGCAAGTTTTGGAACAAGGATTCCGCATTCCATTCTGGTCCATGATTTACTTGCTATTGAAATAAAAATTCTATTTCTGAAACTGACAACGTTGATGTTATTGCCTCATAAATCTTGGACCAGAATGAAACATGCAATTCTTGATTCCCATACAGACCCCTGACAGACATTTTGGTAATTGTTGGGTCTTAAAGATGTGTGATTTTACCAAACAAAATTTTCTAATCTATGTAAGTTATCCTTTGACTGATAAATTAAGATTTAGTTTTGAGTATTGATCGCATACTTTTTATTAGCCCGCCAAATGCAAAAACTCTTTTTTAATTCACCTGGTATATAGCATGTTTACTGAATATTGATCTTTTGTGTGATCATTGAAGATGTGTCAATGATGAATTTTAGGTTAGATTTATTGAGTTCATCCCTTTCAATTATTGTGGTAGGATTTTGAGATGTATCTTCCTTGAGAAATTTGCAAAAAATCTTTTTTGTTTATAACTTCTTGTAATGGTTGATACACCCAATGATAGGATATCTTTTAAAAATGAACACCTGCCCTCATAATTTTTTTTTTAATTAATCCCATCAAAATTTTAAATTAAAATTGTAAAAGATCTTTGAACTTTGAAAATAAATGCTTTGTAAAGTAATCTGTTTTGTATACTGGGTGAGTCATAAAATGGTGTATCGTTTGAAAGGCTACTGCTCCCTGAGTATGTAAGCAATGATATCTTCCATTATCTGATGGAATAGCTGACTTTTTGAATTATTTTTAGCATTTTTCTGGCTGATATCAGTCACTCCGTTTAGGTTTTATGAGGGATTTTTTAAAAAATTGTCCCTTTGAGAAACCTTAAAAACATGCTAAAATTAGGAGCAAGATTCCCTGATATTTTTTCCCTAACAATGATGACTTCAGTATGCTTTCACATCCTATCATCATTGGGGATTGAAAAGTCCTCTCCATTCTATGAATAACTTATTCAGGGGACTCCATTCTCTCCAGATACCAAATACATGAAAACATCCAACAGACATTATTGCTAGGAAGGAGAACAAAGGGCAATCTTGCTTGTTGTTTTCACTCATTTTTGCAGGTTTTGAAAGGAGCTTTCTGCAGAAAATCTCCCATTTGGATGGGAAGGAATGGTTGATAAAGCCCAGTTAAATCACTGAAACAAACTGGACATGCTGGGAATAGAACAGGATAGTTTTCAATATCATTGCTTTGGTATTCTATTGCTATAGAATTTTTTCATACACCAGGCATTTTTATTGACTCACCTGGTATATTAGTTAAAAATGTTAAATTGCTAAGACTTTCCTGGATACTCTTGGTGCTGTTTAAAACAAGTTAGATCAGCAACCTCAAAATTGCAGGTTTTATTGTCAACAATTGCTTTGTCACCCCCATGAATTCAAGACTTGGTTCCTTCCTAGGGTTCATTTTATTACACGAAATTTCATTTGATAAATTGATGAGCTTGTTAAAGTTATTGTTTTATTGTTTTGATGATTTTTGTTAATAACTTTGAATTGAATGAATTTAACCTGCAGGCGTAAAAGTGATAGAGTCCAGATTCCTTGAGGAAACACCCTAAGAGAATCAAAATTGCAATTGCAAGAATATTCCTCCTAAAAACCAATATTTTATTCATGGTCATAGGTACTACCCAGGGCTGTAGGAAGAATCCTTAACTTTGGGGCAACCAAAATTCACAAGGCAACCAAGCTGTTGCAAATTTTTACCACTCATTTGTCATTCATCTTATTATTCTGAAAAAAGAAATTTTCTTTCCTCTCTTATTCAAAGCAGATTAAGATTCATTCATTGTTTCATTGTTCATTGTTTCATTGTTCATTGTTCATTGAAGATTTTTTTGTTTAGTTGTTAAGTTTTAATATGAGTGCTTTCAATTTTATAACTTTATCAATATATACCAGTCATGTAAATGTTTGGCGATGCTCTTGCTGTTGAAAAGTTACTTTTTGCAATTTTTTATAGACCACTTTTTTACAGATTTTTAATTTATTTTCAAGATGACCATGGTATTTAGAATGTGAATTGTCTCCAAATTTCTGTTTATTTTCATTTTCAAATTTAGTTCCCATTGTTGTGTTTTTATTTATTTATTTGTCATTTATTGTCAACTCTTACCATTACATTGTTGTGTTGGTGAAGCTTTTGCCTACCTTCTGAGGTGTCATCACCAATTCATATTAATTTCATTTCTTAATAATGTTGTTGTTTTTATCTTGTAGATATTTGATCATCATTGTCCTTGGGTTGATAATTGCATTGGAAAAAGAAATTACAGATATTTCTTCTATTTCATTTTTACTCTTTCAATACACATCATATCTGTCATTACTCTCACAGTTTTGTTCATACTCAGTGGAAAAGGTAAAATTGTTGTCCCGTATCCTTTCACATTTCTCTTTCATCGAACTGTCATTGTAATATCTTTGCTATTTTCCTTATATTTCATTAGACCTATGACCTGGAGTTTCTTGTTTCCCTGTGCTCCTTTGACTTGATTATAGTGCTTTGGTCAACAGAGACTCATAATGTTACTCTGCAAAACTTGACCCTATTCAGGCCCAAACTCTGAGCTTCCTAGAGTAGGAATCAGATTGCAAGATTTGTGAAGTACCATTGTTACGGCAAATATGGTAGAATTTTCAATTCGATTGAAGAACTGCTAACCTACCCATTGGATTTGAGATTCGAAGCCGTGATTCCATCATAAGTCCTTTATTTGTCACTGTTTCATTATGAGTCCCACTTGAGGAAGGTTTACTGCAGGGGTTCAAGGGACTCATCGTTATAAGTCTAATATTTCATTGAACGTATTACTTAAATAGCCTTGAATAGCATGGTCATTGCAATAAACCCACATATGCAAGATTAGACCTGTTAATTCCTGTAAAAAAATAATGGCCAAATTAACCTGCTGCTGCAACCAGAAAGAAGACCGTTCAATTCTACTCTACAAGGGATAAAACTAATTCAAAACCCTGAAAGCAACGTATTTTTTAGGAGATACTGTTCATGAGAAACCCAACTCTCAAGCAGCCAAAATGTTAAAAAGTCCAGCAATGGAAATTTAATGCAGGGAATGAAATCTTTGGCATATTTTTACTTTGTTTTCACTTGTCTTCTGCACCAGCTATGAAGGTACTTGAGTTAAACCTAAACTTTGCTAAGGCTTATAAAGTTTGGAAATGTTTGTGAGTTGCGGAAGTTGTAAGGAATTTGTGGGAAACTTCGAGTACTTAAATCTGATGATTTTATTTTAGAGACTTGCAGTACTGGCTCAAATCCTTAATTTTCAACAGAAAAGATTTTTTATACTTGGAGTGAAGTCACAGCACGGTGATATGTTAAATTAGATCGTGGATAATAAACAGGACAAAGTATAATCCAATGTTTAGCTCATCCGTCAGTTCGTAAAAAGATTTCTATTTGCATCGACTGTATCGGTTGTTGATAAATGATTTATTATTTTCATCAGAAAGATTTCTTTGACAATATTGCAGTATAATAATCATCATAATAAGTGGCCTTGCGGCAATCCCTGTTTTTGGTCTCACTGGTTTTCACATGGGATTGGTTGCCATGGGGAGAACAACGAATGAACAGGTACTTGAGATATTTTTCATTTCCTTGATTAATTCATAATTAACTTTCTCTATTAAACATATCAGTGACATTGTCGAACACTTGTTAATGTTGGAAGAAAGAGTATAAAGATAAAATCCGAAGTTTTCGGGTAACTTCTCCGAAGTGGAGACTTGTCTTCCATGTTACTATTTTTATTCAGAAAAGGTAAAAGAGCAGTTTGCGTATGATGTTTGTCATCACTCCAGAGGAAGACACTAGACCTATAAATGCACAGGGATGCGTTGATTTGGTAAAGAGAATCTTACCGTGTGCGGGAGCAAACTGATTAACCAGAGCAAATCGGCTGAAAAACAAAGAAAAATTGCAAATTCCATATCAATATCCTGTAAGACAATAATTAAAGCAAACACTTGCATATAAGAACCTAGTGGATTAAGAACCAGAAGGCCGGCGTGTCAAATTAGGCCCCCATTACAGAAGGCAATCCATTGTATGCATTGTATAAGAGCCCAGGCTGAGTTGCAAAATTCTAAGTTCTCATATGCGGGTGTTTACTTTATTTCTGTTTAACAGTAATTTTAATGAAAATGATCGATACCCTGCTCAGTAGCACATACCCAGTGAATAAATACTAAAGTGTCTCCGCCTTGCAATTATCAATAAGTATATATAAAAGGATCACCTTAATGCTTGTTCTCTAGCGTTTTTACCAAAAAACTGATTTTTACTGCGTTTAATGCCACAGGTCGAATTGTTGCCGTTACTATTCCTACAATCTGCTAACAATTATGTGTGGTTCATTATCCTACATATTTTAGTTTTATTTTCAGGTAACTGGGAAATTTGGAAGCGGCCATAACCCATTTGGTAATGGTTGTTTTAGAAATTGTTGCTCAGTTTTATGTGGAACTCATAGTCCTCGGTATGTTATTTTTTCATTTATTTCTTTTGGCATTTCCTTTTCCTCCCTTCGTTACAGTATTTTCTTTATCAACATAATTCTTTAATTGCAAATTAAACTCAATGCTATTCTACAAACGGTGTGTATCGAGAGATGCTCTTATAGATTGTTATCCCTGTGGTGCTCATTCGAAAATTCCTCAGATTTTTACGTGAAATTATCGTTCGATCCTGAGCCTTCTGTAAAACAGCAAAAGGTCCATGGAAGCATTTTTTGATTTACAAGATTTGCTGCATTGATATCATAGGTTTTCAGAGCAAATACCGGATGAGCTAGGAAAAAGTTCCCCTTCTCTAAAATTCATAGCACAGAAAGTATTTGATGGATTTGAATGATCCAAATTTTAGTTAAAGGCTGAAATACCAAAGTATTTTTTAGTAATTTTTCTCGCGCATTTATCGGCACTGAAGATAAAAGTCAATTCGACCTAAATCAGTTCTTAGTAAATAAATATAACTTTACGTATAATCAATTGAACTAAAATGCCAGGATTGAAATGCATTTAAATCCTGGCATTTTTGTTCAACTGATACGTAAAGTTATATTTATTTACTGAAACTATTTCCGTACGTCATTCTGTACATTTTATTTACACTAAATCAGTTCTTGGTTGTTAAATTCCTGGTAAAGGGCCAAAAAACATTTGATCAAATGTTAAGAAATCTGCTTACACAGAACAGTACGCGAGGGAATTTCAATTCTCGCAAGATTTAGAGTAAACAGACTTCAAAACAGATACTGAAGTGTTTCGATCCCATGGCAATCAATGGGTAGAGGATATTTCTCGCTCATGAAGAATTATATTTTCTTGATTGTTCTGTTCAAGTAGTTTCTTCATGTTTTGATAAAGTACTTAAGACTTTTTCAGGCATTTCGCAACCATCAAATCTTAGAAAAGTCGAATCTAAGTATAAAACTATAGAATGAATACAAAAGTACTTCAATCTTTCGACTATCAAACAGAATTTGGTTGATTCTAATCCATCAAGAACTCTTGGCGCTATGAATCTTGGAAGGTGGGAAATCTCATCTCGCTCGCCTGGTTTACGAGAAAAGTACGTAAAGGTCTTTCACTAATTTATATACTGAAGGTTGTCTGTCAATTTTTAGGTTTGTTGGTTATCAGCTGCCTGAAATCAAGACTAAAAAAGTTTTCAATGAAAATGCAAGTGGTACATCACCGAAAGATATCGCGATTGAAATGAGATCGCCTTGTGAAAATAATTCCGTAAGTTTTTATTTTTCATTAACAAGATTTGGAAAGTAAAAGATGAAATTGTGTGGACTTTGCCAAGGTTCTTTCATTTTCCGACAAAGTTTACTTAAAAGCGCAGACGTTACCTTTACTGCGAGAGAATCACGTTTTCTCTTGAATTTGAAAAAGGTCGCAAATTTTCCCTTTATTTGCTCGAAATCTTATTCATGATTCTAATGTGATATGCACCGTTCCTATGACTGCATGAAAAGCACATTTTGCCTTGACCATAGAACAAGTTGCAAATTTTCCATTATTTGTTCGAAATTTTCTTGGGCGGTGTATGCAAAATATGGATACACCATTCCTGTAACTGAACGAGAAGCACATTTTGCCTTAATCTTGAGAAAAGTTGCAAACTTTCCGTTGTCGGCTCGGTAAGGTGATGATGTATAGTGACTTAATATATATACCGTCCCTATAGCTGCATGAGAGGCAAATTTCCTTTGGCCTCGAAAAACAGTTTTCTGTTATTGGCTTGAAATCCTACACATCCTGTGACATGAGAAGCATATTTTCCCTTGAAAAAAGTTGCAAATATTCAAGGATTGGATCAAAGTTTTCACTAAATTTCACTGAACTATGACACGTTTCAAGAAGTTTTCTCCTCTGCAGACTGCTTATCTGTCATTGCTTATCGCCTTGAAAGTTTTACCTCGTGTGTGTTATTTGAAATTTCTTTTCCTTATCTTCAGTCGAACTCAACTCCGAAAGGATGGACTGACAATCAAAATATGGCACCAAAACATGAAGGAAATGGAACTGGATTTGGAAGTGCAGGACCCTCGAGCAAGCCTAGTAATAAGAGAGTTATTGGCACATACGAAGTCACTGTGTGAGGCGGAATACCAACAGTTCGTGTATTCACAACAGAAACTCGTCCTGCATGTCGCATTTTCTAGATGCGTGCATCCCTAATGAAGGAATATTGCAGCTTACATGTTGCCGAGGCATTGTTGAAGATGTTTTTAACATTGGAAGATGGAGGTGAGCGAGAGAGATATGAATTGAATTTATACAAATATCTATTGGTAAAGAACAGATGGAATGATGTTTTGAAAAAACAATTGTGTTGCTGAAACATAATTTGATGTGAGAAAGCATTTGATTTTGAGTGGTTGGAAAACAATAAACTTTTTAGCCATTCTAAAAAAGAATCTGCATCGAAAGATATTTTGATACACTTTGTAGAATTTTCGAATATGCACAAGCTCGGACGCCACTTAACTGAACCTCTCCTACAGACATGTAAAAAATTTTAAGTATCTCTTGATCCAGGCTCTTCTGTAGAATGGCTAAAAGGTCAATTGATTAGATTCCTCGATGAATCAAATGTTTTTCTAAAATGTTTTCCTTATGTCTACAGTAGGAGGTTTTTGTACCTAGTGCCCCAAATATGTTCCAAGTTTATAGGATCAAGTAGGTCATGAGGGTGTCTGCATTTCCCCCTTTTCTTGTATTGGCGGACACTTTAGGTGTTATGGTCAAATCATTACACTGAAAGTTGCAATGGTTGTTCATTTACCATTGAGAGCAAGATTAACGTTACCTGTGGTGCTAATGTAGACTTTGTATTTGACCCTGTTTAACTTGTAGCTTAAAGAGTAACAGTGAAATTGTTTTTGTTGGTATAATTACAAGATAATTGTAAAGTATACTTTGTCATCCTGTATATAGAAAAGTATAACATTGTAATCTAGGCAGTAAATATCAAACTTGAACCTTGATGTATACTGTGATCTGATTGGATAATTTCGAAGTAATTTGAAGGAGGGCTGGCCTTTAATCTTGGCGTCGGCTAAAACACAATCCCCTAAACAGACCTTTTTGGATGTTTGGAGCTAGTTGTTTAGTCCAAGCAATAATTGATCATGCTGATGATGACGTCTTGAACTTTTTCACCATAAGCATTTGCGTTTCAAAAAATTTCAGTTGATTTGATTGGTTGGTTTACTGTGAAACGCAAAGCATCACGAAAAAATTCCCTGACTCCCATCTTTTGTAGCCATTCTACCAAAGATCCTGGATTGAGCGATATCTTTATGTATTTTGAAAACCAGAGTTTTTCTATCACTAATGTGCATGTTCTATAACTATTGTGCATGTTCGAAAATTCTTCGAAAAGTATAGAAATATCGTTCGATTCAGATTCCTTTGTCGAATAACTGAAAGCTAAACGATGCATTACGATCAAATTCGATTTCCCATCATTTGCCAGAGAGAATTGCCCATTCGAATTGTAAATTCTACTTTGTATGCAAGTCTTTGATAAAAGGTAGCTACACACTGATATTCTATGAAATTGTTCTCTTACTAAACCTTGAATGATCCAAGTAAGACAAAGGTAAACTACACTGTAATCTTAATAATCTTGTTTATATCGTGATTGAAATTGCAACCTTTTCGTAATCTAGATGACAGAATCTAGAATGTAACTAAACGCAATTTAGAACCTGACTATGGTCGAGAGGATTTGGAGTTGAATTCGAATAAAATTTTGGTTTGAAGCATTTTGATATTCGTTGTATTAAATTGCGTTGATTTGTGTGTGGTTGTTTCACCCTTAACAAGAAGTTTATGTCAGTTGCCTAGATACGATGAAAACAACGACCTTGCTATGTGAATTAAAACACAAATCATGACGTTCCTGGGCGTTTAACTTGTTTGCTTCACTGTCGCGTGGCACTTTCTGCGGCAGCTTCGCGAAGCAGCTGTGATAGCTATACTTACCTCGTTCTGTACTATTGCTAATGACGGCTCAAATCGAAAATGCCGGTTAAAATTGAAAAATGCCGGTTCAAATAGGAGGTACTTCCCCTGGAGACCTGAAATATCTTCGTTATTTCTGAATGCGGGATAAGTACAAGACCCAGCTAGCCCCATCCCCTATTTTCTGTAAGGAAACACTTCCTTAGGGAACAGCATAATTGATCAGTTAACCTGACCCACAATGGAATCTGTTATGATTCCGCAAGTTGTGGAAAAAGGATAGGGCACGTTACGGGTTAAAGGGACGAAACACAGCCGATAAATCGCTTAGCTACTCACAGATATTATGAAGACAATATGAAGTGCCAAATCCTTCACCTAGGTACTGTATCCGAAAAAACGGTTTTTTAGTAAATCCTTGCCTCGTTCCTCGAAACAGACGAATTCGGTTGCTAAATAAGTAATTTCCAGTATTATGATATCCGAATACTTGAATTGCAGATAAAATTTACTTTCGGTAGAATTCGGCTGAAAAACAACCAATCAATTCGCACGCACCATTCTTTCCTGGCTGTTAGTTATTAAAACTCTTCATTCTTTGTTGATTTATGTATTATATATGTATTATGCCTTCTCTACATAGCCAATTTTTCATTGTAGTATCCCATAGACCAGATTTTATATTCTGAAACCAAATATTTGTCTCTTTCTTTGTCTCCTGTGACTTACCAAAAGAGGAAATCCATTTTGATCCGAAATAAATATCTTCCAGATCGGCTTATTTTACCGAAAAACCAAAGCCTATAGCCTTACTTTTCGGCCTAAAATAGGTAGTCTCAAAATCGGCTTATTTTACCAAAAAACCAAAGGCTATATCCTTACTTTTTGGCCAGAAACAGGCATTCTCAAAATCGGCCTATTTTACCGAAAAACCAAAGCCTATAGCCTTACTTTTTGGCCAAAAATAGGTATTCTCAAAATCGGCTTATTTTACCGAAAAACCAAAGCCTATAGCCTTACTTTTCGGCCTAAAATAGGTAGTCTCAAAATCGGCTTATTTTACCAAAAAACCAAAGGCTATATCCTTACTTTTTGGCCAAAAATAGGTGGTCTCAAACTCGGCCTATGTTACCAAAAAACCAAAGGCTATATCCTTACTTTTTGGCCAAAAACAGGCATTCTCAAAATCGGCCTATTTTACCGAAAAACCAAACCCTATAGCCTTACTTTTTGGCCAAAAATAGGTATTCTCAAAATCGGCTTATTTTACCGAAAAACCAAAGCCTATAGCCTTACTTTTCGGCCTAAAATAGGTAGTCTCAAAATCGGCTTATTTTACCGAAAAACCACAGCCTATAGCCTTACTTTTTGGCCAAAAGTAGGCATTCTCAAAATCGGCCTATTTTACCGAAAAACCAAAGGCTATAGCCTTGCTTTTTGGCCAAAAACAGGCATTCTCAAAATCGGCCTATTTTACCGAAAAACCAAAGCCTATAGCCTTACTTTTCGGCCTAAAATAGGTAGTCTCAAAATCGGCTTATTTTACCGAAAAACCAAAGCCTATAGCCTTACTTTTCGGCCTAAAATAGGTAGTCTCAAAATCGGCTTATTTTACCGAAAACCAAAGCCTATAGCCTTACTTTTCGGCCTAAAATAGGTAGTCTCAAAATCGGCTTATTTTACCGAAAACCAAAGCCTATAGCCTTACTTTTTGGCCAAAAATAGGTATTCTCAAAATCGGCCTATTTTACCGAAAAACCAAAGGCTATAGCCTTACTTTTTGGCCAAAAATAGGTATTCTCAAAATCGGCCTATTTTACCGAAAAACCAAAGGCTATATCCTTACTTTTTGGCCAAAAACAGGCATTCTCAAAATCGGCCTATTTTAGAGAAAAACCAAAGGCTATAGCCTTACTTTTTGGCCAAAAACAGGCATTCTCAAAATCGGCCTATTTTAGCGAAAAACCAAAGGCTATAGCCTTACTTTTTGGCCAAAAATAGGCATTCTCAAAATCGGCCTATTTTACCGAAAAACCAAAGGCTATAGCCTTACTTTTTGGTCAAAAATAGGCATTCTAAAAATCAGCCTATTTTGCCGAAAACCAAAAGCTATATATAGCCTTACTTTTTGGCCTTTTGACCAAAACAGGCGATAACAGAGAAGGCTTGAAAAATAAGTCGTTGAAATGAACTGAAGGAGATGAACATATTTACACTGAAACACAAAACGTAATTAACTTTACCTAATATCAACTATTCTTAATATACTAACCCCTTTATCTACAACAAGTTATACAATAGATAGATACACAATAACTTTTATTTACAAAGAATAATTAAAGTGAGCCAATCGTGTTGCTTCGTAACACTCATTGCCTCATAAATATGATAATATATGCAAATGCATAATTTTGGATAATTTTACTGCTTGATAAGATCATTTTCAACTTTACCCGGGCAGGAAATCTCAAAACGAGTAACAAGGGAACTCTTGCGTGAATGTTTTTGTGTTGTTCTTTCACAAGGGTGTTCTTCATTCTAATCATACTGGCAAATAGCAACGAAAATCCAGTTTCAGATTCACGGATTAATATTTACGAATGCGCGGGAAAAGTCAACATGAAATGGCCTGCTAGTGAGTTGAGGTGCGTCAATTCTTCTTAATTCTCCTTAATTATGGCGATCTTTCAAGTAAATTTAAAATAAACTGGGAATTACAACAGAGAGATATCGGAATTTCTGTCCTAATATTGCCAACTGATCCTTAATTATTGATAGCTTTGCACTGAGAATTGCTGAAAAGCTTGCTCAATGAGCAACTTCAAGGAGATCCTAGGAGGAGGGAATTCGCCGATCACGCGAAAATGCTGGTTGGAATTAATATGAATCATAAATTTCAACGAAAGAGATGTTTAATGTCCTTTCACACCCCCTCCCGTTCACTTTATGAATGAACAAATTTTCTTCAAAGCTGGAAGACGACTCTGAAGTCAAAGCGAACCTGCGCTATTCTTGACTCTGGCCAACTTCCCAGATCTTAAGACGAAAATATATTCATGGTTTTCTGACACCTAAAATATTTCTCTCTTTTTAGGTGCCTGCCATCCTAAAGTAGTTTAAGCAATATCTGGTCCTGGTTCTCAATGAGACGTACTTCGTGAACTCCTTTAGCCTGGAATTACAGAGAGTTGGTGACTCACTCCTCACTGTGCAGCAGGGTTCGACAGATCTGGAAATCCAACCATCAAACTTCGGGGAAGGGGGGTGGGGGAGGGGGTAAATGCAAACAATTTTCTACAAACAAGAGTACACAACCCTTGTGATCTAAAGAAGCAGTTTTTAATTACTTTCTTGTTAACGATTAAAGATAAGATATCAGTCTTTCCGGCGAAGGAAGGAGGTTGTGCTAGCAAGAATTCTACGAGCATTTTTAGTTTCTTAAGATTTTGTGCTTCATAAAAATTCAAAGTCTTTCATGTGACAAAATGAACATCGTTGTTATGTTGATAGGGCCTGTACTTTACATCTATTATCAAAATTTGGCCATATGAAAGTAGCTTGGATGTAAAAAGGCTGGAATGATAACATACCTAAGCAATTATTTCTCTTCCTTTAGAAAGACTGAATATCAATTTTGATTAGTCTACAATACCAACTTTTCTATAGGGAACATAAACATAATACAACACACACAAAATTGAAAACTAAAATGACAACTCATAACTTCACAAAAACTGACAAATAATTTGTTTAGTTTTGTCCTTTAAAGATTTCTCAAAGTTGGGAAGATCACAATTCAAATATCTTGTTATATTATAATAATATCATGTTTAAAAAGTTTGCAACAAAGTTTTTCACAGCTGCAAAGTGCCACTTCTAAACAATAGTTAAGAAAAATTTAAATTGTAATTTTGGCTTTTGGCCCCTTGATGACAACATATTTGCCAAAATCTCTGAACCTCAAATGCAAAATTTTGCTTTACAAGGTGTAATATCAACCATAGAATTTAAATGACCTTTTCAGGCACAAACAGCAATGCAGGGTTAGTATAATTGCTCCCCAAAAATCATGAAACTTTTTTGTTTTCATGGCACAATTATTTTTTAAACAATCTAGCCCACTAAAAATCTTCTCCATCCTTTTTTGTTTCTGCTTAACACCCACAGCAAAGTCTACTAAACGCAAAATACTTTAACAAAAGATAAAAATTAATATATTAGGATTGCATAATTTAAAAGTTCAACATATAATTGTTTATAACATCTGAATGGTAACTCTTTACAAATTTACAAATTTTATACAAACTGCTATTTACAACCTAAGGTTTAAGATTGGTGGTCATCATTAAATCTTGCTTCTGCAAAATTTTTAGCAGCTAGCAGGCATCCTGTGAAATTTAATGAGCCACCATTTTTCAATGGTAATCACAGAGCAAAAGATTTGCAATTTCAAAAGTATCTTGACACACAAATATTTGAAGTTTTCTGCAATGTTCAAAACATGAAACACTCATTTTGCACCTGAATTTTGACATACAAATCCCATCAACATGATAATATAGGAATATGGGTCTCAATCCTTTTAAGACTTCAAATTTTGGGTGTGTTTGATTGGTAATTCCAAACCTACCTAATTCTGAAGATGGTAGACTGCAGAGATGGATGTGCATTCCCTAATCAAATACAAAATTCTTCAAAACAGCAGGTTTCAGATTCATCCTGACGAAAATGGCGTTTCCAGTTGAAACACAAAATTACGAGTCTGGTGTTTACTGCTAAGCAACGCAAGCAAACTCACCTTGTTTTCAGAGTTTTGCAGGTGAAAATGAGGATCTCACCGATGTCTGCCTTGGCTTTCTGAGTAGAATGTTCAGCAGGCCTGCCAAACCTGCCAAAATCTTCCTTTTTCGGAATGGAGTCAATCGAACACAAATTCCAAGTTTACGAAGTCTACAGTTTTCAGAATTAGTAGCAATCAAACACACCCTTAGAATCCATCATGTCAATTTACACTGATTACTCTCGAGTAACGAATAAACAGGGGGGGGTGAGAATAATCAGGGGGTTGGAAGGCTGGAATAATCAGGAGGCGGGGGGGGGGGTTGCTTAGAGAAATAGAAAATAGTTGTTTTCTTAGGTAACCACATATCTTTTATATATTTATGTGAGAACAGTGATGTTACTGATTCATTTCCTTTTGAACTCTGGTTCTGTTGAATGCACTTCTTGACATTTTTTCTTGCGTTTTTCAGAAATGATGTTTTGTTTCATTTTGTTTCTTCAAAAATTAATAAAAGGGGGATTAGAATAAGAGCAGGGGGGATTGAAACATTTTTCAAAAATTATTAAGCAGGTGGGGATGATTATTTAGTACTTGAGAGTATCAATCAAGAGAATTCTATAGTCAAATTGTATTGCAAATACTTTCATTAAACCAGTTTTCAAATTGCTTTTTGCCTTAATCAAATATAACATTAAAAGGGCTGCTTACCTTTAAAGCAAGCATGGAAAGTTTGCTTTCTCTTTTACCGTAACTTCCTCTCATTTGTAATTTGTTATGACTTTTCTTTCTCATTTTAATCAACATCAATCCATCAATCAATCAAGCATCTTTCTTAAAATCTCCCAACCACTTTTCCAGAAATGTTGCCATATGAATATGTTCAGGGTCTTACTCCCATCCATTCTCTTTTATCATGTGTGCTAACTCAATAATGAATTTTCCTTCTTTGTATTTCTGACTTGATTCAAAGGCATGCTCCTGTGAAAAATAGTTCCAACATTAATCTCTAGTGCAAGAAACCAAGATTTTATGAATCTGAAGATTGTGGAAGTTCAGAAAAGATTCTGAGAATGGATGAATAGATTATTATTTTTATTGCTTATTTTGAGTATAATTGCCTTTCGGTATATGCATTACACCCGCTGACAGTTTTGGGAAACAAGCAGCACACATTGATCTTACATATGTGCACAAATTGGGGGGGGGGGTTGCAGTTTTCTTCCCAAAACCCCAAAACAGCTATGTGCCCAGACATTTTGGGAAACTGTACACTGGTGTTGCCTGGAACCTTTATGCCCTGAAGTGGCCAGTTATGGATATCTGTTTTGGACAACTCTGGAATTTCAAGATCTCTGTCAGTCTGAATCTACTCCCAACCAAAGACAGATTTTCTGGCACCCTGTCAAGAACACAAAACAGACAAACAAAGATGTTGATAAAGACCATAAAAGGCATTTATCAATTGAATCAAGCAAAGAACAAAGGCGATCTGATTTGGGATTTCCGAAAACCACAATAGAATTTGTCTCCTTCAGTAGGATGGTCTATTACCCATGACCCAAGAAACAGGACACTGGTTTATGGGGAAGCGAATTCTCATTCTGCAAGGATGTATTTACAGATACGTTCAATTTCCTTCAAGTTACGTCATTTGGCAAAGTTTTGGGTTCGGATTCCAGATGAAATGAACATTTATTGGAGAAGCTAACAATGACGTAAAAAAGAAGGATTGCCATTTGCATGGGATTATTCTCATCAAATTTCAATTCGATGAAAACTCCACAGACACGACATGATTGAAATACTTTGTTTTCGATACGACAACCAATAAAGGCACAGTAGATAATTTGTAGCGGAACCATTTCTCAGTCTCGTCTGATCAAGGTTAGATTACTCCGTTTGAAATGAAAATGCAACTTACATATTTCCATCCCAAAGTTGTTTTGCAGCTTTCACAATAAATATCAGCAACGGCGTGGAGACCAGTTAGCAGAACCCGTTCTTCGGCGGGGCCACATGCAATGTTCACACTGAAAAGAAAAACATGTTCACCAGTCAAAGCATGGTAACACAGAAATCCAAAACTTTATCGTAATTCAAATCAATGTTTTTATAATATTTCCGCGCACGCAAAACAAAACATTAGGCCATGTGACATAACGACATTGTAAACAAAATCTATGAAATATTTTGGAAATATTTCCTCCTAATTTTATTAATCTAGAAGAAGTTAATTCTCACATGAAGACATATTTAAATATAAATATAATACTGTTAATTTCTCGGCATGTTTTGACTATGAATAACAAGGAAAACTGCATGAAGAGAATTTAATAGCGGATGTAAACAAATGAACGAAGAAGATCCTCAAAAATTTTGGTCAACGCAGTTCAACTTACACAGAGTTGAAGAGATATGCTCGTCCTTGGCTGCCTTGAAATGACTGAAAAACAAAATAAAAGACAGTTCAAGGATTGAAGGAAGGGAGATGTTGAATATTCAATGAATAAACAACAAACTTCGATGATAGATAGTTAATGATTTCGAGCAAGCAACTTAAAAATACCTTGGAAATTAGGTCGTCATGGCTAGCCAAATGTGCACGGCAATGAACACAGCTATATTTTCTGTATGAATTTGCAGGCAAGTAGGCTCGAAATGTTTTCACCATCTTTACTGTAATTCAATGATCTTTCGAGATCTTCGAGGTATTCAAGAGGATATTTCGTCTTAGAAACTAACTGTAAATTGAATTTGAACTGAGAGCAAGGTACAGTTCCTGTACTTGAAGCTTCCAACTTTGTTTTGATCTGAAACTCCTGTTGCGGAAAGAACCAAAGGGTTTCAGTAATCCTTCTGTTCGATGCACCAATCAAAACACAGCTTTCCAGATCCTTTGTTTAATGAACCAATCATAGCTCATTTCAGGAAGTTTTCACCTGGCGGAAGTGATTATGAAAATAATTGCGCCAAAGTGCACGTTTCCGTGAAAAGGCGGCAATTTTGGCTGTCAACAATGGGTCGGAAAGAAGCTGCTCTTGTGACAAACTGCGTGTCAATTTTCGCAACGAAGAACCAATCAAGTTTCCTTTCAGATAATCTCATTAGCAAGGACAACAAAACGAACAAAGCTGCCCGACGTTGATATTCAAAACAACAGAATCTAAGTTTTGAAAGTTTCTAGCTTTCTCGATTACTTTACGGATATTGAACCAGAGTTTCTTAAAGTTTTGCACTGGTTTCCTAGCCTATTTACTTACTGGTTTTGAGAAACCAGATTCTTGCAGAAAAATCGCGTGAACACCTCCAGTTTCGACGCCTTCTGAGGTCCTTCTTTTCTTTTCCATAGTCTCAGTTTCATTTTGAAATGTCACGCCACAACGCGGTTGAAATGCAAAGACCTGGCCAGGTAATAATATTTTCCATGGAAATATCTGAACGTGTTTCCTAGTGATTTGAATAAACAAATTTGATATCGATAGCTTTATAAAGAGGGTTTGGGACTGGATAACATCACATTTGGTATCCGAATGTGTCGGCTATAATACTCTCCATCATCAAATTCATTTGTGCACGGTTTGTACGTTCATAAATTAGCTTCAACAAGTGAGAAGCATTTTGTCGGGCAAGTCTTCATCAGAACTCTCATCCAGCCAACATTCAAACCCCATTCATAAAGAGCGGATTTCCTTAGAAGGAGAACTTCTTTCAATATTTAATCCGGACGTTACATCACGAATATCGAGTGTCCATAAAATCATCCACAAAATTTTTGTGTAGGCATTGAATCAGAGAATCGAGATAAAAACTTATGTAAATTCATCATTTCTGCATTTCTTCCATACTTCTTCCCGTCCCGAAACACCGGCTAATCATTTTGACGTTCATTAAAGACCACAGAAATTAGAGGTCTGAAGTAAGAAAACCGAAGAAATGAAGATAACCAAAGAACAACCCTTTGAAGAAGCCACAATGTCTGAAGGTAGGATATTCGGTCGGATCCGGAGTTCCTAAACTGCTGTCCAGACGGAAATCTCCAGCCTGAAGGCAAATGAACGCTGTCGCTTCTTTGTCGGGTTGGCTGGAGCAGAGAAAAGAATCCAAGCACAAAAGGTAGATGGAAGAATCATCCTTTCTTAAACCTGTAAATCCTACTTGGTGAGCCATTGCTGCCACCCAGCATCCTTTGCAGGCATGCTGCAATTTCAGACTCTGAAGATCAAACTTGGCCTAAGAGAAAATTGTGGATCCATGGATCCTTGGAGCATTGTTAGGATGACGCTCCAATATATTGTGTAGCAAGTATTTATGTTGAAATGAAAATGAAATGAAATGAAATGGATCCATCCATCCACACTGCAGCAGCTGAACTGTACGCTGAAATGTCACCTGATGTCAAAGTTTTCTGTCAGTTCAACAATTACGGCAGTATGGATCAACAGTTTGATGACTATAGCAGCACGCTCTCAAAGGACTCTGGGAGTCAAATGGCTCTTTAAATCATGATACTCTGAAAACATGAATAATTTTCTAAATCATTTCATTGATCTAGCCAATTGCAAAAGACGAGATGAGCAGGTTGCACATTGTGAAATGAATTGAGCATACCTATAAAATGGCATATTCAATAAAACAGGTTGAATGTCAACGTATGGAGAATGCATGGGTAACTGCTTAAACAACGACAAAACAATAAACCACGTTAATTTTGTTTATGAGGATCTAAACATGCTTGATAGGAACACAAAATGATCCTATCAAGACCTTCTAAGTTCCTGGAGCATTCTGTCCCTCATGTTGAAGGTGTTTAATCTCACCTTGATATTTGGAACCTGGAATTCAGATAACAAAAGATTAGTTAAAAGGTGTTCCCTACTTATTCTTTACTCTTTTGTCTTTTAGTTTGATTTTTATCCAGGATAAGCTTGGATAAGATGCCATCAAAACTGGAAATTTTCATTTCAAGTCCATGTAAGAAATGAGATTTCTGTCTCACTGTGAAAGTTGTTCTTAAACATTTGCCTGAATCACGCGTTCCTGTCAGAATGAATCGGTGTGAAAAGAGTAAATTGTTATCTAGCCTATTGATAAACACAACAACCCTTAAAGGCGATCTGAAGTGAAAATTTTTATTGATGCAAACGAAGGGCCCTGTCGATTGATAAGAAATCCTGTTCAGTTGATGACGTCATTTTGTTTGCAAATTGATAGGATTCTATATGGAAAGAAGCTGTATCTGATCTTTGGAGGGTTACAGTTTTAGGAGACATTTCAGCAGAGCAGAATAAATGCAATAAACATTGTTTCATCAACTAATGTGACCTTTAGAAAGGCATTTCATTTGAAAGAAAGGTCGTTGACTTTATTTACCTTTGGAAACGTGGTCAACCTTGTATACTTTCTCATACTTTTTGCAAACAAAATGACGTCACCAGCCAATCGTACAAATTAGTGGATAACTCGAAGATGAAACAAAGTATCAAAAAAATTTTAATGACATTCTTTATCGTTCAACAGTGCTATTCATCTGCATCAATAAAAGTTTCGCTTCAGATCACCTTTAAAAAATTTATCTACCTAACATTTGCAGAAGATACATTATGAAAACTGACTTCCTACAAATGAACACACCTTAATTCAATGTTACTGATCGTCATAATTGATACAAAATTTTCATTGTCAAAAATGTTCTATTGTTTCTGTTCTTTCTTCAAATCAAAGTAATCAAACATGAACCTTCCTTTGTTCTGAACTGACGTGTGTGAATCATCCTGAAACATTCTCGTAAAGGGCCCTGGTCAACATAGGTGCAGTGCACTCTTTTCTTTCCTTGTTTCTCTGTGATTAAGAGTTTCTGCTAGGCAGAAAAGATGGCGCATGGCTGCTTAATAAAGTATCCAGTAAAAATCTTTGAAGGCTGCAGTGGTGGTGCCAGAGGAGCGCTAGATGGGGCTACAGCACCTCGTCAGAAGCATCTAGCCTCCCAGTCGGAGGACGTTTTGGCTTCTTGTCCGAGGAAATTTTGCAAAAATGACGTATGAAAACTGCATTTCAGTCCCCCCCCCCCAGTTGGAAGAATTCTGGCACCACCCCTGGCTGCAATAATCAACCTGCAAGTTGGCACTGTTTTCATACATTATTTTTACGCAATGTCAGGGTGTTGTAGTTCTTACTCTTTTAAATTGGCTTGCAGGTTAATTTCTTGAAACGGTTATATTCTTGGGTACTTGACTTGACATCAACGGTTTCCCATTCCTCATATCCAAGGTTAAATCTTATCAATACACTAAAATAGCAGTCACTTGAAGACAAAAATGGCAATAAACTGTTAATCGCTAACCGGTTTTGTACTCGGGTTGCGTGCGCGAAAGGGAGAGAGGCGAGAGGGCGAGAGGCCTACCACTTTGCCAATCAGGGGTTGTTCGCGACTAATTGATGCTTTTGACCAAACTGACAACAGCTGAAGAGCGCAAAGGATGTTGGTTGGCCAGGGCCGTTTAAGCATTTGTTTCATCTATAGTCTGCAATCACAAAGTCATTTTTGTATTGTTCCTTTTAAAAATTTTGCTGGCCAACATTTGCACCAGAATTCTTCCATTGACTAAGCTCGATGGGCTTTTCATTTCACAATCTTTTCAATCGTCTCATCTCTTTTCCTCTTGGTATATTTGAGATCCTTGAAGATACAAATTCAGTTGTCCCTCGGTACTGTCGATTCATTGCTTGGCACGGCTTTAGGAACGTTGTGTGAAGTACGCTTTGTGTTTACTTCGTGTTACAAGCCTGAGATCTTCTCATACACAGCTTGGACATCTCACAACATCCGATGGTACTTCAATTCTGTGTCGCTGTGGTCACAAGAATACTATCCTTGAGGAACTTTCCTTGATCAAACTATCGGCGGCCATTTACTGCGAATCTGTTGGTGAAGACTCTCTGGTATCCATTGCAAGTAGGCATTTAACAAAACTAAAGGAAATCAAATGGTTTATGCTTGGTGAGAAAATTTTGAAGTTGAAAGTTTTAACAAAAATTAGATTTAAATCTTGTTGTAGAAAGACAATTTGTGTCATGCAGCAGCAGCAGCAGTAGTAGTAGTAGTAGTACAAGCAATTTGTTTAGAGTGAGCTTGTCAGGATTTCTAGCTACTTTCTGGGTTTCGGAACTCAATTTAACGTCCCTTCCGAAAAATGGCGAGTTGAGTTGCGAGGTCAGGACTCCAAGGTCGCCAATCCGGAGTTTGACCTCACTCGAGTGAGGTTAATTTCAGTCACCTGGCAAAAACTTGTATAAGCCGCTCGGCCATTCACGCCACGAAAAACAGAGAACGTATGGAGGATACGAAAAATTATAAGAAAATAAATGACAGTGAAAATATTAAAGACAGAAAGAAAGTACTAACATTTTTCATCTTCTTTCCATATTTGCACCAAGCTTTTCTTTTCTGAAACATTTTCGCTCAGAAATGCTTTCAAGAGAACTTCAGTTCGAGGTTGTAATCTGCGAAATGAAAAAATTGAAATAAAAGGAATAAATCAAATAGAAACGATTAGAAATAGACAAAAAATAATAAGATGAAATAGACAAGAAATAATAAGATGTACACGATACTATCCCAATTTTGGGAAACATTTCTTTTTTCTGCCTATATTCTAATTCTAGCCAAACCACATAGCGATCCAATACTTTCAAAAAATGGAAACAGGAGGGAGGATCATTTTTTCAAAAGAAAATAAAAATTCGAAATAATTTGCGTGAACTCTTTTTCTTACATTTTGTAAAGTTCCTTCGTACGTTACGCAGATCATATCTTTTTGCTTCTTTATGCCAAAAAATTTTCCTTCGAAATGAATTGACGCACTAACAAAGAAATCGCACTTGATTGACGTGATGTTTCCAAAATTACAGGAAAAACTAAATTCTCTCCTTCGTTTTTTGACACTAATAAACAGCACACATATTTCAAGTTTAGTCTCAAAGTTAATCCAAGAAGCGGACTTTGTCGTTGTTTCAATTGAAATCCTAAGTCCAAACAGCGAGATTGCAACAGATAATCTTTTGGCGTATTTCTTACAATAAAAATGAAGTCCATTAAAAGGAGGACAACTCCTATTGAAGTGAAAAGGGCTTATCTAAAAGACGCATACAATACATGTCATATGATTCGCTAATGTAATCGAAAGGATTTAGCATCCCTGATCACTTCTCTTCGCTCGTGAAGATTTTGGCAAACAGAGGATTCAATAGATTATGGTTTCAATTTTGTGGATGCTTTGCGGACTATTTCATAAAAGAATAACAAAAGAAGAATTAAAAATGACCTAGACTGGAATTGTGAAAACATGAAGCTTGAAGTAAATGAAGTGAATAGTTGAGAAATCTAAACAGAACCATAAATGAAGCAGCAAATTGTTGATTTAAAAAATTGTAAATACTGAATACATAGGAAAGTATTAGACAATATCAAACTGTTGCAATATTATATTCATTAAGAGGTTCTGGAATTAAAAGAGTCTTTGGGGTACAATTATAAGCTGCATAGAAGATAAATTCAAACTTTTCTGTCATTTTCTGTCAGTATTGCAGTGTCAATCCATGCTTTCTATTTAGGCCAGTTTTGACTTTCAGGCACTCTGAGATCAGAGTGTGCTGTCCCTGGAAAGAACCCTGGGTAACAAGAAAACAATAGTACTCCTATTGTATCACGTGACGCTACAGTAATGAAATTATTGAAAATTGGCGTGACGTAATGCGGTCATGAAAGTTTGGCATCAAGCTGAAGGGCATTAAGAGTATTCCTATCTGTTGCAAAGGTCATGCGAGCGATAAACACTTCTACTTTGCATGAAACCTTAGGAAAGTCACGGAAGTGAAACATGAAGGCACACTAGATGACTGGGGAGGGGGGAGAGGGATAAGTTGATCAATTCGGGAAGGGGCACTAACCCATTCTTAATTTTGCAAGAAGTTGATGAATTAAAGCTGATTACGATTCTGAATTCAGATTCAAAACTGCGAATAGAAGAGAAGAGTAGTTGACCAAAAACATAAAAAGGAAATTTAGTATCATAGTGTAACTTCACAACAAAAATCATTGATATATCGAACACAAAAGCTTGCATCAATGCACAAAATAGCTGTGCATGCATCTCAAAGGCATTACACAAAATAATTTTAGTCATATTATCTTGAAATATAAGAAAAAAATAAATCAATGACCTAAAGTATTCTTACTTCGCATAAATGATGCATTATTCAGATCTTAGCGTGTAAATTAATTGTAAACGTATAAAGATAATGGACAGACATAAAATGTGGCGGAATAATCGTACAAAGATTAAATCAAATTACAAAATTAATTGGAAATCCTTCTTCATGAAGCGACTTGTGGTGATACTATTATCAATTTACTTCCTAAATTGACTTTCGGCATTCTCATACAGAAAAGATTCCTTTCCTTTGTGACAGAATATCCATCAATTCCATTACGTTTAATTCTATTTGCCCCGAAGGATAAAGCTTATTTCTATGAACTTGCAACAAAATAAAATGTAACTTAGATAATTTGATGTAAGAATCACATTTTGCCCTTGAGCATCCTTTTCTCAAAAAGAATACAAATAGACTTTTTAGCAGTTCTAAAAAGAATCTGAATCGAACGATATATATTCGTATATATTTTGAAGAATTTTCGAAAGCTCTGACGCCAGTCAATAGAACACTTTCGAATAAAAGCATCGCTGAATCCAGGCTCGTTTGCAGAAAAGTTAGAGCTCTATTCATGCCAGAGGTTCAAATTCAAGTTTCATGAAGACGACAATATTTGAAGGAAAGCTTTAGGTATCATCTGTCATGCTTTCGCTTCAAAAAAAATTTGAGGAAATGAGTCGCATACTTACTTTGCCCAGGTCTTTATCATAACAGAAGCTGGTGTCAGCAAGTATGGAACAAATTCTCGCAATGCTTCGTAAACCTGAAACATTCAAAAGCGGAAATTAACATAATGATGTTGTGAAATAAGGAAGAACCGTGGTTTTTAAAATGTTGACCAATTGCATTAAAAATTTTTTTTATCAATGTGGTCATCGCGTGAAAACCATGCTCAAGATAAAAGAAAATTTTATTGTAGAAGAACTAGTTTTCAAACTGATGGTTTCCTAAAACAGATTTTAGTTTGTCAAAGCAGGTTCATTTTCTAGGGACTCAATAGCTGCAATAAGACTAAAACAATTGCTGGAGGAGAATTATACAGACGTAGTCACTTCAGCAATTCTGAAAATGACATTTAATCGAAAGATACCTTCTGTGCATAAAACCTGAAAGCACGGACACCGAAAAACGACGCGAAAGAAAACACGACTATTTTTTCAAATCATATATTGATTACATATACAAGAGATGATATTTTGCCTCGGCATACGAGGATTCTTCAGAGCTATACCTTTGCACACTGGGAAGAATTTTCGAAAGTTCACGAAGAAGCCCTAATGCCACTCCATTGTGGCTATCATAAAAATGCATAACAAAATCGCTCGATCCAGGCTCTTTTGTGGGATAGCAAAAAGGTCAGTTGCTGTGAAGGCATCGTTTTGTCAAAGAAGACGTCACTTTTTACATAACAACAAAGCAGGCCGTTCGTTGCATGGAGAAGCCATAACTCTTTCCATTGGTGAAGAGAGAGTAATTACCAGTTGACAGAATTAACTATGTTAAGTATCCAGTCATCAGCTAGAGTAGTCTTAGAAATGAGTGCTTCAACTGTCTTGTATCAACTCTTATTACTATTACTAACGTTTGAGGCTTTGAACGGAGACTGCAAAAGAGGGCATTCTATAACAACAAATTTCAACAACATGGAATTTGTGGTTGTGCAACTTAGGGACTTTAAACAGTTCAAAATCAAATCCTCTAATACATAGAAAAAAGATTAAAATGCTTAAGAATCACAGTGAGAAAACATATGACCTTTAAATTGAAAAGAGACAATATTAAGATCCATAAAAAACCTTTAGATTATCTATCATATTAGCGTTCTATTCGGATACACGAGGATAAGCAATTGAAAAGTAAATCTTGAACCTACAAACACATTGCCAAGCTCCATTCATTTGACATCATTTGCGAGCTTCACCTCACAGAGTAAAGCCCCAGCCCCCTGCATTATCGGCTTGCTGTGCAAGTTACACAAAAATGAAATGCATCCCTCATTCACCCTGACTAACTGTTACAGAAAAAGAGGTCTGTCGGAGAGGGAGAATCAATACTGATCTTACTGCATACATCAGAAGCTAATTTAACGCAATCTCTTTACATGCAAGCATTTAAGTTAATGAAATTAATTACATACAGATTGTTGGTAAACTGCCAGTCTGGTCTGAATCATGATTCATATTTCTTACGTTCGTGTTGAGTTATGATGGATTAATCACAGAATAAACTGATTTTTGTCTTCCTACATCTGCTAAAGTCCCGCAGATAAAATCTTGCTTAAATTCAAAATGATTCAAAATTGCTGCTTATAGTTAGTTGAGATTCAATCAAAAATAAAAACCGACAATGATCTTATGCTAATCCCTCCAAAAAAAAGCGGTGATTATCCCTATCGTGAGCTATTTTTGTTGCAATCTGTCAAATCCAAAAATAACTAAAACCAAATTTAACAGTTAAAGTCCCTAGGACGTAAGAACTGAGTCACAGGAATTTCAAATAATCCCAGATACGGACACTTTCCGTATTATTGCTTTCGTAATTCGGACACTTTGATCTTAAAGTTGATAACAAATGACTACATCTGCTTCATCGGTGCCTTATGAGGATTCTTTAGGGCAGATCCAATTAACTTTGCTCCAGTCGTATTTTGAGTAAAACAGTTGATAATTTCACCGTCACAAATGGAACCCCTCTATTAACCAAATCTTAAGCATATTTGCATTCAGTAGTAAGAAATCACAGGCAGCAAAAGAAACTGATAAAAACTGGCCTGAAACTAAGCTGTTATGGTTGGGAAATATGGATAAATTCCAACCAAATAAATGGAAAGCTGTTCGGTTCAGTTACATGTACAATACGCCAAGAAATAAGAGAAAATATATTATTACCTTTCCTTCAAGAAACGACATCGCAAACCATTTGAATCGATCGATACAATGTGGAAAATTGAGTTCTTGTGCAGGCAAACTCCAGCAATGAGGGCCTTTAAAGGTTTGAAAAAAATAATTAATAACAATGAGATGCAGGACATAGAATAAGGCTATGGTTCATGGCTATGGCTTTGAAACAGCTTCGTACAAAAGAATAAACAGTATTGCATAATGGCACTTCTAGTAAACTAACAATGCAGGCAGATTTTGTAGAGAATGGAAATGTAATGCAAATGGAACAGCCGTTTGTGTTTGCATGACAACGAATTTTCGATTCATATTTTGAAAATTTTGACTTGGTTTTGTTTTGATATCTGAATAATGATAGCACTTTTCAAAGATAGAATACATTCAAAATAAATAATTCTATTTTAAACTATACTTTGAATAATTATCTTAAGATATCTGATGAAATAACAAAAGCAAACTGAAATAGTGATACAGAAGTACGTCATTTTTCCAACAACATTTGATAAATCTCATCCGTATCACAGTCTAAACACGTAAGGAACTTCGTTCAATTATTATACACACAGCTGATAACTTGCTGTACATTAAAATAGATAATTATTTTCTTTATCGTTTTTTGGAAATTTTTATCTTCCAGAAAATAATTTTTCAATAAATTTGACTGCATGTCACAGTTTTCCAACTTCTGTTTCAAATAAGATGCTGAGAACAAAGAAAAGCAGATATGGCTTTGGAAAAAATAATTGAAAAATATTGACTGAATTTTTCTCTTTCCATCTTCTTTGGAAAGCGCTTTGCAAAGATAACGCCCTCACTCATGTTTAAAGTCTTTCTCTTGCAAAAGTGCACTAACAGACAGGAATACGAGGGAGTTGCATTCGAATGACCAAATCCAAACAACAAAGCGATCAGGCCAATTGAAGACACAAGTCGAGACGAAACAAAGAGGAAAACAAGGATCAAAGCAAGATGAATAAATATTGAAAAGAACACAGGCGTCCTATAATGCTCCTAGCTCCTTACAGTAGAAAAGCCGGATGTGTATAACGAAGACTTCAAGAAGAGAATAAAAAGCTCTTACCAAAAGTACCTGTCATGTGACATTTCACTTTACCAGACTCGACATCATACCGAGGCTTGATCGTATCCAGGGGTTTTGAGAATGTGCATTTATATGGTGCAAAAAGTGCTAACCAATCTTCCTCAATGGCAGTTATTCCTCTCATGTAAAGTTTAGAAGTCTCGATGATTTCTTGATAAATTATGTACTCAGGAAGAGTATGAAATAATGACGAAGCAGGATGAATGAAAACAGGCTCTGCGGTTGAACAACTCTGTGAAAGAAAACAGAAAGTTTAAGATTTTGTTTATATGATTCCGATCTTGCTTGAAAAGGGCTTCTATAATCTGAATTTTGACAAAAAGGAAAAGCCAAGTTTCTTCTTCTTAGTCAAAGAAAAGAGCAGTATCGGTGTATTTGATTGGTACGAATTCTGATTGGCACGACTGGTAGAATTGCTGTGCTCAGAATAAGTGCTTGGTTGACACTGAAATTCTACACACGGTAGGTTTGTTAGGGTAGGAAGGCCTTCTGAATAATCCAGGCAGTAGATTTGGCAAGGCTTCCGAGAGATTCTCGTTTTTAATGGTGAATTTCCATTTCCGTCCCTGCGAAGTCTACTTTTATCAGAATTTGGTGGGTTTGAAATAACCAATCAGACAATAATTACAGAAACCAGGTTATTAAGAATCCAGAGACAATCTTTCTAAGCTTTTTGGCGTTATGTACAAAAAAGAATGAAATGAATCAACTACTTTCAAAGAAATAGCGAAATAGGGAAAGCCTCCTAATGATAAGAACTTGCTTCAAATAGTAAATCCATTACAAACTATAGCTTTTTCGTCAGAAATTCATGCTGAATCTGAAGACTAAAAATTTCAACAAGGTTTTGTTTTTCAAAACAATAATAAAAATTCTGCCAGCGTTGACTTTCGTTTGACGTCTTACTTCCACAGTTTACATACGACACATCAGCAATAACGTCAACGAGAAAAATTGGCGGTTGAAATAACTGGAAATGGTTTGCAAAATATTATATTGTTCTGAGGTTACCATAGAACATAAGGTCACCATGCAATGAGATAATTAAGAAAACCAATAAGCAATAGTCTCTACAGGCTCTTATTTGATCTGTTTTAGCTATTACGTCAAATTAAAAATCATGATAATATGGAACCTGCTTTGCTTGCGTTTACAGGAGATGACAACCACGCATATTAAATAAGGATTTTGTTTCCACGAAAGAATGAATTACACAGCTTCTTAAATCACACATTTTCATAAATCAAATTTCCTTCCTTCCTGCTTCAAGTAATTATTTCGATTTCTGACGATTGATTCCAGATTTCTATAATAACTACAAAAGATATTGCTATCAAAGTTTCTCCACCAATGCAGACGTGATTTCAAATATAGAATGAATTAAACAGTTCTTTGGTGACACTTCATCGCAATTGATCAACATCTTTCCTTCAGAAAGTTATGATCTTGTTCTTCGCGAATAATTCCAACACTGAACAGACGCCGGATCCCAAATTGCCAAAGTTTTCTAAATATACCGGGTGGAGCAAAAACAACTTTTGAAGTTTGAAGAAAAATAATTAACCAAAGTTTAGTTGATAGCCGAAACGCTGAAGTAATTTTGTATGGTTCTATTTTTTCTGAACATTTTAAAGTATAGGCAAAATTTAGTTTACAAAGAATCTGTAGCCTCCAAATGATGTTGGAAATGATGATGTAAAAAGGCTAAAAACACAAACACTCGATCAAAAAATGAACGATGCAGATGTTTGTTGTCTTTTCTTTATTTGGCTGGATCGCAGTGAGGTGGAATTTTTCACATACATGAAAAAAATTTTAAGACAAGATTTTCCCATTAGTTACTTTTCCTTGCCATTGCCATCACTTTGATCTGACGACCAATATGAACCAGACTTACGTATCAAATCGTTGTTATTATCCGCATGTGTTGTTTTTGTTGTGTGGTTTAAGTTTAAGTAGTTTTTTTACTTATGTTAATGTTAATTCCCTTGGGGGTAGACAAGGCCTTTCACTCCCCCGGGGGTATTTGTCACAGTAGTATTGTAAAATAATTGTTGTAAGTACTGTAGACCGTAATATGTATTGTAACATTTCATTGGATTATGAAAAAAAATCTCTAACTCAAACATATTTGGATAAAGAAACTTCCATAATTCCAATCTTACCAAGTATTTTAAATGCTCAGAAAAATAGAAGAAAAACCATTAAAAATGCTTCAACCTTCGGCAATCAATGAAACTTTGATTCATTGCAGTATCTGAAATACTTTCCTCACTAAAAATGTTCAAACAGTTGACGTTCGTTCTGGTCAATCCTTTAATTCTCAACACAAAAATTTATTGATCAACTCAGACATGATCTTTCTTAACTAATCATAATTTGAGTTTGTCTCCTTCTTCCAAGAAATGTGTGCAAGATCAAAATTAAATACAACAAGACAGAAAATGAAATCAATAAAAAAGAGCGAATATTACTAACTTGATAAGCATTTTTCATTGCAGCATCTTTTAGTTCAGATTGTGGTATTTTCCTGAAAGACAGAAAAGAATCCAATTGACTGAATCAAGTATCCGTAAATCTAAGATAAATTATTTTGCCGAACGAAATTTCTAAATGATACCTTCCGATCAATAGAAATATGCTACTCGATAATATGGGTCAATTTTCAGCATCTATAAATTAAAAAAGCAGAAAATCCTGCTAGTTTCTGGTAACAGATTTACGCAAAGGATTGGAACTGAGGTGCAAAGACACGGTATATGTGAAGTATGATCCTGAATTTCAACAATGGGATGTTCATTTCAGTACTGATGTTTCTTAATACAGAATTGTTTACTTTAAGGTTTGTTACTAAGCCTCAATAAACTCTAATACCAGTCTCTAGTCAGAAAATTTTCAGAGCGGGGGAAATGACACAGTCAAATATTACACAGCTGTAATTAAACCTTTTACCTGTCCTAAAAAAGAATCTGAATCGAACAATATCTTTATAGATTTTGAGGAATCTTCGAATGTGCACCAAAGTTACAGAAGCTCTAACGCCACTCAATCGAACCTCGACTGTCAACATATATAACACTATCGCTCGATCCAGGCTCTTTTGTAGAAAAGCTAAAGTTCTATTTCCATTTATAGTGATGTCTCTCAAGTGAAAAATGGAATTCTCCGATGCCCTGGAAACTGACTGGAAACCAATCCAAATTCTGTATGGGCCTATACCGTAATTTGGAAGCCACTAAATGAAAAATGACTAAATTATTAATAAGAAATAAGGAAAAAGAAGAATTATTGTATTCACCTTGCAACTCGATCACCAAGACACGATAAAAGAATCTGGCGAATAACTTTGGCCTGAAAAATATCAAAATTGATTCAATGAACAAGGGATTGCAAAGAAATAGGTAAAAAACCGGAACTGTTCTTGAACCCAAGGCTTCCTTTTATTGATGATAACTTGAAATAAAAATTATGTCACCACTAGGGTCTGCATGGTTAAAACGGTGAAGGTGAAGTTGCGATTTTTAGGATCACAGAAGAAGAGAAGACCGAATCGAGTCTGTGAAACCTTATCATGGGGGTCCCACCTGTGATTGAACCCTCTTGCTTTCGCTACAAATTGAGAGGGTTAAACCACTGCACCACAATATTGATTGCACAAAAGAGGTAGATCATGGACTGTTTGATCAACATTCAATGCTGCAGGAGGGTAGTTCTGACAGACGCAGCTAGAGAGATCTGTACCTTAAATTATACAAAATTTATTGCCTTGGTAAAAAGTACTGGGACTTGAAATTGTTTTTGGAATAACTTCTGACAAAAAGCATGAGTTCCTGCGCAGTACTACCTAGGATACCAGAAAAAATTATTCAAACAATTTCTATGTATATCCATGAATAAAAGATAGTAGAAATCTTTAAAAAACATTTTTACCTGCGTTTCAGTTGGCGGGGTAATCTTTGGTTCCACAATGACATCAACTTTACTGTTTAATGCATTCACTGCAAACAAATGAAATCGGATCAAGTTTACCATTCTGACAGATGCCAGGAATTTTATGTTTCAATGTGGACTTTCAATGTGGACTTCACATCTATCAAATTTCATAATTTATCTCATCTTTATGATTTGCCATACAACGCCGTTCGTTAGGAAATCTGCACGGGACTTCGTCTTGGCCGGAAAGTAAAGGGGAAATTCCGCCACAGGATGCACCCTGTTAAAGACGAATTTTCAGTGCCGTTACCATACCGACAAGGTTTTAATGTATTTTCCTTGGTATTAAATGAGAATTTGGGCTATCCATGGCAATACTGCAGTGCCGGGACAACCCATGCCCGCGGTGAAGAAAGCTTCAAGCCGACGAGCTGGTTCCAAAAATCAGATTAATAAAAGGGCATCCTTGGATGCCTATCAGTTATTAAGCTGATAAGAACAGATACTAACACCGATCTAAGCCAAGAGGCCGAGAAGCGATGGTTATTGATTGTAGGGTTGAGGGGTGTATCAAGGTGACTGTTGAAACCTTTGTGGTGCAAAATGACAGTGACTCAGTACAGTCATGGAATCGAGGCTGACCTTGAGAAGGTGTCCCATTTTTCATTGAATTGAATTAAGATGGTAGCAAAGATGCTCCTATGTGCGATAATCTGCATAGAAACCACAATGTTATTACTTGACAATTTACGATCATAAGATTAAGCAAAATGCAAAAAGAAATTCTAACTTTCAGTTATCACGTGGAGTGCGATTCATTGTGATCGATTTCGTAATCCGCGCAATAAGAAATTTGAAACCAAACAAACGTTTTGCGATACCACTACCAAAGAAATGACACCAAAAAACAAAAGTAGATATTTTGTTCTTCATTCGCCAATTGATGACATTACAAAAGACAAGAAACAAACAATGAAACTGACCTGCTTTAGACAGTTGAGCTCTTAGTTTTCTTATTTCAGTCATGGCTTTAAATCTCAATCCATTTTCTCTGCAAAATTTTTCACTGTATCCAGCATATTCACAAGCACCAAATGCACGAAGGATTACCATCATATCTCCTAACATTGATGTTTCACCCTGTGCATTAAAAATTTGATGAATAATAAAAATATTGAAGTCTGAACCAATCATTCACCTAAAATATTGGCAACAAAAGTCAGTAAGGAAAAAAGTTTGACATTTATTCGAACTTGCAAGAAAAGTTAAGCGTAATAAGAAATATTGTGCAAAAAACATACAAACTACAAAATGCATATACATAATATAAAATTCAAAATATTGCACCAGAGAAATGAACACTTTAAAAACTACGGCGCAGGCTACTTGAGTTTTCATTAACTTGTTTTTAGTCATCATGACTAATAAGAAGCAATGACCATCAATTGAGAAAACTTCAAAACTTAATAAAACAATGTTGAAAAAGGATAAGACTTCAAAAGGCTTGAAGTAGATCAACTAGTTAACTGCAGAAAGCTCTCTATAAAACCATCACATGAAGAACAACGAACAAACTAAACAATTATGGAAAACGATGCAGTATACACAGCTATCACTTACAGTTCCAGCCCACTTCCTCCGTGCTTGTGTTATCATCATTCGTTTTTTTTTCATCCCATCTTCCTACAAATTGATCATGCAATGACTTAGACTGTTTGAAAATGATAATGAAGAAAAAAAATTGACAAATACAGCTTAAACATCTGTGGGTCAATCAGAATACTGAGACTGAATACAGATAGAATAGTATATAATAATACAATCCAACTACCTCCTCCCTTACAGGCCCGAGTTACGTAGACTGGATAAACTAAAATAATACTTGGCAATAACCTTATTGGCAGGTTTGCAGCGCTAATTCTGTTTCTAATCCTTTAATGGTTTCGAGTAGGGAATATAAAAACTTCCCTCTTAATGGTCCATCCGACTTCCTGAAGTCCTTAAGTAAATTTAAATCAAAAATTGTTCTTGTTGGGCTCGCAAAATTCCGACTCTCTTCGATCATTTGTTGTCGGAGAGACTGCAGGGTTGGGTTATTGCAGCGTGCTAAGTAATGCGCTTCATCAACGGCCTCCTTGGAATCGCAGATTAAGCATGTACGTTCTTCTCGAGGTATGCCTTTCCATCTGCCAGTTTCGATAGGCATGGTATGTGCGCTTATCCTCATTTTTGCGATTGCACTTCTGTATTTGTAATATCTAATTTCATTCAAGTAGTCTTCTATTTTATAACTAGTTTTCACTTTTGCATAAACGGTGTTAAGTTTTTCCGATGCTCTTATACTTTGAAAGAAAATCCGTTCGTACTCTTGCTTTAGTTTGTTTCTAAGGGTTGAACTTATGCGGTTTCGCTCAGCTTTTTCTATCGTATTCATAGCACCTATGTTAATTCCGGCTAGCCTTAGTAGGTATGTAGCTGACGTAAACCAGCTATGTTGGTTTGAACTTAATGCTACATCTAGGCTCTCGACAATGGTGTTGCCAATAAGGTCATTACCCCTATTTTTCAGAGATATAAGATGGAACCAGTATTTTATCATTTTTTCAAAGATGCTTATAGACAGGGGGTAAACACCAAGTTCCCCTTTGATTGCCAGGGTACTGGACTTCCTATGAACTCCGAGAACATTTCTGCAAAAGCTATTCAAGACTTGTTCATGCTTAATGGAGTCGACCATGCTGTACTTGAATGGCAGAGAACGGCCTAATGAAACTGAATCTTAGATCTTCAACTTGATGGGACAGATTTTGAACGGGCAGCATCTCATGGCAAGCACATCTGAAAGTTTATTCAGCCCAATGGGAAAAAGGAGAGAGACTATGTTCGAGAACACTATTCGAAGGAGTTTGATATGAATTGTCTACTTACATCTTTCGTGATTGAATCATCATCAATTTTGATGTCATCCGTAAATATTTCCTGAAAGTAAAATCAAACACAAGGAATCAGTTACCACCAAACCAAATGGTGCAACTTCCTAATAAAAGCTGTGAAATAGAAAGTGGCAGTCCTGTCCGCACATTGAGAATTGGCACTAAAGGCTAGTATGGACTGGTATATTCGACAAGTTCCGGAATCTGATGTAAGCGTGAACTGAACGCGAACTACTTACAAAAACGAACGATTTGTTCCAAAACACCTAGAAATTCGAAGTAACTATTCAAAGTTCTATCTGATGTCTAAAATCAATCTGTGGAAGAACATGCTGATTAAGCGTCACTAGATGAGAGCAGACTTTCGGATACTTTGAAAATGAAGAAAGCAAGAAACGGCAGAATGACGAACCTTGACAGTTAAAGCAGCTACAATGATTATCATATACTGGATGCAATTTTGTTGATGTGCCAATAAAATCATTTTTGAATATCTCGGTGACACCGGAAGTTGTCCAATTGTTCTACCAAGTAATGTTACAACTGTATTGAAACCTCCTGTGAAAGAAACTTGGCATTTAAAATGACTGAGCTTCAACAAAAAATTATCACTAAAATTGCTCGAAATGATTTCATACTGTTGCAAGAAAACTTCACTTTCAGTTTCAAATTGATTACCACTGTCCTACAAAGCATCACTCAATAACAGAAGGGAAACTTCATTGCATGGGCAATATTCTGGCCTAAATAGCATCCTTAAAGACGAAGTAAACATTGCAAAATTCTATGTGTTAAATACCGCCAAAACTTTCTTGCTGATCGTTGCTGTCGGCTGATCCAGCATCGAATGCACGAAAGAAAACCTCGTGGGCCCTCAAATTGGACAAACCGCTGTTTTATTAATATCGTAGGTAAAAATTTACATACAATGCATAATCACCTTTCTTAATTTTCTTCTTTTCCAAAGCATCAAGATCCAACAAATGATTTTCAGCAGCCTACAAAATGTTCAAAATTTACCAAACCAATTCTATAGACACTTCAGACACAGCAAACACGGAAAGCACTTTCATCCTTTCACCACGTATAACGTCTTCCACATAATTCAATCATCCAAAAGTAGATGATTTAAAGTGCCATTGTTACCCAGGGTACTTTGCAGGCACGCTGCGATTTCAGCCTCGTGTTGATCCATGATTTCTGCTTAGGCCAAATTTGATTTTCAGAGAGCCTGAAAGTTCAGCATGCCGCAAAGGACACTGGGTGGCAATGATTCTTTAAGGAAAATCTAGGAACTTTGATTCAAAAGCCAAACTGAAGACGAAAAGTGAATAATAACGAAATTTACCAACCTGAAGTGCAGTTGAGTCCGGTGGAGTTGGAAATGGAAAATTCTTCACTCTCTCAATCCCCATGTTCTGTGAATAAAATTAAGTCAAAAACACTTTACTCTAACCCTAAACAAAATTCCAAATGATTGCATCCGTTTTGGTGAACTGACAATCAACGTGCAATAACTCAACGCAACTCAACAAAGGATAATTTCAAGTGCTTTGATTTGCAGACGAAAAGACTTTATACCTTCATTAGTAGTAAAAGCTCGTCTGCAGGGCGTCGGCAAATTTCAGCCTCAGAGAAGTCGATAAAATCATGTTGAAACACTGCCGATGAATATAGCCTAAAAAAAGACAGCTGTTGTTGAAGTGAGAGTATTTAGAGAGATTTTAAGAATTTAAGAATTCATCATGCAGTAATATCAATAAATAGTAAATAAAGAAAGAATAATGAACAAAACAGTCCTTGATTTGGCAAGGCAGGCTTATTAGCTGTTATCTGCATAGATCATGAGCCCCAAATGTATTTGTTTATTTACATGTTAGGACATTGACAGTGGCACAAATCAAACTTGAAAGGCAAATCTTTTGTCTGTTTGACATTCATCAAGGAAATTTTCTTTCAAACGTGCTTTCTAACGGACATTGTGAATCATCAAAACAACCATATACAAACAGTAAATTTTCATGAGGAGTGCAATGAAAGTTCTGTAAATTATACACACCGATAACAATGGCCAGGCTCTACACGACCCGCACGACCAGCCCGTTGATTGGCAGATGCTTTTGATGTCCATGTTATTCTGTAATTAGAGCGTAAATCATTTAGAAATAATGGACATTTTAAGATTATGATATGACAAGATAAAATGGGTAAATTCAATGTGTAGTTAAGGTTCAGAGCCGGAAGATTAAATGCTTTAAACCTGAAAGCATTAGGGGGTGAAATAATCTCTATTAGCAGTTCCTGTGAAAAAGACAACTCATTTCAAGCTAACTACTATTCTTCAAAAATGTCAGTTGATTCGATGGAAGGACCAAAACTGTGATCCATTTGAAAATTCTTTTAAAAACACTATAAGCAATTCAGGTTAACCTATATTTATAAACAATTATTAATTGGCTATTGGCTGGTTTTCCGCATCAATTCATTCAACAAATATGGCAAATAAGTATTTGAAACGTAAGCGTTGACTTGCGATTATTGGAAAGATGTTAAGTTCATGTTGAAATATTTTCATACCGAAACGATGAAACACCAGTGAGCTTGTCGTAGAATCTTGTTTTAACCTAAAAAATAAATAAAAACAATATATATTTACACTAAGTTACAAGTTGGCAAAAAGGGGGGTGGTATAATGATAATGCTTCTCTTTCATCAGTATTCAATCAAAACATACATATACAATGATATTTACAATGAATTCAAACTTTTATCTAGATTCAAACTGATTATTTAATCAAATCGTGGTAAGACATCCTCCTTCTTCAACGCCTTCTTATTATGCCTGTTACATGTATTTTTTATTCCTTTCCTCTCTACTTATGAGCTGCCCTCCCTTTCTAATGGATCTTCATGAAAATTATTTTCAACTTGAGGCAAGACTGTTAATTCCATCACAGCAGGAAATACGCAACATACTAAAACCTTCCATGTGTTGCTGAGAGTAATGCATACCATCGGGATTCAATGTAAACAAATAATTCTTTACCAATGCGACAGTTTGCAAGAACAGTGATAATACAAACCGTTTCTAGCTTAACCCTTCATCATATGTGAAATTAAGGTAAAAGAGCAAACTTTGAATGATTTTCAGGACTTAGCTCCACATTACATCAAGGCAAAAGGCTATATTTCAAAGGGCGTCATGTAGTTTGTGAAGGGTCTATAGATCATTTTCTTTGAACACTTCTATACATTTACGCTGATGTTTCAAAGGCCAAATGATTGTAAAGGTACAAGACACTCAGAACCATCGTGAATCCAAATTATGACGCAAAATTATTTTAACTACGCAGTGTTCTTGCGCAAAAACAAAAGATATGGAAAGAAAAAATCAACTTACTTTTCCAGAGTCAATGACATATTTAATGCCAGGAATCGTAAGAGATGTTTCTGCTACATTTGTCGCAATAACACATAATCTTGTACCATCTGGGACTGGTTCAAACACCTAAAAAAGGATTAAACTGCATATCAAGGTCAGTTTAACAAACACCTACCTGGAGTATGAAATTTAGATATATTCCGATCGAGTTTGTCTTCAATTAAATGACAGCAGAAATGAATAAACATAGCAATGAACAAGAAATGCAAAGACATGGAAAGATATACCTACCTTGGCTTGTTTTGCACTTGACAGTAACGAATATAGTGGCAGTACGTGTAGGGGCAACTGTGAATCAATCAATTCATCATATGCCATGTCATCCTTTGGAAATACAAATTAATCAATCGATCAATCAATCGATCAATCAAATAATCAATTCACTCACATGTTAATCAGCTAATTAATTAAGGACATCTCATATTTCAGAATACCACAGCATTCCATAACCAAACGGTGACCCAGAAAAAAGTGACCTAACGAAATCTATTATAGAACGAAAAGTAACTGGCCGATTAAAATGCTTCAAACGCTGTTCTGTATCTAAAAGATTAGCCTCGTTATGAGTATTTTTTGCAATTTCTTTCGGCACGGCAAATGTCCCGAATTACGGAGTTTGTGGAAAGGGCTTGCTTGATTTCTTCAAAAAGTCGTCAAAACAGGGGATCGATTTAAAGACATTTCAGATATTCAAACCATCGAGGAGCTTTTTCACTCCACCTTAGGAATATTTTAGTACCCAGCGACTATGATCTTTCTTGTGGACACTTTCTTTCAAATGAGTTTCCAATTCCCAGGGTGAAATAAAACACGCTCCTCGTTGTTTTGAAGATCTGGAATGGCTGTAAATCGATCCCCTGTTTTTGACGACATTTTGAGAAAATCAAGCAAGCCCTTTTCCACAAGCTCCTCAATTCGAGAAATTTACTATGCCGAAAAAATTGTGAAGAATAATCATAACGTTGGCTAGTCTTTTGGGGACGGAGTAACGTTTGAAGCATTTCAATTGGTCATTTTCTTCTCTTTCTGTAACAAATTTCCTTGGGTCCCTTTTTTCTGGGTCACCCGGTACAATTCTACTTCGAAGTGATCAACGTTCTAGAAAAATCCAGATGGCTACAGAATCATTTTCCAACATAACTGGATTCAGAAAAAAATCTTACAAGGAGAAAATTAATTGCTTTGATCTTATGTTTAAAAAAATTTAAATAGGCACAAAATAATGATAAAGCATACAACCATATTATCAAAAAAATTATAAATTATGATAACGAGATGTTTCTTAAAGAAAAAAGGTGCAAAAAGTTTTTACTTCTTCATCACTAATGAATGACTCCTCATCTGTGCCATCATAATCATCATGATCAAAATCATCATCATAATCAATTCCATTCTTCGATACAGTTGGATAACTACAGAAGAAAACAACAACATACAAAACAGCAAGAATTTAAAGGAGCACAGCTGATTGGCTCCTGAAAACAATAGGACTCAGTTGCCATTTTCTACAGAGTTACAAAATGGTGTCTGTTTCTTTGGTTATGAACATCAAAATGATTTAGTGGTACACATCTTCTTTAATTTTCTGATAAACTTGACCTTGTAAATCTATTTAATGTATATATTTATGAAAAGTGGGTTAGACTAATCTGATAACGAAAAACTTAATAGAATGTAGGTATTTCTTCTATCTACTAAAATTTCCTGCTGACCTAGTAAATACAAAATCACATTAAATGAAATATGAATTTTTACTAATTTGATAACTAAGACGTTAATGTAATAACGTAAAAGAAAAAGCAAAGCACAACAGATGAATTAAAACTTTAGTTATGACTATCGGCAGCTATATCTATCACTTTTTCAAGTAAATATTATGTGAAACAATTAATTATTCTGTATTGTATTCTAAATTATTCGATTACTAGCCAATGATTCGATAAGGCAAACAAAATAAACAAAACAAAGTAAGTACAAATGTAAAGGAAGGTTTTCTTACTTTTTTAGGATCAGAATGAGAAAACTTGATAAATATCTGAATATTTCAAAATTCGATGAATAAGACATAAAATATCACAACATCAAAGAAGTATACATTAAATAATTCTTCTTACTTGTCCAGATTAAAGCCTGGTGTCGGTTTCCCATTTTTCTCACTTTTGTTCCTTCTTTTCCCAATTTCTTTGTTATTCACATGCCTGTTTTTGTCGCTATCTTCTGAGGCAAACGTCCTGCGTAGTTTCCGGCAAAGTGAATGGACTTCATTCTGACCAGTGACAAATACTAAAATTCCACCAGATTTTAAAGTGCGATGGATCTTGCAAACCTAGAATTCACGCAAAACAATTATATAGCTACATAAGGGATTAAGCTTTATGAAACAGAAAGAGGGCTACTTTGAAATAAAGTGAAATTACTAAACCTCTTTGATTATGACTTTTTCTCATTTATGTAATTCAAGAAGTTCATTCTAGTTTTATTGACATCAAGATATCTAGGTTTTCAACTTTACATGCGTTTTGCCATGGACAGCCAACAAACGCAGAGGCCATGTTGCTATCTTAGCAACAGACAAACAAAAACCACAGTGAAATGTAATCACAATTATTTTTCGATGGTTGCTTGCAAAATGAGCGTTATCTATAATGATTGCAGAAATATAAATTAACCTTCAACGGAAATTTTTGTTTACATCAGAATACATTAGAGAAAAATGCTCATTTCAGTTTCTGTCTACAAATGAAAATCTTAAATAATACCTTTTTGAAAGCCTCTGTGACGTAATCGTCTGGGGTTCTCTTGTTGAAGTGAATTGTTACTGGATATTGTCTAGAGTCGACCTACAGAAAACACGTTCATTACCCAAAAAATTAAATCTTTCTCCAAGTGGAATTGGCTACGTATACTGTCGCTTTGCATGCAATGAATTCAGTTGAAGACGATGCTATTTACCCCCGTACTTTTTGATGATTTTCTCTTAATAAACCAAGGTTTTTGGGTCTTTAGAGAATATTATGCAAATACAAACAGTCTACATCAAACAAAATTAAGCCCAAAAACAAACGTTGAGCTAACAGGATAATTTACTTTTTCACTATTATTACACCAAGCTTTGTCATTCAGTTATCAAGGAAAATTTTAAGCCAGCCATAACTGAAAAATGTTACACAAAAATGACACAATATAAATGCAACTAAATGAAATTTACTTGACTGTAAATGAATATAAAATATTTTGGTAAACCGTAGTGATATGAATTTACCTTCAAAACAGGAGGAGGTGATGGAAACAATCTTTTATTTTCAACGAAATCTTCAATTCTGAGTGTAGCTGACATGATGATCAATTTCATCGGATTCCCTTCCTTGAAAATAAACAGGAGATTAAATTCTTATACTCTCGAGAAATTTTGTACAAAAATAACAGTATGCAGAATAACTAAATCTCAAAATATACAATAACGAACTAAAGTTATAATCAAATAACGAAAATGTGGGCAATACAAGAAACAAAAATGATTTTTGATGACGATTTGAGGCAAATGGATAGATTGATCCAACCTCCGCTGTATATCAAACTTAGAGTGATCGAATCTATCCTGCTTTTAAATGCTTCTTCCAAATATTTTGCGATAGATAAAAATGTCACTCAGAGCTTCCATAAAATTCTTCAATTTGAATGCTTCATTTTTGTCTTGCAGATTGTTGATTATTTGCACGAGTTCTTCGGGTTTTCATTTCAAAAATGGGTGAATCATTCTAAAATGAATTTAAAGAAGTCATTGAGCTATAACGCTGACAAATCAACACAAGTAGATTTACCTTATTTCTAAGAGGCACAACTCTGGAGAGAAGACCAATAAGGATATCTGTAAAGACACTTCTTTCATGTGCTTCATCAATTATTATCACTGAATATTTTGTAAGCAAGAAATCCTGAAATGAAAGAGATTTGTATTTAGAAGGAAGAAATCACGAATTTATCGCTAAATTTAAAAGCACAACAAAACCAGCGAAAACAACAACAATACCATACATCACATTACTAAAAATGATCTGAATGAATTAAGATATGAAACTGAAAACAAACACAGAACAGAGGCAAGTATCATCTGCAGAATTGCTCTTGGGAAGCCTCTTGAAGCTTCTGCAAGGAAATCTCATAAATTTTGAAAACAGACAAAACTGAATAAATGGATATGATGGATAGAAAATCTAAATCTAAATGGATAGAAAACGAAAACACTCAACTGTTTCCATTTCTTTCAGCAAAACTCCATCAGTCATAAATTTCATTCTCGTTGAGTCTACAATTCAAAATTAGGACATCAATAGAGAAAGATAAATAGGAAATTTATCAAAACCATCAAAATATAAGGAAAACTGATCCAGAAGAAGATCTTTTTCAATATCTTGTTATTACTGCAACATCACAGTTATTAATGTCTAAACATTTCTGTTGATAAAAACGGGACTGGAGAATTTTTGCTGATAAATCAAAGAGCTGTGGTGATAACCATCTGACATGATGCAAATTTTGTTCTTTGCAAAACATCTTTATTGCTGAAAACATCTTCTCAACCAAAAGTGTTAATGATAATCATTCTTGTTAAAATTAATGACTATACGAGTAAACAGTGCCAAAACTGAAGTAAAAAAGAGCTGGAAAATATAATGCAACCATAAAGACAATAGGATCTTTTAGCTATTATACACAAGAATCTGAATTGAATGATACATTGATGTATTTTGTAGGATTTTCCAATGTGGACAACAGGGGTGGAAGTTTTACTGGCAGTCAATTGATCCTTTTATAAAAAATGCATCAAAATTATCAAAACCCTTTTTATGAATAGCTAAAAGATTTGTGGTGAAGAAAAATATTTTTTCCTGTACCTGTTGCATTTCCCTCATATCTGATCTGATAAGAAACAATGCTGAAAAAAATTCAAGAAACAATGCAGAAGGTTTTAAAAGATTTTTATTCACATTACCAAGATAAAAGTCTTCTCTAAGTATCTATTTCTTTTGGGAATTGAACCTTGATTCGATGAGAACATCTTGAAATCAATTCATCACGAGTTGAAAGAAATTACAATTCATACTCAATGAGATGGGAAGAACTCTCTGGTTTCGTTCTGGTTTGTTCAATACAAAGTCTGATTGGTTCAATACAAAAGTTTACTCAAAGTTTGGACACTTATTGACCAATCAGATTACTCGATTCACACACATTACATGAGGCCCTAAAAAGGTGGATTATCATCACATTTTCTTTACTTTTGAGATCCTCACAAGTAAACAGAAAAATGATGTAACATCACAAACCTTGTGTCAAGGTTCATTTCTTCAGCAACTCGTTTTGACATGCTTATTGCTGCAACTCTCCTTGGCTCTGTGATGCCAATCATTCCATCATGTGGACTGAAATGAGAAAGAATAATGGTCTCAAATACAGCTAGAATTTGTTGAAAGAAATCACCTATTGGTTAATGACAACAGTACTTAGGTTCTTAGGAATTACATTCTTGAAAGCCCTTAAATAACATATCAGTGTAAATCTCCTAAATCATCTAAAGATACCAACCAATGAAAGTATGGAATCTAATAGGATTATAATTCCAAGAAGAAGGGACTCTACCAGGAAAGAAACTATCTAGACCAGATGAAAAAGGTACCTTCAAGAGGATGAGAGCTATGGTTAGTTAAATAAAGTGCAAAATACAGAAGTATTAGAGAGCAGAGACAACATTAAAGGAATTAAGAATAAATGCAAAACCTGTGTGTTGCATATCCAGCTTCATAAAGAAACTGAGGAACTTGAGTTGTTTTTCCACTTCCAGTTTCACCACAAATTAGGACAACATTATTTTCTGAAATTGTTTCCATAATTGATTGTTCTTCAGCTAATATTGGCAGCAGAACTCTCACAGCCTAATCAGAAGAGAAATATGTTTCAACCAAAATACAGCATTGAGCAAACCCTATGGCTTTGATTAGCTTGAAAATGAGGAAGAAAGCATGGGGAAAATATCATACAAAATATCATTGGCAAAAGTTTCTTCATTGAGATGACTGCATTTGAAATATTTTGAAATTATGGATTATAGCTTTCTGGCTAAAATGTTAACAATAAAAGCAAGCTATTCTTAAAGTAATTGATTCTCACACATCACATCTTATATAACACATGTTACATTTCTAAAAAGACCAAACCATTAGATCTGAAACTGCTATAATCTTGACAATAACAAAATATATTTCTGAGTAATCACTAAAGAAACTGTATATAGTAATACAAGATTACTAAAATTTTCCATGGGAATTACTAGGACTTCTTAAATATAATGCAAACAACAAAGTTTTACCTGGATTTCTGGTGTTCTCATTACTTCAACAAAAACAGCTGACTTTGAAAATGATGATTTCTTGGGTGGAATTAACTTCTTCATTTGTTTTGGATTTTGCATTTTTTCATTAGTGGTTTTTAAAGCAATTTCTTTACATTCTTCCTGGCTACAAGGTTGAACTATTTCTGTGGTGTCTGTAGAAAAAAAGAAAAATTGCAATTAGAAACGATTTTTCATCAGGCCTATACCTTGCCAAACTTGCCTTGGTCTGACAATTGAATCAAATTTATGTTTTAATGTCAAGTAAATCATGGACCATAACTGAATATCAAATTCATGTTCCCAAACAAACCCCTTACTGCAGCAGCATTTTCCTTCCTTTCAAGTCTGAAAGACAAGTGATCTTACCAAAAAAAATTCACATCTAAATTAGCCTTCGACTGATAAATTAAGATTTTAGATTTGAATGTCAGCCACATCCTTTTTCCACAGCACACCAAAGATTTAGACTTTTGTATTACTGACCCATTACTTTTTAGATGCAATAAAATTATAAGAAAAACTTACTGGTAACACATTCATTAGAATCAACATCTCTATTTAAAGTAGAATCTCCTTCCTTGTTAGATGACAAATGAGCATTTGCTTTTGGTTCTTCATCAACTTCAATGTCAGAACCACTGTCACTTTCTGAACTGCTACTTTTGTCTTCCTCTGCAACAACAGCAACATTTGTTTCTGAAGGTTTTTCTAATTTCTTCATCATTCTCATTTTCTTGGCTCTCTTTCTTCCACTTGAAACTAAATCCTTTGTCACATCTTTCAAAAGATTTTTAGAGCTCAAATCAATGACTTTTCTTTTACCCTCTAATCCTGATTGCCCAATGCTTGAAATTGGCTGGTACAATGCAAGCTCCTTCTCTGTTACTTGATATTCTGATAATGATTTAAGTAGGTCTGATCGCTAAAATGTAAATGCAAGCATCTTTCAGTGATATCTATCTAAAGGATATGCCTCAAGGCGGAGCAAACAAATACATATTTCAACGACAATGTTTCCTTTTCTGCATTGGCCCTTAGGTACTTCAAAATGATGGTCAACTAAGAATTCTTTGGAAATTAAAAAATTTGAAGTTAAAATCATTGCATTTATTCATTTGTAACTCCACAGTTAATTGAAAAAATGCCTGCTGTAGATATTGTGGACAAGATGAAACAGAAATTATAACATCCAAAGTAGCTCTAATTAACTGTATATTTCTATTGTTGCTGTTTGTATATTAAAACTATTTTCTGTTTTGTTGATTCTCATAACAGCTGTATTTAGGGAACCATATACTTTTGTATTAGGCTACTGTACTATGAGAAAGAAAAATTCTGAAAAAAACATGCTCTCGAGAATTTTTACTTGTGGCTGGAGAACTTTATCATGAGTTCCATGAAAACTATTTGATTTTAAAGTATTGTATTCCTGGAATCAAAAGTTTTGATGGTTTTGAAACATTTCTCAAGCTGTTTAAATCAGCAGGAAATTTCCTGTGTCATGCTTGTGAGTTTACAGAGGGAACCCAAGATGCAAGAACCTGGTAACTCATTGTATCTTTAATTTTGTCAATGCAGTCACATATGAACAAAATGACATCCTCATTGTTTACTTTCAGTCACTGAATTGATTTTTTAAACTTATATTTCCTTCTCAATCAATGATACAGTTGAGAAAACATGATAAGATATTCCTTATTGTTGAGTTGGAGGCTATGTTTAGTTGTTCTACTATACTAAATTACCTTGGCCTTTTTCTTTTTCTTCTCAATAACTTTTTCAAGTTTTTTCCTTTGCTTCTTAGATAATTGCTTTTTCTGTTTAACATCTTTGCTTTTTGGTTTCTTTTCTTTATTACTTTTTATCACCATTTCATTTGGCTGTGTAACTGAATTGTATTCATCTTTCGCACCTGCACATCCCAACTCCAGTAGGCCTGCCGCTTTGTCATCTTCTGCTCTCTTGTCTGCTCGCTTCATAGGTTGAGATCGAGCCTTTGAATTGTATCTCTTGCATAATTTCCCCATTTCTCTTTCCTTGAATAGATCAGAACACAATGTTATCACTTCCAAATCTCAATTTTTACGATATAAAAAATCTTTGCGGCCATTTTGAAGGTGCACACGTTTCGATGTTGAACTGAATTGTTTCAGCCTCAGTTTCAAAACTAGCCTCATATTCAGATTTCCAAATCAATCAATCAATCAATCAATCAATCAATCAATCAGCTTTCAAAGCAATCAAGCAAGTTGTCAAATGTCAATCATATCATTTCAAACAATGTTTTGATAAATTCCATACGAATTGTTCGATTTCGAGGCGTTAGAGCTGCTGAAATTCGTAAAATTCTACAAAATGTAAAGTTTTCTAGATTTGCAAAAGGTGGTTGGGTGCTTTCATTTGTTCAATTAATTTGACAGTCTCTCGAGATCATTATGATAAAATACAATAGGCTATGTTTCTCCGTCATTTGTGGTCTTTAGCCTACACGAAAGTACTACGTTAGTGTGTTAGCATAGTAAGGAAAAGTCAATTGGTTAAATTGTTGTAATTCTTATCAGCGTAACCCAATGAAGAGTTAAATAAAAATATCGCTCAACCCTGATTCTAGTTTGGAATAGGCAGAACGGTCTATAGTCACAGAATAAAAATAAATAGGCGAATGCAATTTTATTAAAACCGGATGGCTAATACTGCAATACTCATAAATCTTGTGAGGAGGAAATTATTTACGTAGATTAGAATATAAAATTGCGTAGCATTGCCTTTGTGCATAATGTTTATATGGAATCATTTGCAACAAAACAGCACAACGGCAATAACCATACCGCAATCTACCATTAATATAGAGAATTTCTCCTATTTCTATGCTATCTACCTACCTAGATCAAACTATCCTCAGATTAGGAGATAAAGAGTTCAGTATGAAATGATCTCTTGTGCATGTTGAACATTTTTATCAATTTTAATTGTTATGAGAAGATAGAAACTGTTATCTGTTTTAAGATATCAAACTTTGATTGAAATAAAGAAGAAATCGTCATCTGCTTTTAAGATAACAGTACTGATTTATTTGAACAACTGAGTGATGAATGCATTTTCGAATACATGCTGACGTTAATCTTCGGCTATTCTGATCTTCCGCCTTCATAATTAACTCATTCATTGAATATTCTTTTATTAACAGTAAAGTCATTCCAACGATTCGCTTAAAAGTTTACATTCGGATTAAATGAATCTTGTTTTAAATTCAACATTTTCTGTTGTGAGTGAACAAAGCATTGTTGGCATGCAAAACAAATAATGATTTACGGAATCTTTCATCAATCTTTTCAATATAAATTTTAAAAACAAAGAAGTTATAAAACAAAACAATTTCAAAATTCAATTGGAAAAAATATTTTGTTATTGTTTCTAGCAGTTCTGGAAAGTCGTAATTGCAATGCCACCGGCACCAGTCATTTGAACTGAGAAATTACAGGAGCGGTCTCAAATATGGAGGCATGGTTCCATTTCAAATTTATCTTCTTCTTAACTTATTTTTATTTATGTATCAGTGTCAGTTCCTCAACAAAAGCTGTTTATGAAGAAATGACCTCAACAAAGGACGCCAAAGACACGACATTGTCAAGCATGTTCCACAAAAGTTTTCATCAATGCAGTCTGCGTCAAGAGTGTAATTTCGTTGTTAAGAAAATTACATCGAATGTTTACAGTTTCGTTAAGAGAGCTGACGATTTGCCAAAGTTGGATGGCACTGTAAGGCTGTGGAAGAAAATTGTGATGGAATCAAAAGAAAGAGAAATGATACAAGGTTTCATAAGTTTTTTCTTAACGCAATTTAATTTCGTTTTCTGGTTGGCATAAGGATAACTACTGTTTGTTTTTTCATTTTAACTTATCATATCAATTTGGAAAATTATCGAAAAAAGCACTACTTGATGTCGAAGCAACTCCGATGTTCTTCTCAAAGAAAAGCAGCAAGAAAGCATAAAGTGCAACCATTTCTTTGCGTATTGCATTTTGAAAACTTACTCAGTATTACTTAAAGTTTAGAATCAGAGGCATTTTCAAGCACAAATCATTGAAGTATCATTTCAAGATAACTACTTAGCTGGCAGAATGTATTTTTCTCGTTCTATGAAAAAGGTGATGCCATTCAACTTTTTCTATTCATTTTTCAGAGCCTTTGACGAACTTGGCATTAAATAAACCAGCTTTATTCTCGGCTCCCTATGATTTTGATAGACTCTTTCCAAAATTTCAAGCCAAATGGGCGGTTGATGGGAAAACAGAAAACAACGATTTCAATTTATGTGCAATAAGCGAGCTAAGCTCAACAGCTTGGTTTAGAGTTGACTTGCAAACACAAGTAAATGTTCACGAAATCAAAATCATAAGTGGATCAACTGTCCTGGCAAATTTGGATATTAGAGTTGGAGATTCAAAACAATACGTAACAAACCCTTTATGTCAGCAAGGATTAGCAATTGGTAAGCAAGAAACGAAAATATATGCCTGCAATGACTTCAAAGGAAGATATGTCAGCCTGCATTTAAATGCTTACTTTTATTTACAACTTTGCGAGATCGAAGTTTACGGCGTACACCAATGAGCATTTGTTTAGCCCCAACCTTCATCGATGGAAAGTTTGATGAAAATTTCGGTACGATCATCGAAATGTGTCATGACATTGTAACATTGAACACCCATTACATTACATTACATTGAACACCCATAGCAATGAAGAGCCTCGTGGCAATGAAGGGAATCGAGAACGTGTGTAATTCAAATTCATGTGCAAAAGAACTGCGACTTGACTTCCGTTTCTCGTCACCAATTTTTTGTAAATATTATAACGGAGTATATACCTCACTTATGCAAGATGAAATTTATACCAACACAGCTTCCTGGCTTGTTGTTTCTGTATTCGTCGAGAAAAATATTTTCCAACGTTCTCGAAGACTGGCAATAGAGGATTGCGCTAAACATGGCAGCGAGGAATTTTTTTACCGAGATGCATCTCGTTCGAATCGCAAATCTTTAAAGATTCTATAGGAATTCGATAAAAGAACGCATTGCATCTCGGTAAAAAATTCCTCGCCGCCATCTTTAGCGCAATCGTCTATTGGTTGAATGATTTGAAACTGATCTTTGGTCGATTAGAAATTTTTTGTTCAAATTTCAAATACACCAGTCGCATTCTGGATCTTATCATTATGCTACACCAAAGCAAAGCATGAGCTGAACCTTTCTTATCAGCAAAATAAATAGACTCAATCGAAGGATAATCGACGGCTCTCTTGTGCGCATTTGTTAATCCTAACGCACTCATCAGAGTTTAAATATCAAAGAATATCTTCTTGTGAAAAATCTACATAAAGTTTGTAGCAAAAGGAGCAAAGTACAGAGCAAAATTATGAATGAGGAATAAGACCAAAATATAATCAGTTCACTTATTATTATCAGACACATATCCAGCTTAGATACTGAATGCTGACAAATAGTTTCTTATTAGACCCAAAGATGTCGGTCATCTCTTCCCTTGTAAATTATTGCACACAATTCTTGTCGAAAGTCCTTATTTAATAATTTCAAGTATTGTCATTAACCTTACACTATATAGAGCCTCTAGGCTATCATCACTTTAAATAACATTTTACGTTGATTTTTCTTCATCTTTTTATTCGTTATTGCAATGCCTGGCAATGTCATTCAACTTTATGTGTCATCCTAGCATAGAGAAGAATTCTTTTAGGACTTTAAGCGTACTCCAAAGTTGCTCTGAAACATTGATATCGCAGCATTTTCATTTAGTAACGAAGCATGAGTTTCAATGGTGGATCTGACAAGCAAATTCTACTCTCGTTTAGATTCTATGAAGGTTTCAGTAGCAATCCAAACTCCAGTTGACAGATTACGATTCAAACTATATTAGGGCCTGATTATATGGAAGCGAGCTAGCCCGGTAGAACATTTGCTGAGATGGAATTTGGATTGGCTTTATATGTGAAAAGAACTGTGACACGTGGAAGAAGGGAAACTGCGCAAGTGCTTCAGACTAGGTTCAGTTAAAATTACTTTCTTTTGCCTCTAAAGGAGAATACAATCGCGGTATTCTCAAGAAGGTCTTTCTAAGAGATTAACTTGAGTTATCGTGGTTTATCGGTCAACCTTGCTTCGATTGCTTCTTTCCTGCATAAAGATTCTAACCATACCACGGGAATGCTGCTTTTGAAGCAAATTTTCACTGATGATCTCGAGAAATTTACCAAAAATGTTCACAGTTTCACTCTTTGATTAATCATCAGCGAGTGATTTTTGAACAATCTAAATTTTTGGACCAATCTTTTGCTAGTGTCGGCAACTTGTGATATGTTCAACAATGCTAGATACATTGACATTCTGTGCAGTCTGGTTTCACTTCCGCCTGAAATTTAACCAGCCAGCTGAAGATGGTCTACATGATCTTAATGGTAGCAGTCTCTTTTGAACGCTCATAACAAAGAGATTTTTCAACTTTCAGGTACTTACCTAGGATAAGTGTCTTTTCTTTCTGTGATTTCTTTCAGCAGTTTGGTCTACTTTGCTTTGTTAAAAGCCTTTTCTTTGTACTCACAAAACGTCATATCCAAAAGCCATATTTATACATGTGATGGGAACTTTCATGATCTTTACAGTTTGATCTCTGAGTCTTTTCACAAAACTTCTTTTGGAACAGCATATTTGAACTGTTGGGATATGAAAACAATTTAGAACAAAATATTTCAATTTCAAAACTTATTCAGAAACAAACAAATGTTTTTAAATAAAATCTTTTGAAATTTGTCTTGAAAATTGTCGAGATGAACTTTCAATCCACCATTGAGAGATATGAGGTGCAAAAGTAGAAGTCATTTGTTGTTTGAAATTTTACATTTTTGAGGCAAACATCAATCTTCACTCACAAGGTTTAGCATTGAAACAAATTTTCAGAGCCATATCATGTCTTTTTTGAAAATATGGCAACATAAAGAACATTGTAATAAAAATGAACAATGGCAAATCCTTGATTGAGCCCCTGGTGGTTTATCAAAAAAAGAATTTTGGATGGGGGCTGATTTGAAGACATAACACAATGGATACTCACATGGAAGGAGGAAAAGCCATAAGATAAAACCAGTTACAGAAATAACCAAAAGAAAAGGAGACATCAATCCAATGAAAAGAAATCTCTGACATGCACAACCATAAAATTCATCATATTCTTCATTTGAATGAATTTGCGAACATTCCATATCTGTCCTAAAAGATGGAAACAAAGGAATCAGATCATAGTTGAAGGTGTTGTGGGGTAGTGGTGGAATCAGGATGCTTTGCAGAACAGTCAAGCAGACAGTCTTCACTCCAAGGTAGAGCCCCTGGAGCTTCATGGCAAGGGGTTGCAGACTCAGTTAGGTCTTCCTCCTACTTCTGCGATTCCAGCACTTGGCACTAGAAACAACAACTTCATCTTCCCCTCCATCAAATTTGAACATAAAAATCATAGGCACAATACTGGAAATTTCCTCCTCTGCACAAATACAATCTTGGTCAGAATACTTGGGACAAGTCAAAAATTGCACTCTTTGGTCTTTGATTGTCTGCCACCACTCCTTGTTTCAATCTTGTTTCAATCAAACATCATTTAACACTCCCAACATTGAGTTAGGGTGAAGGGGGATCAGAAGTTCCCAAAAGAATGTTTCTCCTCACAATATTAAGAAACATCATGAAAACACAAAACTTTGCCTGCATTCCAGCGTTTTTTGGCCAGGATTGTAGGATATGATTCCATGTTTTAAATGCTACAACAAGTAAGAATAGTACAAAAAAACAAAACAGTTAATAAGACAAATTTCTATAGAAATGCATTAAAATATTCTAATACATTCTCCAACACACTAAAGATGCTAAGTGTAACATTTTTCCTGGCATGGTGTGAAACAGGCCTACATTGGAAAACAGGTAAGCTGGTGGCATTTTGGTTTACCTGGTAATACAAAGAGTGCGGTTTTTCTCTGTTTTGGTCTAGGCCTTGGTATCCTTTCAATAAAAATTGGTCAAGGCCCAGACTGGATAGTTTTTACTATGGGCACACTTTGCATATGCATGAGCAGCGCAGTTAGCAATAAACAAAGGAGCTATTGTTTTAGTCTTCTGTTAAAAACAGCTGGTACACCCCATACCTGACCTTTTTTCATTTCATTTTCAAACTACAGATTAAAATAATGACAATAAAAAATTAATTACAATGAAAGAATTATGAGTTAAAGAAAACATGCCTAAAGATATCAAAACTATTTAAAAGACTATATACTAAAAACACACCCAAAAAGTCTGATTAAACTACACTCTTTAAAAGACTGTTTGTGAAGCTCTATACCCAACATTCCCCATCCAAAGAAGATTTTTGATATCTCATGGAAGGCTTTTTGATAAGATGGCATGTTGTTTATTTGGCAAATGAGGCAGTTTTATTGCAATTTCTATGGGGTGAGTAACTTCACTGTACAGCAGGCATCACAACTTTGATCATACATGTTACTGCAATAGTCACAGGACTGCCCCCACTGGAAAACATGTATATTACACCAAATATCTTTGATGTGGAGCAACACTTTCCACACTGGAGGACTATTAATGATCAAACTGCCACAGCTTTGTAGGTTAATATACAAACATTTGGAGTGCATCTACTGAGTAATAGGACGTGTGGTGTCACAGTAAGGCACTTCTCGATGAGATCTCTGGTGTGCAAGAAGAAATTTCTTTTGTTCTCTATTGTCTATTTTGAATGGCTTACCTATTGAAAATCTCTGGTGTGCAAGCGCCTGGACTTGCCACAAGTCTAAAGATAGATGGTACCAAGGCCAGCAAGGCCAGCAAGTGCCATACCGACTCTATCTGCTTATCACATCAGAAAAAAAGTAGAATGTCTGGCGTAGTTGACATGGAATGCACCTTTTGGGAAAGAACCCCCAAAAAGACCAAGCATAGTAATTGATTTTGAAAGACCAGACTACATCATTCATAACTTGTTTTAAGAATTTAAAGTCTTACTGTCACTATAAACATAGTCATAGCCTCACTTTTATCAGTTGCTTCTTATCACCACAAGAGACGGTCATGAAATCCATTGTTTTCGCAGAGATATTTGTACATTTGTATATAAAAAATTCGATTGAGTGACATTGGAGATTCTATCACTATTATGCACATTCAAAAATTCTACAAAATGTATAAATTATCGTTCGATCCAGATTCTTTTTTCGAATAGCTAAGGCTCAGCGGATGACCTTCCTCTGCACGAAAACCAAACGAATGAATAGACCTTTTAGCTATTCTGAAAACGAACGAGGATTGAACGACATTTCATTACAAGTTGTAGAATTTTCGAATGTGCATAATTGCGATCGAAGAAGCTCTGATGCCACTCAATCGAGCCTCGCGCACGAAATTGTAGAAAAATGTCGCTCGATCCAGCCTCTTTTGTAGAATAGCTAAAAGGTCTATTATTGGCAGCCAATAATTCGTGCTTTCTTTATGTAGCGACAGTAAGACTTTAAGTGCTCTTATGGGACTTGATGTGTGCGAGCGAGCACTGACCAAGCAAGCAGGAGACGGGCCTAAACTTTTCAATGTCAGGTCATGTTTCTTTGCTTCGCTTTTAATTTGTTAAATGCATAAGTTTTGCTTGCTGAAGACTGTGCTATTTGAAAAACATTAGTAATATCTTACGTTTCTGCAAGTTGTGCCATTGACGTGATGCTTTTTCTCGTCAAAATATGCAAATTACTTGAGTGAGAGAGGGAGTAGTCGACATCTTTGGCGCGACTTTTGAATTCGACAAGAAAGAATGGACGTTTGACATGGCCTCGTTTTCATTCTACTGTTTTTTCATGGTAATTTTTCACGGTTTTATTCCCCTGACGTCCCTGGGGGGTTGCACGAGGGAGATAATGGCCTTACGCTCCTTTCCTTTGGCAATCAAATTAAAACAATCTTGACTGTATTGTTTATGATCGCTAAAAGAACGCCAGGAGGTAGGCTATGGTCCTTCTCTTGAGGGAAGGACCATTTGTTTTGTAAAACGATGCCATGGTTACGGATCATGAGATTAAATTCCATCCGTCGAAACGCACCGCAACATTGAAATAGGAGCTATTTGTGTCATAAATCTCGCAAAGGTCGTAGTTGCGAGAAACTTCCTCGAATTCACAAAAATTTTGCGACAATCTTGACGAAATATTGGTATTATTTTTTTTTTTTTTTTCATAAGACACAATATCTAATGATACATGGTCTACACTTTTACTTTTCTACTAACAATTTCTATTCTATTAACAATCATAAAGGAAATAGTGACATTAACGATGATATATAGGTAAGTAGCTAAATTATTCGTAAATCAAAGTAAGATCAGAGTATTCGTGACATAAGATGGAGGTATTTCTGTGAATTAACTATGTTGAATATCAGTATGAAATTGCAATCTTTTGTTATAAATTGTAAATATGTATTCACCAAATAGTTCGAGGAAACAATTATCTTCATTTGTCTGAAGAAAGATGTATTTTTGTTCATCTGTCGGAATATTTTTATAGTTTGGGCAAATTTCGATGAGATTGCTATTGAAGCTTTCTCTTTCTGCTGTGAAGGTTTTGCATTGCATAGTGAAGTGTATCTCATCTTCAATCTTGTTTTCATTACATAGTCGGCATATTCGATGATGTTTTTCGGTTTTTGGTTTTGAGTGCCTTCCTTTTTCGATTGCTAAACAGTGGTCGCTGAGTCGTATTTTTGTTATTGTGCTTCGAACCTTTCTCTTTTTTATTTTTATCAAGTACTTTTCAAGTGAGATGTTTTGTTTGTGCGTTTTGTATAAAGTTGCTTTGGAGCATTCGTCCATTTTTGACTTCCAATGGTATGAATAATATGAGTTTATGATCTTTTTTATTGAATTTTTAGACAGTGAGACTAAAGGAGAATTTATGAAATGATTATTTCTGAGTAATGTTGATAATTCTTCAACATGTGATGACATTGACATCCTGTTGAGTATCTTATTTTCGTATGAGAATGCTTGACTGACGAGTGATGTTTCGGCGAAGTCGTTTTCGATATGTTTGATGAAATTACATATTCTTGATTCAATTTGGGTCAGTAAAGGGTATCGTCCGAGTTCGCCCCGTACCAGGAAATTTGTTGTTGATCTGTTGACGCCAAGTAATCTCTTTAAAAATTGGGTGTGAACTTTTTCAATAGAGGATTTATCCCATTGATCTGGGCTTGAAATTTCGAAAGCCCCCCATACTTCAGATCCATAAAGAAGAATAGGTGATATGGTGCTATCAAATAGTTTAAGCGCAGCAACGATTGGCAAGTGTTTTATTTTATAACGACTGTTAAGAGCAAAGATTGCTCTAGTAGCTTTGCTGCTTAAAAGTTGTAGTGTTTGTTTAAAGGAGCATGCTGCATCTAGCGTGATCCCAAGGTATGTGAATTCAGTAACGTTTTGAAGTTCTGTATTATCAATGGAGAATTTGTTTTTATATTTTGAGCAATTTTTATAGAATGTCATACATTTAGATTTAGATTTATTAATTGAAAGTTTCCACTTTTTACAGTATTCATGCAGTGCATCTAGGCAATTTTGAAGTCCTGTATGTGTCGAGGAAAGGATGATGATATCATCTGCATATAGGAGACACGTGATTGGCTCGTTTTCAAGTTGCAATGGAGCAGTGTTTGCATTGTTAAGATCAGTAACAAGATCATCCATAAATATGTTAAACAATGTTGGGCTCAAGGGGCATCCTTGCCGAACTCCCTTTAAGCATTTGAAGAAGTTTGTGTGCTGAGACCCAATTTTAACAGCACATTCCGTATTTTCGTATATATTTTGTAATAGTTCAAGGAAATTGCCGTTAATACCTTTCTTTTGCAATTTATGGAAAAGTCCTTTGTGCCAGACAGAGTCGAATGCTTTTGCAAAATCAATGAATGCGGCATGAACTTTTTTCTTTGATTTATCTTTAACATGCTTGTTAATTAAGGCTTTCAGAGTGAGTATATGATCTGTTGTACGACAGTTCTTTTTAAATCCTATCTGACATTTATTAATGATATTGTTCTCATTTATGTATTTGATTAATCGTTGATTAAGAATAGTGCAAAATAATTTCAGTAAGGCGTTTCCTACGCAAATGCCTCTATAATTATTTGGGTCCATTCTGTTTCCCTTTTTATAAATGGGGGTGATTAAACCTATACACCATGTTTTAGGAACTGCCTTTCTATGTAGGAAAAGGTTGAATATATCTCTAATCATTTCGATTACTTGCAATGAAGCATTTTTGATCATTTCATTGCTAATCTTGTCTATTCCTGGAGATTTATTTGTTTTTAGCTTCCTTATGGCATCGTTGATTTCTTCCATAGTAAAATCAATGTTTAATGTTGAATTTGGATTGGACGTGATGTCGTTGTTGAAGACAGGATCGTTGTTGTCAGAGCTAGAGGAGAAAAGTATGCTGAAGTATTTTTCCCAAACATTACCATCTTTGATGGCTACAGATTCTTGCTTTATGTTTTCATCAAACTCTTTCCAGGTGTCCCAAAAGTTTTGTTTGGCCGAGTTTGTTTGTAGTTTTGAGAGACAGTTATTCCAAAATGTTTGTCGTTTTTGAAGGCATTGTTTTTTGTAGCATTTGAGTTGTTCTCTGTATTGGAGACGTAAGTATTCGCTCTGCGGGCTGCTGTGTTTTAGCTTTGAAAATCTGTTAAGTTTAGATTTCTGATCTCTACAATCTTTATCGAACCATTTTTTATGACGGATGTGTTTGTTTTGAACCGAGTTCTTATTTATTGGCTTAGTTCTAAGCGATATTTTAGCACTTTTTAAGAAAATGTCGTTTAGCTTTAATCCTAGTAGTTCAGTAGTTTGATTATTTTGAATTTGGTCTTTCAGCGAAGATAACAGTGATAAGATTTCTTCGGTATGGAGTGAAGTTTGGAAGGTTGTTTTTGAATTTTCTTCCCATAGGAAGTTTGGTTCAAGTTTTTTCCACCTATATTCGGGTGCATTGGCTTCATTCTGCTGTTTACTTGGAATTTCGATGGTAATTTTACAATGATCTGAGTATTCTGTTTGTTGTCCGACGTGAAATAAGATGATCTTGTTAAAAAGTTCTTGTGAACAAAGGCCATAATCTGCAGTGCTAGCGCCATTGTGGGTGAAGCATGTAAAATTTCCCCTGGAATCTCCAAGTTTTCTACCATTAAGAATACGTAAGTTTGCTGACCTGCAAAGGTTAATGAGGTTACGGCCGTGTTGGTTAGGGCAATGCTGATCGCAATTTTGCCTGGGGATAAAGCAACTGGTGTTAACGAGATCTAGGTCTGTATTCGAATGCCTATTTACTGGAACGTGATCAATTAAGGAGTGTGTACGGGCGTTAAAATCTCCCATGATTAGATAGTCTTCGTTGTCATTAGTAATTTCAAGTATGTCGTTTATTAATTCATCAAATGAATCATTTGAGTAATATAGAGAGTCCTCTGGGGGGATGTAAGTGAAGCAGACTTTCAGGTTGTGTTGTGTGTTCAGGAGGATTTGTTTGTCAATTTCCAGCCAAATATGGGTCTTTTGCTTTCTAATGATTTTAATATGACTTCTTAGGTGTAATTTATAATATATTATTAGACCACCGGACGATCTACCTTTGTTTTTCCCAGTCATTTTGTTTGGACTCAATTCAATGTATTCAAAGTTTTGTATATTTTTGTCATGATCACAAGTCCATGTTTCAGCAAGTACATTGATGTCATTTATCAAAATATTTGTGAGTTCAGGTATTTTGCATCCTAAAGCTCCATGTAGACCATGGATATTTAAGTAGCTAATCGATAATGGGAGTGGGGCTCCATACATTTCTGTTGTTGGTGATAAATCAAAAGTCAACAACGGTTACATTTCGACAAATGGGCAGAGGTCGATTTGATACTGAAATTTAAAAGGGTTAAGAGGATTAAATGATATGAGGACTTTTCTTAGATACTATAAGGTTGAACAATTACCAAATTGAGTATTCCTTAAGATGACGATAGCCAAAGAGGGCATTTTTGATGTTTGTGATGAAGGGCTTCAATCCATATCTATTCAAGTGTTTGGAGTCCTCGAGCATGTCTTCTTCGATGTAAGGGTGACGCAGAAGACCAACCAATCCTTTCCATGGTATCGTTTCAGCGATTTTGTTCAATATGTCATTAGCCGTTTGAACTTTCTTTTGTTGTGTGTCTTTTCTTGGAAATAGTTCTGATATTGTGATTTCTGATTCTGGGTACTTATTCGAAATCGCATCCAGGGCATTTAAGACATTTTCTTCAAATTCTTGCGGGGACTTTGCTGTTTCAATATCATTAGTACCAAGATGTAAAATGATATGTTTCGCGTTTTGAAGATCAATGTTCTTGATAGTTTCTGGGAGGCTTTGATAGGTACCACATCTTATTTTTGCAATTTTTACTGGGAATCTGGTTGAGGAGATGAACTTTATATTGGAGTCACCAATTAAGACGTTTTCTTGTTCAAAGGTTTTTGACTGCTTTCCATCATGAGGTAGTTTTGTGTCTTTGGATTCAATCGTTTTTGGTCTGGGCGCCTCTGGGTTTTGGTTTGAATTGTGGGTTTGATTTGGTTGTTTAGGCGGGTGCGTTGGGGTGGTAGATATTACTGTGCTATAAGAGCGTGGGAGATTTTGCGTTAGTTGGATTTCTTGTGTGGATGGTTGCATTACTTGTGTATTTGATTTACTGGGACTTTTGGGGATGTGGAAAGTAGTGCTTGGTTGTTTGAGTGAGTTGATTGAGAATGATAGAGATTGTTCAATTTCGCTATTAAATCTCTTACTGAGATCGTCGTAAATCGATTGCTTCATTGCATTGCACTGGTCTTGTATGGTTTCGGGAATATTGACTAATGCTTCCGATTCAATTCTGCTTTGGCGGGTTATCAAATTATTTATTTTGCTTGTAGAGCTGGATAGATTTGCATGGAGAGATTCCTGATCTTTTTTAATCTCGTTGATTTGGCATTGAAGATTTTTAATGTTGTCATTTATTAGAAGGCATTCAGTCTGGCATTTTTTTACATTCATTTCAATTTGATCGATACTTTTAATAGCATGGAGGACTTCATCAAATTTTCGCTGTATATCTTTCATGTCTTCTTTCAGTTCCAGGAATAGTTGAACAGTGTTTTGCTCCATAGTAGACTGTGATTCATTGTTGGTAGCAGCAGGTTGGCATTGTTGTTCGGTTTTCTTGTTTTCTTCAAGCACGATAGGTATTTCCGTTTCTATTTCTGTTTCCATGCTCGTTGCTATTTGATCTATCAGTGACGTGAGTTGAAAGTCTGGCTTCAGGCTTACTTCCGCAATTGGTGTTTCAATTTTAAAAATGTTTTTGAAATAATTATTTGTTATCACTCCTTCTTCGTTTACTTCGTTTAAGCTATTTATGATGTTTAAGTATGTGTTTGCAAACTTCTCTAAATCTTCTGCGTTGCTCTGAACCAAAATTTTTTTCTTTGAAATATAAATGTAAATGGACAGCTTCAGCTTTGGGGAGTCTTCAACTTTTCCATCGTTGATAATCAGGGAAATGTTGATGCTATTCTCTTTTCTGTCAATCGTGTAATCATCGTTGTTATATGTTTCGAGGATTTTGTTTAGAATTACATCAAAGTTTACTTCATTTGGCAATTTTGTCACGATGTTTGTTGCAGTGTATCCATCTTTGGTTCGTTGATAGGCCACACAAAGCTTTCCGGTATATTCTTGAATGATCTTTTCTCTGATGACGCGTTTTTCGTTTTTTTCTACATTTGATGTCCAATAAAGCTTTACTAGGGTTCCATCTTTTGTAATAGTAACATTTTCGCCCATTTGTCAGAGTGTAATCTTGAATTATTCCATAATAGTATTTGCAAATATTAGTACGTCCGTCATCAGCTAAGCTCCCAATATCAGTGCCCAGTACTCTTACCACGAACTTGCAAAACAAAAGAGCAACAAACAACCACAGATCATGCATTTGGGCAATGGCGGCAAATGAGCACCTTACAGCGAGCTTCGATCTCCCATGAAATGTAATCAAAAGATGGTTTCTGTATAACTAAAAGCAATCATGTCGGTTCGAGTATCAACTCCAGTTCGTAATCCAAGTCACAATGATCATGGGGAAGCCAATTTCAAAAGAAGTACAAGAAAAACCAAGATTAAACTGCAGGTATATGGAATTGGATTTAGGCCCATTTTTTTCATTTTGTGTTGGTCCTGCTTCAGTCCCAAAGAACACCGTCTGCTTTGCGAATGAAGCTAACATACAGAACTTAAAGTGTTTGTTTGAAAGGTTAAAAGCTTGCGTTGATGAAGCAGGCAAACAAAACTTAGTATGCAAAAGGTAGCAGGCCCGTCAGAACGAAATTCATATTTGGGGGGCTGAAACGAGGTGCGAGCGAAGCGAGTAAGTATGGGAGACCGTGAAAAATTTTCATAACCACGCCCTTTAGATTGTTGGAAAACGCCCCATTTTTGGAAACTGCGCCATTATTGACCAAAGCAAAGAATCATGACTAACCAGAGTCTTTCTATGAAAATTTCTGAACATTTTGAAATTTTAAACTTGTATGACATCAAAAGATATTGCATTTTTGATAGATTCTGGTAGCTTCCTCGAATAAACACGAGTTTGAATCTTCCTTCATACGGCCTTGGCTTTTGCATTCTTTTTCACTTACAAAATCAACAAACTTCAGCAAACTATTGGAGGGGCTGAAGCCCCCTCAGCCCCCCCCCCCCACTTCCGACGGGCCTGAAAAGGTTGCATTTGCAAAAGAGCAAACAAAAATCTCATTATTCAAACTGATTGTCAGCTGCACATCATTTGTCAAAGAACTCTCTGTAAAAACTGCGCAGAAGAAATTCTATCGCAAGCTACTTGTGCGCGGATTCTAACGCTAAACACCTCATTTGCGCCTAGATCTCCGCTTCAGCCTTATTCTACGAGCCCCTCTCCTCGACTGTCTCTTGCATTATTCTTGTCACTTGCTTCATCAAGCCATCCATACAAAGATCAGAGCTACAAGGATTGTATTGAAACCACTCCATTCTGGGCAGAAGCAAATTTGCAAGCCTTTTTTTGAAAACTGCAGCAGGGAACATGTTCCCCGCACAAACCAAACTAAACTGTCTGGTGTTTGACTGTCAGTAGTTTCTTTGTTCTATTTCTTGCAGGGCAGCTAGCTTTGCAACTTTTTTCAACAAATTTAAGTGTTTGTTGTAATCATGAATATTCATCTATTTATTTTTGTATTACAGTAACTGCTTACTTTCATTCAGGAAGTACCAACAGGTAGTTTGAGAGATCATTCCGCAGACTCGTCTTCGGATGATGGATCCAGCAATGAAAGTGACAATCAATTAAACATCAGAGACAATGGTGCTGCTAGTGATGACGATGGTTGGGACACAGATCTTGAAGAAGACGGTATAACATGCTTTTTTATCTGCTATCATTTCTGCAGTTAAATTTGGTTAGATTTTTCTAACACCATCCTTCATATAAAGATTTTAAGCTAACATCAAAGGCTGCTTTCCATGTTGCATTTGTGGAAGGTCTGGGATGTGCAAGTACAAAAACAAAGGAAGAACCCTGGGAAGAACAATAGAGTCATTGTTTAGCTCCCTGGGAAGAACAATAGAGTCATTGTTTCTGAAGCAATAGCTAGGTGAGCATCTAATGTGTGCACTCTTTTTGAACCTTTCAGTCTGGCCACCATCCAGGTTGGAATATTTATAATGTGTGCTGGACATCTTTAGGGCACAGTTAAGGTCACTGTGGAGAAGTTTTAAACAACTGCTGAGCAGGACACACAATTGACATGAATTTCTTAAATTTTTGCTCAAATGCTTCAAACTTATTGGAAAGTAGCTTCTATCCAACCTTTATGAAAATTCTTGGTGGTTAGTATTTATCAGTGTCGTTACATCTGTTGCACAGTTTGCAAATTTTCTAACTTTGGCCAACATGTCATATAAATTTGTTCTCCATGCCAAAGATCTTTAGACCATTGAGTGCATGGAAAAGGCCATCTCCTATGGTGCCTCTGTCAAGCTATCCATTACTTCTCAAAAATTTATTGAAACTTCCCTGTTTTCAGGTGGCAAAGAGAAATTTGATGTTTCTGGTAGGGCAACATATTTGTCAGCTTGCACTGACTGTGGAGTAATTCCTGCTTCCTACTATTTGCGTCACATGAAGCAGACATCCTTGGAAATGCATCATCATGGACTTGGAGAAAAGGGAGCAAGAGCATTAGCGATTGCACTTGTTGTAAGTTATCTTGTATGTCATCTTTTCAACTCCCACTGTACATCTGACCTTTGACAGTTTTCTTGTCATATCAGGTTTCTTAACAGCTTTCATGTAAGAGTTTGTAAAGAAACTAGTTTAATCTCTTCTTTGTGAATGAATAATAATAATCTCATGTTTTGGATTTCAGGTGCGAAAATGGAAGTCTTTTGTTCTTTGAGATTTTGCATTTTTGACACTAAAATCTTGTTCTAAGTACAAAGTTTAGTATTCACACACATTTTCATTTTCATGCCTGGCTTCATTGGAAAATTATGGTGAATGAAAATCATAAGGGCTTAAACCGTGAAATCAAAGTTTGGACAAATTTTTAGCCATCTGATTTCATGGTCAAAGCCACTTTCGTTGCCGTAATTTCCAAACGAAGACAAACATGATAGTGAAAATTTGCTTTAACGCTGAACTTCGTATGCAAAACAAAATTGTAGTCTCAAAAATACAAAATGTGTAACAACAAAAATGCTTCTGTTAATGCACCTCTTATCTTGAAAAGGTGGATTTGAATGCTTGTTCACCTGCCAAGAATCATTTATTGGAACTTTCTTTTGAATATTTTGTGATTTCTCAACAATTTCATGAATTATTTGTTTCTTTGTGCCAATTTTAAGACCTGAGAAAAGGTCTCTCCAGATAATTATTTCATGGCTAGCAACAATTCTTTCAGTTTTAATTTCAAGAGTGGGTATCGATACTTTGAAATTCTTGAGACATTGGAAGCAAATGTATAGGCTGTTAAGATGTTCTCCTCTTGTTTAGACAAACACATTTGTGCTGCGTGTGAGCTTGGCAGATAATTCTCTTGGAGCTGCAGGAGTTACCCATATTTGCAATATGCTGAAGGAAAATTGCTACATAACTGATCTGGTTTGTTTTATCAGATATATGTCATTCCTTTTTCTTTCAGCGACTTTAAAACAATTTTACTTCTTATCATACTCTTCAGAGTCCTGTCCAAAAAGAGACAAGAAAAGAAGTCATGTGTTTTTATGAACAGTATTTATTTGAATGCAGGACATAAACTTTATCTATAAGTATCTAAGAAAATATGAAATCAATTTTGTACATTATTTATATATTAATAATGTACTAAAAATCAATTGTTATTAGAGCAATTTCAAATTCATAAATTAAATAGATTTACAACCAATTTACAACAATTGCTTTATTACTAATTACAGAAATTACCTAATATTTTTTTTATTTTTTAATGGGCTCAGCTATCAAACTATTTGCCAGATTTCACAAATGATTTTCAGTCACACACCACACAATAGTAAGAACCACACCATATGAATCTCATACATATTTTTGAAGTCAGAAGTTTGAGCAAAGTAACTCTAGCTGCTTGGCACTATCATTTTTTGGTACGGTTAAAATTTTGATTGGAGTTTGAAATTTAGGTTTATGTTCAAGAAATCAGTTTCATTAATATCATTCAGTTCATTAATACCTCTTTGTTCTTTATCTTATCAAAATTCAGTTGAAACCCGGGTTAATGCTTAACACCTGAACCCCCTGTATAGCCATCCAACCAGGTATCCCCATCATTATTTCACTGAAATTGGACAAGCTAAAACAGGTGGATTGGTGAGTAGCATCTCCAATTTAATTTTGATAAATCAATGTAATTCACTGACTCTGCATTCAAAACCTAAACATCTGTGTAACAGGGGTAGAGCTTTAGGAGTTCCCCATCATGCCTCAACTGCAGCACTACCCCCTGTCACCTATGTTAGCATAAGCCTTTCTGAAAGTCCATGAATTTATATCTCTTAGATCAAATCAGAGTGTCCACATTTTCACTCAATACATTGTTCATATGACAATTCAAAACAGCAACTGTAAAATGTTAAAGCACTTAAAGATACTTGGAGCAACTCAAGAACCTTACAGTGATGTAATAGATTGCAACATTGTTTTAAGAAGCCATATGCCCCCGTAATAAAGACGGATACTTATGCATTGCCGTTATGCTTTCAGCCTGTTCACAATCATATCCAGGGGGTTGGATGTATTAGGGTTTTGTACTTGACTCCATGATAATGGAAGTTGAGGACACCCTTCCTATGGTCATAGCTTAGGGTAAAATAAATAAGATCAACTTATATATCAAAATTTTAAGGCAACTATGATAATCAAGTGATATTGGGTATTGTTAAGGGATTACCAATTTCATTCAAATGCCAAACAGTTAGAGAAACCAACCCTTTTTCTGATTTGTTTTTCTTTTTTTTTATTTTTTTTTTTGTTTTTCATTTTAGATTTTAATATTTTTTTGTCATGTTTTGTTATTTTTATATTAATAGCTGAGCCCGGCATGTCTCCAGTCATTACTGGAGATGTCTAGGAAGGAGATCTCTGATATCCTTCCCTCTCTCCAAACGCTTTTCTACCTCAATCAGTCTGTTTACTCCATCAATCACCTTTTGTACCAACTGAACTTCAGACTGTCCAAGACGATCAAGGTTTGAAATATCAAATGTTCCACCAACAGCAGCAGTGTCCACTCCACCTGTACCCCTCTTTTGGAGACGAAGGCTTTCAAGGAGGGCGTTGAATTTTGGGTGCTAGGAGAAAGATTGTAAACTTATCATATTTAAGGTTCAGGAAAATAATCACTAATCAAAGGATGAGTTATTCCTACATTGAATACTTAGGTTTGATTCAATCAGATTCAAAGTAAATCATTAATCAATGAAGAATCATTTATGGGATCATGGACAAACACAAAATGTTCCGACGTAAAACAACGATAATTTGATATCGACAATAAAGAGTAGCATAGCGCACAAATCCTTGTGGATTCTGTGCATTTATTATTAAGAGCACTTTTATCATCATGGAAGTCGTGATGTCTTACTTTGAAAACTGTTAATAGAAGGCGCAAATGCTTTAATTTACTCTTTGTGTAAACATGTTTCGTCTGAATGTGGTTTCGGAATTGATGCTTGTAAAATGATGTTTATGTCCTTGAATTTCTTTTCAACGTCTTCCGGATCAGTATTCTAAGTTTATATTAATGACAATTGATGAAAAAATGAATAATACCTTTGCCAGTTTTGGCAATTTAACGTGAACACCAGCTCTGAGCCCAGTTCCTAAATTCGATGGACATGTTAAAATGTAACCAAGATGTTTGCTCCACATAAAACCTTCACCTTCTTTCATGATATTTTGCTCTACTGCTTTGAGGCCATTACAAAATCTTTCGAATACTTGTTTCATGTTGCCTCCTTTTTGCATTGAAATGACTCGGGTGTGATCTTCTTCATTTACCCAAACTAAAAAGTTCTTTTTGTTGTTATGGAATATGCCTCTTGCATCGGGCCAGTCACGTGCCATCCCAGCACAAGTAAGCAATGGTGATACTGGTTTATCGAAGAGGAAATGATCATCAATCAAGCGATTTTGGTCTTCTTCTGTCATACCCTTCAAAGGGTAATAAGTACCTCTAAGTTCACCATTCAAATTGCTGAGTGCAGTGGAAACTATTCTTTCTACCTCTCTTCTTTCTGCTCTCGTGCAATGGGGTGGCAGTGATAGGCCTCGTATACAGCGACCTGTGCGACATCTTGTAGACAAAACATATTTTTCGTCGAAGTTTCCACCTTTGATCTTGGATGGATCTAAATCAGTTTTATGCATATCGCTTTTCCTGTAACCGTTATGACGTTCTTCAATGACTGGATCAAAAAGTTCTGCAAATGTTTCGTAGCTTTCTTCATCACCAGCCACAAGACCGACGGTTGAAATGAAAGGATGTCCTGGGTTATCAACTCCAGTTTGAATGGCCATATCCAAGGTGAAGCCAGATGCTGTTGTCTGCAAAAAAGAGTGTCGTTATCATTTACTTGTATTTACCCCCGTCTCAATATATGCCAGAGAAATAATTCAAATGGCATCTGACTACTGTAACCCCCTTCACCTAGCTCCCCCTACAAGTAACTCATCAGGGGGGTTATGACTTGTCTTAAGCCTATAAGGGCTCCATGGGAACGTTTGATAGCCTCGTACTGGAGCTGAGGGGCAGAAGCTGTTCTTGTGGTCAACGGTTATCAGGTTTGCCAGCCTCCAGGTCCTGAGGTCCCACGGTCAAGGGGTCTCCCAATCCCCAGGTCAATCACGAGGTCTCCCGGTCCCAGTGGCGCTTGATTGGTAGGTCTCTCGCGGTCTTTCGGTCACCAGGACCCTCAGCCACGACGTCTCTCGGTCACGAGGCCGCGTGGTCCCAAAGTCTCTCGGTTACCAGGTCTGTGGGTTACCAGGTCTTTCGGCCACAAGGTCCCCCTGCCCCCAGGTCTCCTAGTCACAAGGTCTCTCAGTCATCAGGCCAGCTGGAGCTGAGAGAGGACAACTCACTCTCAACGCCAGCCGTCAGTGATCACCGAGTCAGAGCCCCCTCTCGTACCCTCGAGCATCTTACCTTTTCCCTCAGCTTTGAATACATCTTCGGTGTGAGATGGTTTGCCATGCAGTTGTTGTGCTGGGACAGGTCCGGAAAGTCGGACGTGGCTGGAAAGCGTGTGTACGCCTTTTTCACTTGCGACCATCTGTTTTCGGCGGTGTTCGTTGAGGCTGCGAAGCCAATTGCTGCGGCTGCAGCTCCTGCTGCTCCTGCGATCGTCTTTAGGGCCTTTGGGCCTAGCTTGCTGAAGAACGATGCCATGGCTTGGCCTCACTCTACTGAACTCTACAATACACTCTCCACGTATGAGGCTAAACGACCTTTGCTTGCCCTTTTATTCGCATTTCTTAAATCATACGTTTCCGTTTGACTTGACGCAAAAACTACTTTTCCTTCATTGATTTGTTGTCATGATTTATATACAATGGTCCTTTGGGATTCTGCGAATCAACCATATTTGGGCTGGAGCCCGTCATAATTTTTCTTTCATGTGACGTTATACAAGCTTTTTCCATCATGAAGTTTTTTCGTTTTCGGCCTAAGCAAAAATTTGGAACAACCTTTACAAAGATATTCAGGTGCATTGATAATCTTCATTTCTTTACAATCAACCATCATGATCTGACTAAAAAAATCCATAAATTCTGGCCGAGAAGATGTCGCCACTAAAGAGTTGTGACTGATATATTTTGTGCTGCAATGCAAATTCTTGTTAACTTTCCTCTCATATTTGATTTAGAAAAAAGATATGATTCCAGAAACTTAGATTTTCTTGTCAACAGACCGACGTAACAGTTCAAACATTCCACAAGAAGTAAAGTTTATGCCGAAACCCTTGCATAGCTATAACCTGCGTTCGAATTCTCGAGAAACGTTCTATTTCTTTAACGCGTAACAACTCATGGTTTCATCTTCGAGTGGGAGTTTTAGGCCCCGTTTACACGAGATCGGATCCAAATGGATCCGTACCCAAACTGTAACGGATAGGCCTTGCGTTACACGGGACACGACGGATCCGAACCCATTTGGATCTGCTATCCGTATCCAAGCGAGATCACTTTCGAAAGTGATCCCGTTTGGATCCGATCCCAAAAAGGTCTCGTGTAAACGGGTGGGATCAGATCCAAACTGGTACGGATAGGAAGTGAGACGATTAAACTGAAAATCCTTTGCTGACATTTTAAAGAGGGGAATCAGAGATGAGACAGAGTCTATTAGAGTGCAAAATTTCAAAGAATCTGATTAAAATAAGAGAAAATGTTTAATAGAGCGCTGCTAACAGTTCATAAAATCCAAATGGATCCGATCCCGTGTAAACGCGAACAGTTCTGGATCCGATCTCGTGTAAACGCTCCTCAAGAAGTGGATCGGATCCAAATGGATCCGATCCCATTTGGATCCGATCCCGTGTAAACGGGGCCTTAATTTTGATTTCAATTACGAATTTGTTTACCATTGCAAAAGTAACGTTTTGGATTTTGGTGCCAAGTGCTTGGGTGCCTATGATGCGACTCCTGTCATGACGCTCAAGGCGTCTTTCTTATGCATTTGATATTCGTTTACTTCTTTGATATTAGTCTAGTTTATTCAGTTAAGTTGTAATCCATTTGTTTTGTTATGTTATGTTAGTATAACGACGCTCCTGTAAAGTGTAGCAATGTTATTATATAAAATTGAAATTGAAATTATTTGTTTGGGCTCAGACCTCGTCTGCCTGACTGGTTGCAAAGGCAATGAATTACAGCATTTCACCACGGCACTTGCAAAAGGCATTTTATGAACGCAATTACGTCGAATGACAAGTAACAAGCAGAATTTTGGTGAGTCTATTTATTCAATCTGATTTTGTCTCCAATTTTTCATTTTACAGGATTTATCTGAGAACAAAATTGGAATTGAGGGTGTCGCTGCAATTGCTGATGTTTTGTTGAATACAAACAACCTAAAAAGATTAGTTTTGCAAGGTAAGAAAGTTTTTCAAAATTTTTTTGGCAGATGAAGTCATTGCTGATCTAGATTTATAAAGAAATAGCTAAGTTCGTGTGAAATCTACCCCACTCCCAAGTCTTTAAGTTTAATCGGTCGGTTCTTAAGTTTAATTGCTAACATTGCAGCCCTGGAGCCTTTAACCCTCACAGCCCAGGAGGCTGAGAGTCTGGAGACCAGGGCCAAGAACCAAGAACCCTCACAGGCCAGGAGCCTGGGAGTCTAGGAGCCTGGAGACGAGGGACCAAGAACCAAGAACATTCACAGTCCAGGAGCCTGGGAGTCTAGGAGTCCGGAGATTAGGAGCCAAGAGCCTCACACCCAAACACGAACAGAGGCGCCAGGAACCCAGATGGTACAGAGTTTCCACCTCTTGCCCGCTTGTTGAGCCCTTCCACCTTGAACGGAAAGATTGTAAGAATCTAAAATTCCTCTACTGTGTTTAAATATTCAAAGTAAAACATTGGCTTTTGTCTTTGATAATCAATAGCATGGTTTTTAATATTTACGAAAATTTTGGATTTACATCGTCGCAGTATGATTTACCTTAAGCTGAAGTTAATGTGGAGGAGGGCTAGCCCTCTTTGCCGAGATATCATCCCCTACTTGAAATCTTTATATGAGTATTTCCCCCTTGTGAGAGTGAAGAGCCAGCCCCCCCACCCCCCCAGGCGAGATCTCGGTTGTCAAATTAAACGGACCCAGTTGTTCCAGTAGCCAACGTGGGAAGCGGTTGACCTTTGTATTGTCCGAAATCTGCTAGATGAATATGACACTTACCTGCACCCCACCAGTCCCGTTTCCTTGGGGGGGGGGGATACTAAGAGGGCTGGCAGAAACACAGGAATTGATGAAAAACATTAGGATTCGAACAGTCTGAGGGTTGGTTGGCTCGAGGTCCACCCACCATGCAAAATCTGCTTCATGGAATGAGGAGAATCGCCAGTTCCCAGTAGTTGCAGGTAATGGAATCACAACATGTGGTTACATTAAGAGGAAAGGCAAGGACAATGCTTCGATAACCTTTGATTCTCAATGCCCTAAAAATATGTGTAATTGCAGGCTTGGTAGAAGAGTACAAATGATTTGAAAGAATTGGATGGTTCGCGCCATCACATCTAGATCTCCTAGAACGGTCATTCCGCTTCATAGGCCCGATGCAAATGCAAAATGGAATCTAGCCCACTAGTGCTAGCACTTTCAGGCCGTCTGGCCCTCCTCATATAAACAGAGCCTTTCCTCGTATTGTGTTTTCTCTTCCTCAGTCCTTCTCTCACTTGCATACGTACGTGTCAATGTGAATTGCATCCATTTCCCATATCGTTATCCGTTGCTTCCATTCCGATCGTTCTGTGATCACTTTGAACCATTGACTAATTCTTCGAAATTTAAAACAAGATCGAAACCATTCCCGTTCCCTTTTTGCTTTTCTGCTCAACCATATTGGTGACGTTTGCGCCCCTTTCTGCCAAGGCACGCATTTATTTTGTTGCGTACAAACTTTAGTGAAAGAGACGTTTTAGATTCTGAAACAAGTCCGTCTTAAAAAAACTTTGAGATCTATTCTGCGAATTCATAAATTTCTGTTGCCCCATCTTGTTTTTCATAGCTGCCATTTTGTTTCCATTAATGTTGCTCAGCAACTTCTTCGTTGAATCTTGCGTCAAATCAATTTATTGCGTCAAATCAAGTAGATCTCATGGATGAATCCGATTGCAGATCGTGCAGCAGAGAAGTAACAGCAGAGCTTGAGAGCAGCAGAGCTCTCAAACTCTTGAAGCCAGGCGACGGTATATGCTCCTTTCCAGACAAATCACTTTTTCATCAGTACACTCATTTGTTTTAAGAAACTGCTTATAAGAAACCCAACTCTCAGAGTGCCGCAGATTTAAGAAATTCCAGTAGATTGTGGGAAATCTTTGCATATTTTTATGTTCGGTGGTTTACTGTGTCATAATATTGGGGGATTCTTGGGCAACGTCTACATTGGGCACGCTTCGTAGATTTTCGCAAGTAGTAAATATGAAGACTGTTTTGGAATCCTAAAGACTCGTAAGGAACTCTTTATACTGAAGATTTGATAATTTTAAAAAACTTTCAGTACTAGGTCAAACTGCTACATATCTTTAGGTTGCTTTGAAGGAAAATGGTTTCGTCGTTGATTAGAATAGAATCTTCGTTACTTCATGGAGATATTTATTGTACCGATACTGACTAACAGTTTTATAGCAGCATGGATTCATAACAGTTTTATAGCAGCCTGGATTCATAACAGTTTTATAGCAGCCTGGATGAAAAGTGATCAGCGGCTATCATCAAGTTTTTCAATTTTTGAATTACAGGAAATGAACTGGACGCAAAAGCAGCTTCCATATTAGCTGAAGGCATTATGGTAAGAACATGACTTTATTTTATTTTTCTTGTTTATTGTATTCTTTCCTGAATATTTATTGTGCTACAGCTATAATGATTGAAATAAAATCATATGAAAATTATATTTACTCATCTGCAATCATAATCGACTGATTTCAAGGAAATTGGATTGTTCTCAAACATTTCCTATGCAAATTGTATTCGTTGTCCTTTGATCGACAAAATTGAAAATGACTTGTCCGTCCTAAAGATTATAAAGTTTTGAGCTAACAAAAAATCAGGTGTTTGTGCTAACAATTAAATTAGAAAATCTAAAAAGAAAACTAAGAAAGTCAATTCTTACTTAAACAATATATTTCTTGAGTAATGACTCTATAAATTTAACTATGCATGTGCGTACTTGGTAGACCAGGGCTAGACTTTGCTATATATAAAAGACAATTAATGACTTTGACGGTGTATTATCATCACGCAGTTGATTGATTGGCTGCCGAAGACAATAGTGTCCTATTGTTTTATACTCTCTTTTTTATAAGAATACTATTGATTTAATTCAGCCTCGATATTCATAAGATTTTTCTGTTTTTGAGCCTGAATATGTTCTGAAAGAATTCTTATTTTCTTCAAATTTGATATGGTTTCGAGGTAACATAGTAAATCCTTTTAAATGAGGTCCAGGAGTATGACCTAAAACGTTCATGTGCGTACGAAAAGCGACAATAATCTTGGACAGACAGGAAATTGTGACATTTTCGACGTGATGACGTGCTACAAGTAGACAGTGATATTACGATTAGCATGGCAATATAGACACTAAACAGTAACGCATCTCTATGGATGGTACAAGTGTGAATCAAACGGCATGTTGTAAAAACCGGATCCTAGGATCCTAGGACCCCTGAGACCCCTAGGACCATTAAGTACTGAAGATGAAAAGGACCCTTAACACCAGAGGGTCATCACCACACATAAACAATAGGCCAATGTCATCAAGCAATCAAACAGTAGGTTGCGTATCGTAAACTTCCTCTCTTCAATCCTGAACTTCCACTTCTATTAATCAATGCCAGTAACCATGCAGAGAGTTCTCGAAATAGTGCGACGGGGGAGCAAAACACATTATAGAAGATACCTATGTTTGCCATTATATTTTGTAGGGCAAATCCCCGCAAGCTTTTCATCTTGTTTAGACTCTGGCCCGTCATTCCCCTAGCACATTGCCAAGTACCTTGCAGCAATTTGATTTTTAGCTTTGGGTGGTTTGCTTTGGATTTTTTTCGAAGTGGAATCATATGATGAAATAAATAGGCTTTCAGATTATTTTTCGTATCTCTCTTCGCCAAGAAAGATGAAACAAAGAGTTGAAGAAGAGCTTAATATGTGCTTAATTTTAGAACTTTTCCGGTATATCAAGTATATCAAGTTTTGCAGTTGAAAGGGATTAGACCGCGAACTTCGTTTGGGGTGGACACTCACTTGCCTTATAAGAAGCAGCCCATGAGAGCTGCCGTAGCGGCTACCAAAAATGTTAAGAAAGTTGCGATCTGAAGTTAATTCGAAGTGAAGAAAGGTCAAGTTTTGGATATGAGATGCAAAGTGTTTCAAGCAAAAATGTGTAATTCAAACGAATAAAACTAAAACTTATGTCATTGCAATGAATGATCTTGTCATCCTCCTTAGTTTCACATGAAAACAGAATGTTAACCCTCGGCCTCCGGTGATTTTTTACAAAGTTTCCGTCTTTGACGACCCTCAGCACTCAATATGTTATGTCAACTATCTTTTGGAATATTTGGAGCAAGCATCCCCCGCTGTGCTATATTGCGAGCTGTCTGCTTGATTCTTGGCATTGCTTCATAGGAGCGGAAGTTCATGGGATACAAGAGAGGAAGTTTACGATACGTGACCTCTTGTTTGGCATTTGATGACATTGGTCTATTGTTTATGTGTGGTGATAGCCCTCTGGTGTTAAGGGTCCTTTTCATCTTCAGTACTTAATGGTCCTAGGGGTCTCAGGGGTCCTAGGGTCCTAGGGTCCGGTTTTTACAACATGCCGAATCAAACAAAAGCAGTTTTGCGTTCATGGTGTGCCCACCTTAATCAAATCATAGTGACATCTGTTTATTGCCTGCCAAACCTTAGGTCTTTTCATCGTGTAATATGTTTTAAGATTCGTTTTTTCTTCTTTCATTGATGCATTCTATCATTCAAAGCATTTTGGGTTTATAGATCCTTGTTCCATCAATCCTCAATCGAAAATGGTGACGAGAAGTGTTGAAATGTGTATCGTGTATTAACCGTCTCAGTCTGTTAATTATTAAGTACACAATGACAATGAGTCGCAGTGAGAATTTGTTAGATATCACAAGTAGTTGCCTACCAGTTAAATGAAACCGAAACTGACCATTAGTACTTCCTTCTTTTTCATGCATTTTGTGAACAGCTTTAAGCATATGACACTTTTTTCTATTTGTGCTCAATATTCATACAAGGTCACAAATCAGTTATCAAATTGCTTTGCAATTTGCCTCTTAAAGAAATGATGGTTGACTGTAACAAGTAAAGGTAAAAGATGTCTATTTTACTAAATTTGATTTGGTTTACCCATGTTTAGTTAAAATTGAAAATAAAAGTACAAAATATGAAATTCGCTGTCTAACCTCTGCATACAGTTGTCATTGAGAAGGGAAGGGCATTGAGAAAGGAAGTTGTGAGTAAAGTTTTAAGTGTCATTATTGATAAGATTTGACATATATTCTTCCTGAGTTTCATATTTTCGGTTCAGTTCGTTGTCAATAATGATTTTCTTAAATTCGTCATTTTTTAGGGGAATACATCATTGAAGGTTCTTGACTTGAGTCAAAATTGGTTTGATGAACAAGCAGGACTCCATCTTGGACCAGCGATTGCTGCAAATGAATGGCTGGAGAATTTGGATTTAAGTTGGAATCATTTAAGACACAAAGGAGCGTATTCTGTTGCACTTTCATTGAAAGTTAGTACATTATTTCATTTTCTACTTACTTTTTTCTTCATCATAATAGATAGATAGGCAGGTAGATAGCTAGGCAGGTAGATAGATAGATAAGGTAAACCGGGGTAATTTGGGACAATTTTGTCATTTTTGAGGTATGACTGCTTCGTTGCATATTTAAATAAGACTAATTCAGCTTTTTATATACATTTGAGTGGTAAATAATTGATATTGAGTAAAAGATTCTCTTAATTCATTTTGTTGCTGATATATTTAGCGTGTAAATGATGCTGTCCCAAATTACCCCAGATGGGGTAATTTGGGACAGCACTGAGTTCCACCTGCAAATGATACATATTCAAACCTAGTGGCAAATTCGGATAAGAAAATAACGTATCTGCCACAGTTCACTCCAATTTAATCAAAAATGGCCACTTTCATAAATATACAGTAGAGTAGCCATAGTCAAATCAATGATTCAAAATATCAAAAAAGTACTCGACATCAATGCAAATGTTGAAAAGCTTGCTTAAAAGAATAAATGATTACAATAAGTGATATAACTATGCAATTTTAAGCAATGTCCCAAATTACCCCAGGGGTGTCCCAAATTTCCCTTGTCCCAAATTACCCCGGTTTACCCTAGATAGATAGATGAAGGATTTGAGAATCACATTAATGAGACAAAGGTTAATGAGACATTTGCTGGAGAATCTCTGCTAAAGACTATGTTGATAATCTCATCATTTTGATGACAAAGCAAAATTCGCGTAAAATGACGTCATTAGAGGTTTGATATATGGAAATGTTTGCATATATAAACCTTTTGAAATGATAAATCAAGATTTTAAGACTCAAAGAAGAAAATACCAATTGTTACCTAATCTCATGCTCTTTTACATGTATCTAGGGAGCTCAAAGATAAGCATTCTCGCGCATGCGTGCACAGTTTCTGCTCTACCCATTGTCACACACTGGATCCCAGACTTTTTCTGATAGATTCCTTTTTTCCTCATTTAACGAGACTTTTTATTGATATGATAGCATTATTTTGTTTTAGGAAAACAGTACGTTAAAAGTTTTAAATCTTGCATGGAATGGTTTTGGTAATGATGGAGCACTTGCGATTGGTGACGCTTTGAAGGAGAATACTGCATTGTTAGATTTAGATCTGAGGTTTGTTCAACTTGACGTTGACACTATCTTTCATGGAACGACTATGGTGGAACATTGCCCTGTTGCATCGATTGGGTTTGACTTGTTACTGCAACGTGAATCTTGTAGCATGAGAGAAGACCCATTGCCAGCAAAATAATTGTTTTTCCTGTCTCTGTCATATTTTTATCACCATGTTTGGATTCCTATCAGTTAATCAATTCATTTCTAACAATAGATAAGTTCGAAGTCCTTCTCAATGTCTTTCTTAAAATCGTGGGCTTAGATATAAGAAGATATGATGTATATATAAGAAAAGATGTAACGGCGATGTAGGCAAAAATAACTGAGATGAAAGAAGACTGAGCAAAACAAACTTGGATCTTTTCATTGAAAATGACCCCAAGTACTGTTTCATTTGCTGGAGTGTGAATTTTGTTTCTTTTTGATTTCTGGTTTCCTTTCATTTGTAGCAACAATCGAATAACCATGGATGGTGCTTCGCATTTAAACAAAGGATTACTTCAAAATGAGACACTTCAGATCTTACGAATTGGACAGAACCCAATGCAAAGTCAAGGAGCGTACCTTATTTTGATGGCCATCAAAAATAATACAAATATCGCTTTGATTGAAATCGACTTAACGGTAAATCATGAAACATTATCCAGTTTATATCGTCGAAAAGTTTAAAACAAAGTCGACATCAACCATTGCTTATTGTGGTATTTTTAGATTTGCACTTGAAGCTGTTCTAAAATCTACTTGATATAGTAAACGTACAGTTGATTCGTTCTAGCAGAATCTTGATATAGAAATCTGTAAAATTCTTATGTTGTAGAAGAAAAGCAACGTTTATTAATGTTGATAATCAGTAATCGATGAATAGAAACGATGACGGTCAATATGCCTAACTGTATAGAGAATTATTTCTTTTGTTGCTGTTGCTAAAAATTCAAGTATTCTGAAGCCTGCCCATTTAAATTTATTATTCACTTACCCTTCTTCAAAAATGCCCTGCTCCTTCTATATTTCCTTGGACAATAATATCAAACAATATTTTGATACATTCTGTAGAATATTCGAATGTACACAAAAGCGATAGAAGCTCTTACGCCACTTAGTCGAACCTCCTGTGTAAGAATATATGACAATTTCACTCGATCCAGATTCTTCTTAAAAAGATAAAAGTTTCTTCTTTATTTAGCAAACACAATTAGAGCAGACGTTTTCTTTTGGTATTGATTCAATTTTTTATTGCAGGGAATTCAAGTGAACGAGGATTTCTACAATTTACTTCGAGAACTTTCCGATATGCATCCAAAATTAAATGTAATGCATGGTGGAGCCGGAGGAGCTCATGGAAAAGCTGACGCTAGACCAAAGCCTATGAAAGTATTGAAAGATTACGTGAAAAATAATCGAATGCGTTTATTCGATTTCTTCAGCATGATGGACAAAGATAAAAGTATGAGTTTAACAATAACTGAATTTGCAAATGGATTGAAAGAAACAGGAATCCCTTTAACAAGTGATGAACTCATTGAATTGGTTCAAAAATTGGATCGAGATAGCGACGGAGAAATTAATTACAGGTTTGTTCTTTGTACTTACGAAATGCTCTTCCAATGTAGAGAAAACGAAGGAAAGTCTAGATTTACTTTAGTAGCGTGTATGATTGACAAAATGAAAAAAATATGTATGTAAAAAAAACAAAATATTTGATTTTGGAATGGTGATAATTGCGACATTCGGCTAAGTAAAGTAAAAATATCTTGAATGTTGATTCTACTAACTAACCAGATTTTTAACTTTTATTGACCTGTAAAATATATATGTTTTATTTTATTACATTGTAGATTATGTATTTTGTAAATAGTAGGCCTTAATTAGCTCTAATTTAGCTATTCATTTTTAGCCTACTTGAAATAAATGTTTAACTGTGATAGTAATTAATTATGATAATAATAGTAACAATAATGATGATAATCATGATGCATTGTTTAAGAACGATGCGAAGGCTCATATCTGCTGTGTTCCCTGTTTAACGTGAACTTGAGATGAACACTAGCTCAAACGAAATGCTTTCATGTGCAAATGTTGATTTAGCTACAGAATTCAGTCCCATCAGTACCTTTTTTAAAGTTTCTGACGCCTTTTGTTTATCTTTTCACTTGCTATGTCAACATATCTATGGTGTATAAACTACACATAAATTTTATTCAATGACTGCACATAACACAGAAGAGTTCAACGCAATACAATAATTGAAAGTCAACATTTCTCAGTGTCGTTCTTAAAAAGAATTGTGTTACAAGTGAAGCATTCACAATCATTTCTATAATCACAGGTTTCTATCATCAATTCTGGTTTTATCAACTCTTTGGGTTACCATGAATAATTTATGTGCCATTACAAAGTCGTTGAGTGTTTCTCTCGCTTATCAATGATTTATATACGTGTGCATGCAAGGATGAGGTCCGATTGAGCCAAGTGAGTAAGCAAAGGCTTTATGAAGGATTTAAGTTGAAATTAGCCAATCAGAGATGTCGGTTAACTTTTCACCGAAAGCATAATCTATTGAATTTTTCTTGTTACAATGTTGTGTTACGATTTCCAGGACCTGGACTTGCATACCATGAAAGCTCCATTAAGCCCCCTGGGGGGAGGGCTTTATTTATTTTCGGAGACTCCAGGTGGGTTATTAGAGAAAGGGGGCTTAGTCACAAAATTGGATGACAAAGATATCAGCGATAATGTCGCGTTCAATTCCTACCCTGACCATCCCCCCCCGGGACACCCCCGGGCATTTGCACAGAAAAAATTCCCGGCCCCCGGGCATTTGACAGCCAATTTTTTCCCGGCCCCCGGGCATTTGACAAATCCAGGGATATTCAAAATGTGTACAGTATTTACTGTATAGGAGCATGAAACTTGCATTACAGTAGTTTCAGCTTTCAGGTTTCGCTATTTTTGGAAAAACACTTCTGAATTCTAACACGGGAGATCTCGGCATTTTTGGTTTCCAATTTCGGCATCGAAACATCGTCTTCGGAAGCTTACTTGATATCCTGAATGATACAGGGTTTAGGAGCCGTTAATGTTTGTTGAACGATATCCCAGACTTCAGTTTGCGTCTAGGGTAGTATTTGGAATGCAATAGGCTACTGTACATCGTTTTCTAGATATTGAGGGAGGCTGAGGTGAGGAAGAGCCTTGCAGTCGCAAGAACATTCTTTTGAATTACCCGGTTGTATTGAACAAGAAGTTCAGTTTTGTTCTTTTGGAAGTTTTTTTAATTGTTACAGTTCTGTTCCAGTTGTTATACCCTGTGAGTTTATTTCTCTGAAACACATTCTTGACAAATTTAGATAGTATTATATTTCTGAATGTGGATCTTCTATTGCGTCGTTTGAATCAGCAATATTTTAGATCAGAAATCCTTCGTGTTCCTCCAGAATACCGAATATTAAAACAATTAACAACATCGCTGACTATAACTTTTATATTTCAATGGCAAGGTTGAAAGCAAGATTGTCCGCCCCCGGGCATTTGACAGTCAATTTTTCCCCGGCCCCCGGGCATTTGACAGTCAATTTTTTCCCGGCCCCCGGGCATTTGTGCACAAAAATTTTGTTGACCCCCGGGATGCCCGGGGGGGATGGTCAGGGTAAGAATTGAACGAGACATAACTTTTTGGTTTTTGCACTCCATATTTTGCAGATTCAACATTCAATTTTACGAGTCAAATACACCACTTCTGCACAGTTTCTATTCCAAACGATATCAGAATTAACAAGCTAAATAAATGGACAATTCTTTTGGGACTTCCGGATTTGATATGATTACCGGGGGGGGGGGTAATAAAGAGGGGTATAGCTAGGGATTTTGCTGTAAGACACAGCCAAAGTTGTCAGCAAGTTTCTTCATTACTAGCATAGTTCAACTGAAAGTAAATCAACGGAGTTAAAAGCAAACTTAGCTAGGGGACTGGTTAATCTAAATATAATCTATTGTATTTAATTTTTTCGATCTGTGAAAACAATGAGAAGGTAAGCGTAAGCGGTGCCTGCCATTCTTTTTTGCTATGTTTAGATTATCTCGCTATATCTCCGTTTATTTACTTTAAACCAGTTCAATACTTTTGAATTGCTTCTGACTTTGAATGAATGATATGGATAATATGTTAATTTGGTAACTTTGCAGTGAATTTGTCCTTGGCTCAATTGAACAACAGATGGAGGAAAGAAAAGATGTATTGAAAACAAAGGCACGAGAAGAACGAGAAAGAAGAATTTTGACTCCGGATCTTCTAAATGCTGAACGATCACCGAAAACAAGTCTGACGTCATCAAGACCACCTTCTGCTTCAAAACTGTTTATCTGAATTGTTTATCGAAACACAGGTCAGTTCACCTCATTTCACTTCATATGATGTACGAACAATCGTTTTGTATGCGTGTTGTACAATATTTCATTTAGATAATAACAATTATAATAAGGTAGATCATACTTGAACAGAGTATGATAATTTTACGACGTTTCGAGCTAACCTTGATAAGACGTTTCGATTCGAGATAACCTTAATAACGGTGGGTTTAGCCAGGGGCGGCGCGAGCCGCCCTTGGGTTTAGCTCGAAACGTCGTAAAATTATTATGTTCTATTCCAAGTTCGATTTAAACTTTAATTGCTTAAATTTCCTATCATGCCCGTTAGACGCAAGCATCTTCAAGCAGAAATGATCGCTCTCACGGTTGTAAGTGGATCGATCTGTCTAGAAATTGAGCAGTGGCTGCCAGTCTGTCTCGTCTGGTCTGCTCATTGGTATGGTGACACGACCCTCTTATTCATTCGAACGCGATGAGTTTCAGTAACTGAAAATTGTGATACATATTATTTCTGTACATATCATTTCACTGCTTAATCACATAACACTTATTTTTGTAATAGTCTTTTGAAGATTGAATCTGAACGGATAGAGTCAAATGTTACAGTTCGAAGGGATCATGTTCGAAAACCATCATCAACAAGGGATCATGTTCGAAAACCAAAGGGATCATGTTCGAAAACCATGCTTGATTTTGATACGAATATATGTCTAGTATAGTGGGATTGAATAGACGGGTACCAAAGATTGGCTTAAGAGTAGGCATGGCTAGACACTTACAAAGGTGAACTGTTACTAAGGTTTAACCAAATAACGAAGTTCTTTGGGTTTATCTTTGTTCAACAGAATGGCTCAAACACTAACCGTAAACATTAGGCCTTAATCTAGGATACTTACACTAACACCTATCGTAGATTAAGCAAAGAGATTGCAGTACCCTGCTGTTATTAATTAAATGTAGATTTGTTTGAAATTGTTTACCTTTACATTTATTCCAGTACCATAACAACTTACCAAATCCAAATAGTCGGTACAAGACCGGGATTTCTGATTTAGTGAAATTTATATTAATTCAAGATATTATCTTATTTTTGAAGTAATTCCATCATCATAAAGTTTTCCGTCTTTTTGTCACCCAAAAGCCATTTAATTTCATAGGTGGTTTGTCAGTCCTTCAAGGCTCTGTTGCTCATAACACATAAATTTTGAATCATAAATGAATTATTCCATTAAGATGCGCATAATGAAATCTAATAGCTGAAGGTGCAAGGAAAAACATGGTGATTTTTTTAACAGACGTTGACCGTAATTTGTTTAGGAACAACAATCTTTATTAAATTCCTTCATTGCATCTTTTTATGTGCGAAATCCCTTTGCGTCACTAGCCATGGGAAGACACAGCAGTTATGTGTTTCAGTGTATATGCTTCAGCAGAGGAAAATTTATTCATTTCTGCGGAGGAGGTTTGCAGTTATTGAAAAGGAAGAAACGTATCTTTTCTTTCTTCTTCTTCCTCTGATCTCTAACGCTAGCTCCTTCGTAGTTGCAAATGATTTCATCCCCGCAAAAGAACAAAGCGGCAATGAAGCATAACTGCAGTGTCTTACCACCCAAGTTTTAACCAGAAAGTCTTTTGCTTTTTATGATAAATCAACTAATCAAATCAATGAATCATTTGGTCATAAATCAATCAATCAATCAATCAATCAATCAATCAATCAAAATTCTTCATGGTGCGAAATATCACAGTAAAAATTTCCCAAACACTATCAAGATGGCAATATTCGATTGTATTTGCTTGTTTATTCTAGAAAACGCAGAGATAACAAAAAAAAGGCAAACTTGGGCATCTCCGATAGCAGTGGTCTTGTTCTTCAGACACAAATGTGGTTAGATGTGTATAATGTTAATACAGTGGACAGTAACGTGTAGTGTTAGGCATAAAAGTAGGATAGTATTATATGGGTGGGGTAACGGCTTTTGGTAGAGCAGATTTGAAAATTGCTTGATGCAAAATGGTTACTTCAATTGCAGCCTTGCAATATACAGATATAGATTATTATTTGCCACTAATTCCCAATCTCCGCGCTATTATGAATCCTCGCAATAAAGCGTCTGTAATGAAAAAGGGCCGTCGGACAATCCTCACTTTCCATGCAATCACTCTCAAAGTCTGGATATTGACTGTAATCGTTAGCTACAAAAACTATGCATGATTCACTATATCAAGCCTCTTTCTCATCCAAGATGATTCACTATATCAAGCCTCTTTCTCATCCAAGATGACTCACTATATCAAGCCTCTTTCTCATCCAAGACACCACAGGACGAATGAATGCGAGTATTGTTGTAAGTGTAAAGTAAATCCAATTTGTATCGGATCTGTAGATTAATTTATTTCCGAACTAATAAACGAAATACAATCAAGATGAATAAAATGAATAAAGCACACAATGGTTGCTATATTAACACGATTTTGTTTCATCCATGTTGTTCATAAATGGATAAAATTTCAGACTCGAATCGTCTACTCTGCCAATCCAATTTGCGAACGAAAATCTAACGAAAAAGATGAAATTCCCTCAAATTCATGCCGCTGTTACTGGATGAAGAGAATTTCATTTTATGGGGGTTTGGTTGAGTTCTTTTTTGGGGTATTTATTGTTTTTGTACTTGTGGGTAAGGGTATTGTCCTTTAAAGTTTCATTGCTTCCAATAATGGAACCTGATAGAATAAGGAAAGATAGTCAGGCCTTTGGCCACATCATTTTCATTTAGCTTGCTCTTGGCTGATGTCTTATTACTTGGGATGTACCTTTGGGCATACATTAGGCCCAGTCAACACGTCCAATAATTGCTAAATTTTGCCTCCTTTTTTACTGAAATTATCAGAACTATCAATAAGCTATCATGTTTATATTTCATACAACTAAAAACTAATATACTTTTAAGTGATTTTTAAGTAATATTTTCACAATGCCCAAAAACCCTTCTGTAAGTCATGATCTGCTATTCCTTTGAGTTGGGAATTCTTGACAATAGGGGGCATTTTCGAACGATCTTAGCGGCGTGGTCGCAACAAAGTTATCCCTATTTTAGCATGCTTCCCTCGCATCTGGTTTTAGTCCCCCCTCAATATGAATTTCGTTCCGACAGGCCTACTTAAAGATACCCTTGGTACTAGACTCTGAAGAAAGTTTTTAAGGAGCCTCAATCTTGGTCAAAATACTTGGATCAAGTCACAAAATTGCACTACTTCGGTCTTTGAATACGCTCCCTCCGTTTCAATGTTGCTTGAATCAAACGCCATTCGACCATCTGAATTAGGGGGAAGGGTGATAAGAAGGTCCTAAACATGTGTCTTCGCCTCGATACGAAAACACGGAAATTTGCCGGTGTCCCAGCTTGTTTTGGCCAGGATTGCTGGTGGTCCATAGTAAGGACTCCTCGCATCCGTCTTTTCGATCATACTTTGATAACTGGCATGCATAATGGTTTACATGCGATCTTCAATCTCAATGGCCCTCCCTCTTATGTTGTATGTCGCTATGCGGTGAGCCCATAACAGATAAGAATTGTTACGAGAAAAAACGTGATTTCATTTATAAAATTTTAGCCTCGCACTCAGAAAAGGAAATTGTTCGTGCATAGCAGAATAAAGATTGGAAATCTTTCAGTTATTGGATTAGGATGAAATAGGATATACGTGACTTATAATTCACGCATTAAACCCTGTTTAATCTGAGATGTTACATCTCATGTTTATCTTTAACTTACCACCCGTATCAAGTAATTAGTAGGATAGTGAGCTTTTTTTGATATTCCAAACTGCAGAAATTGCTTGCAAAAATGTGTTCCCATCAACACGCATATCGGCTAGTTGCTATGAAATCAATGCAGGCTAACGAGACAGGAATTCAAACGACTAACCTACCACATCTACAACTTTGCTTTCATACCACCCCATCCATGGCCTATTTCAAATATTTCGTGAATCACTGAATCACACAATCATCCATACTCATGATGCAATCATTCGATCAATGCTGCCCATTTCTATCCATATCTGACCTTTATTGCGTGTTGTATCAATGTATTGAAACATTGATTGGATATATCGAACTGATCTGTATATATAGTGCAGCTCATGGAATGGCGAGGAAAAGCATTGATAACAGAACCATTAGTGGAATGTCTTCATCTGACACTGGTGACAGCAATTCATGGAACAAGAATCGAAAGAGTATTAGTATGAATATCAAATCTGCATTGTTCACATAATGTGGGTTGACATTTATGCTGCTGATATCTAGTGGTGGCCAGTGTCAGTTACAATAGTAACGAAATTCAAATGATTCTTTAGTTCAGTTCTTTCCAGTTTTCATACAATTGTACGTAACAGCCAATTTTCAAAGGGCTTTCAAGGTAGAAACAAAATCAATCGCTGTTATATATTCATTCTTCTTGTAGTTATTTGAATGAGATGTAGTATCATATTTAGCTGTTTATGAAGATGATTTTATACAATTGATGTTTTTGTTTGATAGTCTTCTTTCACGTATTTGCTCATTGATCATCCTCGCCATGTTGTACCCTTCCTTCGGTTTCAAACTTAAATTTTTTGGAGCACAAAGCTGATCATTTAAGGCATTTACTTGATGGGTCTCATTACCTACTACCCATATAAGGCCCGTAGCTAGCTAGCCTTTGCAGAAATACATGACTGTAGCACATCTTCAAAACAGTGAAGTGGTTTTTGGCTGGCAGTTGATGTGCCTCGTAGGCCAACCATTGCATTTTGAGCCTAGGGTTTTTCTCACACAATATATCTAATTTTTCAAGCATTTTATCAGATTCTCCCCTCAAATTTCCTCATTCAATGATAGTATACGGGCTACTGTATTATCAATAGAGAAAACTATTGCAGTACCACAGTTGTGTCTACAAAACGCCTTTGAAAAGCGCTCAAACCATGTTTTTTATCACATCATTGTGAATATTGATAACACTGACAACAAATTCGTGACCAAGACTGATATTTTGACCAGCCACTCTGAAACGTAATTAATAACATTTTTTAGCTCCATTCAGACTGCTTCATAAACGAATTTCACGTTGTTTATTCGTGAATTGTTGACTGTATATCCTTGTTTAGTTTTCTTAGATTTGGCTTCAGTGCTGTGAGGTAAACCGGAGGTAAATGGGCTGGGTCAGTCACGTACAGGCAAGTCCACAAACAGAATATTAACAAATTATGAAAGAGGTTGGACTTCCTTGAACTATTGTGACCTTCGCCATTTCTCTTCTTTCCCACTACTTCAACAGGTACACGAAAGTACGTGACTAATTGAAGAGATCCAAGAAGGAGTCTATTTAAACCCATGATTTTACGTACATCAATGCTGAACTTGATCTCCGCTGCTCCTAAGTCACAGCTTGAAGAAATTATTCATTACCATTCATACTTAATTAGTTGCTTATTTAGGCTATTGACGTAGACAGCTGAGCGAATTGATTATTGGCATCCAATAATTTTTGCGTCCCTTTTATAGCAATTGAAGACTGCATATATACAGTTATGTCCCGCATATAAGAAACATGAATTTAAGAAACACCAGACCTTGATTTTCCAAATAATACCCCCTCTTATAAGAAACTTGTCCAGGTCTGAAAAAGACTTGTTTCTTATTCAGAAACTATCTATGTATTAGAAATTTGAAAAACGTGGCAATTTCAGCTTTTCAGTTGAGTCAGACTATTCCTATCCAGATGAAACCAATAATTTTGCATGCAAATTAAGCAAAAAGTACCTTCCTTGAATATTTGTCGCTTTTCTTGGCAGTGAAAATTTACAAATGCAAATCAAACTGTGTTTTATATAACAATCATACAGGTTGTGTCTGAGTAGTTCATTGAAAGTACATAACTTTTCTAATCAGAAACTTCAGAAACTTTACCCTGATTGGAACTTTATATCTCTTTTTATAAGGAACACATCAGACCTCAAATTGCAAATGTTGTTTCTTCTGTGCGGGACACTACTGTAAAGCGAACATAGACCATTTGCCAATTAGGAAAAAGGGACTGAGGCGAGCGCGGCCAATTCCGACAGCCCTAGTAACAGTGGGAAACCCGGGGAATCCTCTCCACTTAAGTGAAACGAGTAAGCCGCACTGAGCGGTCTAGTCACTGTGCAAACTTGAATATTTTGCTGTTTATTTCCCTTTCCAAGAGTTGTTTGGTACCTTTCTACTATGTTAAGTGTTTTCCCCAGATTCTCGAGCCATTTTCTCATTATTTCAATCATTTTGGAGTGTACTTCGACGTATTTTGATACAATTTGTATTCAACTTCTGAAAGAAGATTCGAAGGAAAATCCACGAAATTCGTAGATCAACCAGGAAACCTAAATGTGCTTCAATCAAGTTTCACTTTTGGCTTATTCTTTTTGCCTTTCTCGTCTGAAAATCAACTATGCAAAGAATAAGTGTTGAATTGCTTTATTTTTCGGAGGTTTAAAAGATTGATTTCAAGTAAAAAATATTTTTTAAATAAATTGCACTTGGCAGATGAAAAGATGTTACTTTTACCTGCTCGAAGCACATTTAGGTTTCCTCGCTGATTTATCCAAAATGATAGATTGCCCTTCGAATCTTTCTTCAAAAGTTAAAAGACTGTTAAGTCCTTGGACTTACAGTTTGTTGTTAAATCTACCTTGCAACTGAGCTATTTCATAGAAGATTAGAGCAGATAATCTCCCATATAAGTGAAGGAAGAACAATGTTTGAAATTCTTCGAAGGGTCCATAATAAAGCTTCGTACCATTTTAGCCAATTTTAAAAGCAACAACAGTCGGAACAGTACCCGTTGAAGGTCATTGAAGAGGGAGAAGTTTCCGGCTGACATGGCCTAAACATCGAGCCGCCTTACAATCGTTGAAAATACGTCGAGTTAAAGTGCCTCGAAGCATTTTCCAAAGTGACTGAAAAGATGAGAAAATGGCTTGAATATCAAGGGAAAACACTTACCTTTCTAGGAAAGAACCAAATAACTCTTGGAAGTGGTAAATAGATAGTACAACATTCAAGTTTGCACAGCGACTTGACCGAACGGTACAGCTTGCCGTGTATGCTGAAGTGCAGAGGATTCCCCGAATTTCCGACCGTTAGGGCTGTCGGAATTGGCCGCGCTCGCCTCAATCCCTTTTCCTAATTGGCAAATGGTCTATTGATCACTATGGAATGAACCTAGCGATTTTCGAACTCGGATTCGAACTTCATTCGAACTCATGACTCCAGGCGGTAGATCCATCTGACGAATTTCCAATGCGTACGCATAGTCATGTGCGACAGTGACAACGAACCGTTCGTATGATATCGATCGATCCAGTGATACTCGATCCAGACTCTTTTGTAAGGTCCACGTTTGCTGTGTCCTTTTGTTGATTCGCTAACTCTTGACCGATTATCAGTAAACGTTTGTGAAATGGAATCCGAACTGAAATGGAATATTGCAAACCTCTGGCCAGAGTGAGAGTTGGGAAGGGAATGTGTTTGTCATCAAGTCAGGTTTTCATGACTGTGGTTGTCCACTTTTTAGGGACACTGGAGTCACCGCCCTATTTTTTGTGGACGTCATCATCAAATTTTGTTTGAACTTCCACTTCACGTTGCACATAATTACATTCCAGTTGTCATGCGCCATTAGGCCATTTACTTTTGTGACGAATCATGTTTTGTAATGATCACACTTCTGTTGTTAAAAGCTTGTCATTTTACCGCATCATTAAAATCTAACTGTTACACGTGTGGTGTTACCTAATCTTGATTACTATTTTAAACAATAAGTTGAAATAATTATGACATCAATCCAAATTGCTATTCAAATTACAATACTTCATGATTCCCCAGAACTATTAGATTATTGAAAGTGGGTTCTGCAAAATCTCAATAATTCAAAAATGCTGAAAAATTGAACATGGCATTTGAGAAATTGACAAGGTTGATAGTTTGATGCTGTGCAAAGATAACTCAATAAATGAAGGAAAATTAGCAGAATGTCCTTGCACCATAATGTTTTTACAATGCAATATACAATATACAATATGGAGTTTTTTACTTTTGTCCACTTTGGCAGAGGATACCCTATTACATGAAATTGTCTACAATTAATTATTTGATGCTGAAAATAGCATTTGAGGATTTGATTATGATTATACTAGGCTTGCCATAATATATGTTTAGAATTTGATGAAACAGACTTTGACGAATTTTTGAATCAATGCTGATAGAAAATGTGTAAAAGTATTGCTCAATCCTTATCCTTTCTCTCTTCATTAGGATAGCTAAAGACATCTATTATATCCTTAAAAAGATTTTGGAGTCCTATGAAATCAGGAAATTAAGGAGAAATGTGAGTGGAGACAATTTGATATACTTTCAACTGGATTAGAACCACATTAGAACCTCAAATCCTAGCAATTTCAGGAAACTCTCAATACTGGTTCAAGCTCTTATTTTTTTTATCAAAAATACATTTAATGAAAATATCATTTGAGAGTTGTTGAGAATTTGATGATGTTGAAACGAAATTAAAGGGAAAGTTGTGTGAAGCCACCTGGTGGCTATGAATGACAGTCGAAGTAAGGTTGAAAACAATAGGAGGCGGTATGTCTCCCCTTCTTCAATTTCACACATGTCAATCATGACCCTTTGATTCGCCGACACACTGAAGCCATTCAATTAGGGCAGGTCGCATCGAAAACAACACGCGCTTTCTAACTGCTCCATTTCACTGTTTATTCAACATATAGTTCATCAAGTGAGCTTACATTCTTCATTAGAATATGGAGAAGAAAGTGGTGTCGAAGAAGAAACCGAAGGCCGTCGTTAAACGAGAAGAAACTTCGATAAAAGATGGCGAGAAGGAAGGTGCTGGCCAGACACGGGCCGAGACATTGGACGAGAGAGAGAATTCTCAACAGATGAAGTCAAAGCCAAAAAGCCGAAAAAGAAGGAATTCTCACGAAGAAGATATAATAGATGGCTTTCTTATGGTATCCTATGCAAGTTTAGAAGACCTTGAGGTTTGTTATTATATTTATTGTTGAGTAATGTAAATGTCGGCTTGCTCACTCGTTCACTCGACTGTTTGCTGGACCGAAGCAGCCAAGCTGACGTCCGTTATCATTATCTCCGAGTTGTTGAATTTCTCAAACTTGCTTTTATATCAGCTTTGATGATTCTGGACTGACAAAGCCTATATGTTCATTTTTATGAATGGATAGGAAATTCACTCACAAATCTGAGAAGTGCTATTTATGAATCTTGCTTTCATAAACTTTATGATAAAGAGAACATTGATTTACATCCATGTGAGAATATAAATTGGGTCGTTCAGAATAGCTATCCTGTGGTTGGATTTCGTGATCCTGAGACTCAAGATCTTCAAATTTCACACTTCATAACCAAATGAATTTATTTCGATAATTCGTCAATTTATATTTTGAAATTTCCTTAAACTGTTCCTCAGATTATTAATCTTTGATAGACATTACTAACTCAATCAGGTGAATTTGCTAAACAAGAGTTTTCCTCTTCTGATCTGCCCCCATCTGAAGTAGGTATTTCACAAAGAGATTTCGATAGAGATGAGAGATATAGTTTCTGTCGTATTTTAGAGAGGGATGTGGGTACCAATATGTGTTCAATACCAGTTGATGTTTCAACATACCCGTACAGAATTCTTAATGCCACCAACTTTTAAAACATTATATTGTTTCAGTCTGTTGACTTGACTGGTTATTGTGGTAGCCCGTAAAATGTTGTCTTCACATTATCTGGCCCAAGTGTGGTTTGGAGCCCTAACCCCTGCTCATGTATCCTTCATTATGTATAAGGACCACAAATGTGCCACTCTTTCGAATGAACAAGAAGCCTTCGTGACACTTTACACGTCATGTTTTCGATTCTGACTGAGATCGACTCTGGGGCTTGTTGATTCAAGCATATTCCAGTCAAAGAAGTACCCACCCTGTTCATCTAAACATTGGCTGCAACACTGGAGACACGAAGTGCTCAGAAACCTAAGTTTTAAACCCCCAGAAGTCAAAAACAACCCAAACTGTGTTTCCAGCCAATAGCGAAGAAGGTAGAGCACGGTAGAGCAGAAACCACTTCAATGCATTTCAGCTTTGAAGTTTCCAGTTTGAAGTTTCTAATTAATGTCCGCTTGGCATGTGTTTGCTACCTGCAAAATTTCGCAAAATAATCCATGCTAGCGTTAGATTAAACATATAAAACTTTATTTTCAAATAAGACATCCTATTTGTGTTCTTTTCCCTCAACTTAAGCGGAAATGCGCATTTCCTGGCCGAACTAGGCAGCATTTAACAAGCAAGAAATTGGGCCGTTGGGCATGTTCTTTATCTTGATTTAGACTCTATCTTTTCATAGACGAGTGTAACTTCCGCAGGCTTGTCAAACTGCTTTTTTCACGTTCCTAATAAATATGTTTGAATCATGCTGGCCCTTCTGCTTTGAAATACTGTAAAATGTCCCTTCCTTTGGTTCACAGACCCCCATGAAAGTGTTTTGGTTAGGTTTGACCTACTTGCTAGGAGGATCGCTTCAGAAGCAATATGAACTTGTTTCTTAGAACACCAAAGACTCCAAATAGCACAGAAACTTCAAAGTGAGTGTTTATAAGGCCTTTAATTCAATAAACAGGTACAACTATGAATATGATAGTGGATTGCATATACTTAGCATTTCTCTCTGGGTTGAGAAGCAGGAAGATGTTGAAGAAAAGCTGAGTACCCCTGACAGGTTCAGTCATGAAGTACGTAGTCCTTAAAACGTCCCAAAGCTGAATCCACACGTAAAGTGTTTTTAATGCCAATGAATGCTTTTCAAACGTGCATTCAACTTAGGACTGTTCTGGATTTGTAGCCCGATTGCAGATAGCACAGAAAAAGCAGGGACATGGCTGGGGAAGACTTAAACAAAAGTTAAGGTTTCCGGACAGACAGAAACGACAAGATGACCCTAGATAGCCTCTCCGTAGAAAAGATTTCACACCTCACCTCTGAGTGTATTAAATCAATTGCTTTACAAAATTCAGGTTCACCTTTGCTTAGCAGAGGTTTTAGCTGGTTTTTTGATGTTGCAATTCCTGCTGTCGTCTGAGAGCTTTGGCTGTAGTCCTGTTTGCTTATGCGAAGAAGTAACAATTTGGCATAAATTTTTTTGATAATTACGGTTCTGTTCATCTGCGTTTTTAACACTTCTGTCCCGAGTCAGTTCCATCAAGATTTGCTCTGATGTTAAACATTCGAATTTCATAAGTTCATTTCATTTTATCGCCGATCAGTTCATGTCTTGGCTTCTCGCTCCATGCTTGGGTGCATGCCAAAAACAATATTCAAGAAGCTATTTGTCTAAACATTGTCTGTGCATATTTACTGGTCGTACATCGGAATACCAGCAACACTAATGATTCAGTGACTCTAGTGATAAAATAGAACGTAATATAGGAATGAGTGCCAATGCCATGCATATAGGTGTGGTTGATAAATTCATTCGCAATGCTGTTTGCTTCGTCTCACACTGCAATTTTTGCTTTGACAGGGCCGCCGACAGTGGGGCAGGTGGCAATTTTCCTCAGGGCCCGAGGGTCTGAGGGACCTCATAACTGAGGTTTTTAAAATGCTTTGAAGTGTATTTTAAGTAATTTTCTGATCGCGTCACTCGCAGGGGACCTCATTTCGCTCGCAGGGGGACTCATTTCACAGTTTTGCCCCTGAGCCTCCCAAAACCTCTCGGCGATCCTACCTGATGTTTAATAAATAAGGCAGAGTTGAACAAGACCAAAATCTGGTTCATTACTGCCAACAGGAAAGCCAAGAAGCGAAATAATTTTCTGAAAGTTAATTTTGGTTGGCCTTAGCCTGATTCACAGACCAGACGAGGAACTCGTCTGGTCTGTGAATCAGGCTAGGTTGGCCTGTGATTGATTTGCTTCATCTTGTTGCTTGTGATTTAGAACCCATGCTTTGGTTAGGCGAAAGGAGAGGGGGCTTGGAGGCTTGGCGGCGTGGGGTACAAAGAGCAACAGTTTCTATCAAATATAGATTGTGTACTGCACTGCACGCCCGATAGTACCTGTTTGCTTGTGACCCTAAACTATAGGGCCTGTAGCAAACATGATTTCGGAAAAAAATGTAACTTCATTTCACTCGTTCGAATCTCATTGGAAATAGTAAGCCTCACGAGTTATTTACTACTGGTCGTGAATCTGATAACTCAAGAAATTTGTTACTCTTGGAATCATTTTATTGCAAAGTTTGATTCAAAGAGATAATGACCAACATCACGCCTACTTCTTCCCCTTTCAATGAATTTCTTATTTGCAGTAAACTCCCTTTAAATAGTCTGGATGCGTTAACGGAAATTTCTAAGCAATTGAAGTCGTAAAAATGTGTGTTTTAGATAATAAAGTTGAAATGTATGCCAATAAGTTATATGAAGTCGATGTCGTAACTGTCAATATTGAATCCCATCTCGGTATTATGACTTCAGAACAAAAATTACTTTGCAATTACATTGTGAAAGGAGGGTGTGCTCTTTGTGGAGGAGAAAATGAAATTTTGTCAATTTTCAGATGAGTTTTAATGCATAAAAGGTGTTCGAGGTGTTGGTCCTTTCTCATCCTTCAAACTCCTTTTCGCATTCAGGAGAAAGAGCTGTTTTGTGTCATAAATATCAGCTGTCTTGAATTATGAAACTTTGAGCATTTAAATAGTTGACAATATGAAGTTTTGTGTTGGGGTTGGCGCAGTTCGTCTTCTCACATTTATTCAATTGGAACAGGGCAATGTGGGCGATCTTGTGGTTTATCTTTGTCAACTTCTTAATAGTTTAGCCTTTCGCCGTTTCTTTTATTAGACATGAAATATTGGCATGTTCTTTGCTGTGGTTTTCAGCCTTCTTTTTCGGATCAAACATTGAATCATTTTCTCAAACATACTTTTTTCATTTGAAGCAATGGATTTTTTGCGTTGGGTTTCATGCCCTCATCTTTTGCCACTGTCCAGTTTCAAAACACTAGGCATCCTGTGTTTCTCAGTAGATGCTATTTTCAACTATCTTTCAAACTAAGCGGTAATTTGAATTTACATCATTTGAAATAATTGAATTTGCCTCAAGCAACCAACCCACCCACATTACATACAACCTTCATTTTCACTAACTGTATTCTGATTGTGATCTTACAGTTCGTGGGTGGTTACATCGTTTCGTACCACGCCTGCCCCTGCTTGCATGTGAGCTTGATGCGATTTCATTAAGCTACGACAAGGGGCCTGCTGGGCCTAACTCTTTTCCCCAGGGGGGGACACTCAGCACATACGCATACGGAGAGTCAGTCCAAGAAATTTTCAGGCAACCCAAAAATATCACTTAAGCATCATTGCAACCCAAAAATATCAGCTCATCTTATACTTTGAAACATGTAAATGAACATAAATAGCCTGAAACAATGCAAACAAGAGTCAGAATTGCCTCTAGCGAACCCAGAAATATCAGTCAAGCGATGTTTGGTGTCAAAAAATATCATGAAGATAGTTTTAGTTTTATTTGGACCCAAAAATATCACTTTTGGCAATATTCTGACCCAAAATATCGGACTTACCTCCCCGTAAGTGCATGTGCTGAGTCCCCCCCCCTGGGCTCTTTTCACACATCTTAAACTTGCTGAAAGTCAGTAATCTCAGTAATCATTGTTGATAAAGGAAGGTCATTGTTTGTTTATCTCTACTTCACTACTTCACTGAGAAGCGCAAATCATCGCAGTGGTGTTCAGGTCCTTTTTCCATCGATATGAGCCAACCTAGTGATTCCAGCAGTTGCCGGGTCTTTCGAATTACCAACATTTACATGGGTAGACATAACGTGCTATCATTGAGCCACCCATGCAGCCATTATTACCCAGGGTCCTTTGCTGGTACGCAACAAGTTCAGACTGTCTGCCTGAAAATCAAATTTGGCCGATACGGAAACTGTGGGGGATGACTTCAGTGCGGTAATTGATGTGATGGTTCAACAGTTCATCAATTGCAGTTTGTATACATGGTTTCCAGTATGGAGGACCAAATTTGGTTTTAGGGACTGTGAAATTTAAGCGTGGCAACAAAGCACTCTAGGTGACAATAGTTCTTTAAGGATCGAGAGAACGAATGCGAGGGGTCATTTTAGTTTGTTGTTGGTGTTGTTGTTGTTGTTGATGATGATGATGATGATGGTGATGATGATGATGATGATGATGATGATGATGATGATGATGATGATGATGATGATGATTTTTTATAAATATAGTGTAGTTTGACACCATCAAGTCAGTCAGTTATATGATAAGCCTCAAAGGAGTTCAATACCACAGCCACATGATAAATGTGTGATACCACAACCAATAAGTCACCATATTGGATATGGCAGGCCAGGCCTTGATAAGGCAGGCGTATTAACCAGTGGCCCATAGTAGGAGTAGCCTAAGGCAGTTTATGATACATTGCTTTAAGATCGAAGTTGATATGATCCAGCCGTCATGATAGTGGTTCATTGCAATTAATTCCATGATTAACTTTTGATCTCACTATGCTGAAAATTATGCGAGGATTTCTGTTATTCTTTCAGAGTCGAAATCTTCAAGATTAAAATCACCGACCTCACATTGATCCTTTGTTAGATACAACAGGTCTGCACTGTCTGTTTTGTTCCACTAGATTTGTTACTTGAACTTTTAGTTTTACCTTGACCAGGGCCAGGAGCCAGTGCATTTTAGTTGTTGATTTTGGTGTCAGAAAATTTTGATTCTTTGCTCCTAAAGAATCCATGCTTGGTATCAGCCCTGGTCTCGACAACTTAGTAAAAAAGTCTTCTCACTCACTGGTTGGTTGCTGTAACCTGTTATTACATATCATGACATGAATGTCAACCAAGCATTATTTTTACGCATATATCTTGGCCTTTTCCCATATTGCTTTACACTTATTTTTAAAAGAGAAACAAAGAATTTGGGCCGGTACTGAAAGTCTCTTAACTTTTTGGCGATCTGACAGTTGAGTTTCTTTTCAGCAGTTTCTTGTTTTAAAGATACGTGTATAGGCACACCCTCGTGGCGCTGATAGGAGCAGTAAAAGGCAATCCAAGGCAGTAAATTGGACAAACCCCATTAATGTAGATCTAGATCGAAATTCATGAAGATAACAACTCTAGCTCTTTACTTTACGAAAGGAAGCATGATCAAAAGGCATAATGGCGTGGTGGTAGCCTGTGGCCTTGCTGCTCGGAGTTTGGTTGCAGTGAAGGGCGTATCTTTCTTTCTCAGATATCATGCAATGTCATGTATCTGCTTTCTATCACCAAAGGTAATGGAATCTTTGACGGACGTCACTTGTCTATTATTGTGATGAAACCATAAGAAAAAGCACCCTGGAAAAAGTGCCGATAGGAAATTCAAGCAGCGTTATGGTTAATTTGAACTGACGAATACTGAGTGCATCTAAGGGAACTGCGTCGCACTTTCATGAAACAACTCCTGCGAATTTAGCCAAGGGACATGTTTGGTTCTGTTTTTCATGGGATAAACCATGAGTGGTGGGACACTAGTAAATTAGATTAGGTTAATTTAGCTTCTTTACCTACCTTGAAATGCCATAAGATTCTCTTCCTTGACATTGGCAGCCTTTCTCAGCCATAGTTCTTGCCTTGACTGAAGAGCTCTATCAAATGTTTGGGCCTAAATTGAACTTTGTTATCTCCTGCGCATTGCTATGCCTACGCAGTGGTCTGCGTAGGCATAGCAATGCGCAGGAGATAACAAAGTTCAATTTAGGCCCAAACATTTGATAGAGCTCTTCAGTCAAGGCAAGAACTATGGCTGAGAAAGGCTGCCAATGTCAAGGAAGAGAATCTTATGGCATTTCAAGGTAGGTAAAGAAGCTAAATTAACCTAATCTAATTTACTAGTGTCCCACCACTCATGGATAAACCCGCAAGCCACAGTTATTATCAAGAATAGAAGGATTAGGCTGCTTACAAAGGGTAAAACTTATTAAAGGCCAACACACAAATTCTGTTGTGCTATAATAACCTTATCATATGGGCAAAATTCTTGCAAAGCTAACGTAACAAGAGATATACCTATCTTAAGATTTGCGCGAAAATGTGACTTCGGTAAAAGCTCTATCAAGCCCCCTCTCTGTTAAGCCCCCTCTCTAATAAGCCCCTCCCCTCTGAGTCAAAATTTGAAATAAGCCGCCCTCTCTTGGCCCTCTCTGTTAAGCCCCACTTACATAAAATTCTAGAATTTACCAAATATTTTCCATTTATTTAGCTACACAACCTTACATGTTAATTTTAGTATGGTTTGGGAAAAAACTGTGTCGAATTTATGTAATTTGAGCCGTAAAGTTGTATCGTGATTCCGCAAAATATGGGGTAAAGGAACTAAAAAGCTACCAAATTTATCCTTGTCACTTGATTGTGTGAATAAGCCCCCTCTCTATTAACCCCCCTGGAAGGTCCGAAATTAAATAAGCCACCGGGGGCTTAATAGAGCTTTTACCGTATAACTTCTTGAAATCATATGACCGCTGATGACGACTGGATGACTGCATGAGATTGGAAAACATACTTGTGTGTGGCAGCCACTCATCATACCCCAGTGTCCCTTTCATTGGATTTGATACAAGTCTCATCCTCAGATCCTTTCATAACACCCCCCAGTAACTACCCCGCTGAAACTCTGCCCCGCCAAGGTAAAAGGATGACCCGCCAGGAAAATGTGTTTCCCCGCCAAGTTTGAGTTTATAGCACTCTCCCCGCCCTGTTTCTGTTGCTTCCCCGTTGAAATTTTTGTTTCCCCGTCAAAAATCAAACAAGTTCCATCACAGGTAATAGCCAAAAGATTTTATTCCCCGTCACGATATTTTCAATCCCCGCTGAAAATGCATAGTTTCGTAATTTCCCCGGTAATTTGGATGTCCGGCGGGGTCGTTACTGGGGGGTGTTTTCATAGCATGAGATTTGTTGCTAGGGCAACCCACTCCTTGTAGATTGTTTGAGTGCAGAGTAATTAGTCCATCCAAATTATTTCAAAAAGCTGATTGTTGGCATTTACGATGCTTATTGTTTCCTAAAAAATTAACTGGTCAGTCAAGTAGAAAAACAATACCAGTGTTTTGATCACGGAAAAAGAAAAGATCCTAAAGCTAGTGCAGACGGTCGCTTTTGGCTTTTCGTAATTTGCTGAAATTATCAGTCTTCAGTTCTGCAGGTTTCCGAATAGTTTCCGATAATCCACCTCAAAACTTTTCGTTGCATCTGTATCTGTTGATAGGTGCCTTTGTAGGTATTTTTTCGCTGTTAGCAAGTTTTATGCAACTACAGCGGAAGTATGCTCATTACTTTTCCGGACAAAATAAGAAAGTTTCTGAAATGTTATCCAAGTGCTCAGCCAAGGCCCTTGGCACTCGTTTAGCGATCTTGGAGTTTAGTTCTTTGAGTTCCTTTCCTTGATGTTGTAAACAAAATGCCTTGCTCTAATGCCTTGCAAAATCCCTAACCCTAACCCTAACCCTAGGTTTTTTGGTTGGCCTAGGAAAAACACTTTGTTTGATATGCACACTAAGACCACTTACCTGATTAGTTTGAGTCCAAATGGACACTGTCGGATGCTTTCGCCACTGAGGGGCATTTCACTCCCAAAAATCTCGTGCACCGGCAAAAATCCTTTTGCTTTCAAGAAAAATCCATCAAGAATCCGTATGAAGCCTGTCATTCTGAAAAACTCTCGTACGCTTTTTCCAATGAGTGAAGTGCCCCTCTCTCGCCACTGTTTGCAACAGCCAGAGGGGCCATTGAAGGATGAACATCAACAGGTTCACTGCGACCAAATCAAACATCGACAATCATGCCCGCGCAGAGCTTTTCTGGCCTTTTTGGTATCAAAACATCCTAGAAACATCGCTGCAAACATCGATTTTCGAATCATGTGACCTTATTGTTCTTACGGAAATAAGCTACTTTTATTGGCCAAAAATGTGTGACGTCGAAAGTGTACTCAAATTGACATCCGGTTGAGCGAATCCATTTTAACATTTGCATCGCTGCGCGCGCAAATCAATAAAGAGCGAGATCGTATGTTCGATGTCGCAGTCCGACTTTGTGCGAATGGCAGAGGAGCAATTTCTGCAAGACGAGGAAAACGAGGCAGCCTGGTAAGGAAGAAAGACGAAGTATAATAACAGCGCAACATTAATAAGATTAAATCCACTTAAAAATAATCATTTAACAAACAATAAGGTTTTTGAGTGATAATCTCAACAGAGCAGTTTTGTGGTGTGCCCACCTCTCGTCTTTATTCACAATTAAGAGCAAAATCGTCCCATTAAACTCGATCTCATTTCTTGCTGTTCAGCCTTGATCCTTGCATGTACTCAGTGATCTTTCGCTGTCTTTTATTGGAAAAAGTTTGCATGAAAAAGTCACAGATTGTTTCGCTATTCTGCTGTTGTTTATTCTACTCCAAGTAAACAAATTGTTGGCCAGAGTATAGTGAAGCTCCAATGTGAGGTATATGATGGGTATGCACCCCCGGCCGGAGAGGGGGCGGTACTTGGTTTGCGAACAGACAGGGAGGTGCCGCTTGAAAATCTGAAAAAACCTCCCTGTCCCGGAATCAGATTCCTGAATATGATTCCCTGGCCTGGAGCAAAACGTTCTTAAACAATATCCTGTCCTTTTGTTTCTTCGGATATAAATTGGGCCCTGCCCTGGAAATTGGTAAGAAATCTATCGCATGCCATGTTGTCATTCAAGCTTTGGAACTTTGAGTGTTGAAGTAAGTTAAATTGTCCTCAGCGTCCAAGCCAGACCTTTGCTAGCCTGCGCTCAGCCTTTCTTTCATGTCAATTGAAGTTCTTTCGATTTTACAAAAGAAAGACTGCAGGCAGGCTAGACCTTTGCCCTGACCTTTGGCATTTTGGCCAAAGCTGAATCTTGAAGCTTATCAATATCTAAAACTAAGGTTTCAGCAAAATGGAAAATGAAGTAGAATGGATGACTTCTGGAAAGCAGAGTATAGTTTAATCAAAGTTTTATCAAAGTTTTATCAATGATATTATTGATTTATTTTGTTGTGCGTCAAGAATTTGATTAGGCCTAAACAGGCCCGTTGGAATTTAAAAACAGGCCCCAATAATTTTCTGAAGCTTGTTGAGTTTGTAAGCGAAAGAGGTTATGAAAAGCCAATGACGTGGGATGAAGAATCGAACTCATATATATTCGAATTCGAGAAAGCTTCCAGAATCCAAGAAAAATGCAATGTCTTTTGATGTCATAGGGCTAAAAAAATTCAAATTTTCCTGGAAACATTCTCATCAGTGGTGATCCTTTGCTTCTTTTAATGGCAGATTTTTCTAAGCTGGAGCGTTTTCTAACGACCTAAAGGGTGTGCTCATGATTTTCCCGAGGGCAAGCCATCGGACCCCCATTCTTGCTCGCACCTTGTTTCAGTCCCCCCCCCCCCAACCCAATATAGATTTCGTTACAACGGGCCAGGACCTAAACACCAAAGCTCTCGTTTTGAGGTGACAGCAAATTTGAACTTTTGACATGAATATGGAATGAGGAACAAGGATATGGAATGAGGAACAAGGCTGTTCGAAGGATATGGAATGAGGAACAAGGATATGAATATGAAATATGGAACAAAGCTCAGAGCACTAATATCAACACGCGAGTTATCTATGTTCAATCGAGGAACGTTTAAACAGAGTCAATTATTTAAAGATTGATAAGCCATTGCTTTAAGGTAAATTAACAACGCTAGATCCCACCGAATCTGTATATTTTTTCTGGGACAGCGGGTGCGTAGCTTTCAGTACCATGTGAACACAGCTGCATTGCAAAGTTTCCGTTACTCTTCATGGATAAGTTGCGATAGGAATATAAGTACGGTAAGGTTACTCGTTATCCCGTCTCCTAATCCGACCAAAGCCAAAAGACTAAAAGGCCGCTTAAGTTTCCTACAGTGAAAGCTTCATCGTTGATTTTTGAATATGATAAGGGCAAAGATAAGAGCGTATACAGCTTGTGAAAAATTGCGATTTTCTCAGTCGAAAGATTAAAACACTCAGCCGATCTTAAATTATTGATGAATGTGAACAAAGTCATGGTTTTCAAAGGATTTCGTGTTTTAAATCTTTGACAATAATATTTTCTCGCACTATTTTGTCGAGCATAAGATTCTAGCTGATAGCATCACATGCTATTCAAAACAAACCGATTTGAATAAGAAAGTGTAAAGTCATTGGAAAACACAAGTGCTTTTCACAATAAGAAGTAAATTACTTACTGATGTATTTAAACTGTATTTTACGTGTTTGAATTGAAGCTTGATCTATTTAAAGCAAAATGTTGCAAAAGGTGAATCACGTTGTAGGCTGAAAAGATGAGGCGATCATTTATCTTTCAGGTTGCTGTAAATTATGTTGAGTCTACATCGTAACTATTTTATCTTTTGCAGAATTTTGCATAAATCTGACTGGAGTTTCCTCATGTTCTATCAGTAACTTACACTCCCCCGCAGCAACCAAGTCGTTTTTGAGTCGATGCTGTTTTACATCAAAATGTGAAGGTTGTGAGCGAAATTAAAAGTCATCAAATTGTCATGAAACACAAGCCGAAACATGAACTGAGGAAAGGAAATCGGACCGACAACCAAGGGTGCGAGCGGGGTGCGAGTGCATTCCATTTCCAGACTTCAGAACTTTCTCTTACTTAGGAGAACATTTGACAAACAGAATATGCCATCAACTGGTGTTTTTCTTTCACGAAAATAGATTACTTCTGTAAACAGATGTTAAGAACATATTTGATCAGATATGCAAACAAGACAAAAATATTGCACATGTTGTACTTAATAATTCTTCTGAGAAGTCCTTTACTCATTTAACGATTTTATGATGGCCTAATAATTTGAACAGGTTGACAAACAACATTTAACGGGCTTCAATTAATCGTTGGTCTGTTTCAATCAGAAAATACAAGTTCATGAAAGGACAAAGAAATTTGCCTTGTTGAAAAATAGATTTCACACTTCTGCGTGGGGTCAATCGATTGAGATTATCGACAGAGAGAGCAAAAATTTTTGTTGGCTGCGTAGAATGTGTGAACGTATTCTCGAGGCTGCCAAATCTCCTTGGTCTTGATTACGGCATCTCGTTAACATTATTAACAGCTAATTGCTGCGCGGCAGCACAATATTCTTTCTCGATTGAGGCTACGAAGCCGTTGTGAAGAGCCAAAATACCTTTCTGAATTGATCAACGTTCAGAAACATTGTAAAGTGTGTTGAAAAAGCTGTTCTTGTTGCAATTTAATGCAGGTCCTTCCTTTTTATTGTATGCTAAAAACATAGAATATAAATATGTCTTCCGATCCAACTTGCAGTTTATTGATAATGTTGATTTTTCATGAATGTAATTTATTCCTATTTTGTGATATTTGAAATGCATTATCATAATTAAAATATATTTATGTCTACTTCTTAGGCTGATGGGCCAATTAAACCAGGTGCTATACTGACAAATAAAGATGAATCAAATATCACCATCGGAATCGCGCCAACAAAAAGAAGAAGAGAAAGTAAATCATTGGCTGCAAAAGGAAACAAAGTGCAAAATGGCGAAACAACGAAAGCGAGAAAGTCGTTTTCAGTTCCAAGAAAGCCAAAAGCTATTAAAGCTGAAAAGAGCAAAGGGAAGGCAAAGAAAGGGAAAGAGCAAATTGTAAGTTTTTCTTTTTTCGTCCAATTTTCTAATATTCTCTTATACACAAAATGTGCGTGTTGAAATACTGCACCTCTTCACTGTGATTCAATCCCTCGTAATCACAACTAATAGTAATGTGCCGTCATTTTTAACAGTCAGATATGTTTCAAAGGCATTGTGCATGTGCAAGGTTGATGGCTCGCGTTTGCCAAGAGTGAAACAATCTAAGAATATCCAATTCAAATTGAGGTTGCACACACGCTGTGTACAATGGATAGCCTTCTTTGTAGGAACAACTGTAATTTGCACTTGAAGCCTTACCTTCGGCCTGATATTTGTTATGAAGAAGACTTTTTGACAGAACGTTCAGGATGTTTGTCTTTTAGATTATTCTTTTTATTTAGGCCACAATCACAAAACCTCCCACCCCAGTACCAATCATCACTGAAGAGGACACTAAACAAGTTGAACTGATTACAAATACGGTCGAAAAAGTTGAAGAAATCATTTCTACATTTTCTGAAAGCAGCAAAGTTGAAGTTGAGGTTGAGGAACCAGTACAGCAGCCACTCACAGAGTCTGATCCAGTAACAACAACAGTAACTTCTCCAAGTGTCATCGTTAGTGAGAAAATTGTTTCCACTGTTACCTTGGTGAGTAAGATATTTGAATCGTTTTTCTTTAGGTTGAATGACATGTGCTCATGAAATGGTGCGTTTTAAAAGTAAAACTCGCAAGATTCCAACCTTACGCATCGTTCTCTTGAAATTTCGAATTCCTATTTGTCAATTGCCAAATTTAGTCTATTACTGTCTCCGTAATGTTTGCACATTTATGCTGTGATTAAATTTAAAAATTCGCGAAGGGTCGTTCTTGACGCATTCGAGATAACTAGGAAAAGTGCATGGCAATGTGCATGGGCAGAGTTTATAAAACAAAAGATTCAGGTGTCCGAAAAGACAAAGCTATCTGTCTTTCTGAAGAATAGATATCACACCTCTGAAGTCACTCAATCAAATCAAAACAGACAGAGAATGCAAAACATTATGGTCAGCTGCGCAGAAGCTGTGTAATCTATTCTTGAAGCGGGCATGTGTGAACTCGCTGTGTCTTGAACAGAACTGCATCCTTTGTTTTATGAAATTGTCCCTTGTTGCAGCATTGTGACAGAGTTGGATTGATTCAACCTTATCACGCTTCCTTGTATTGCATCAAGATATTGGCTCAAACGTGAATCCAGTATAACATTTTAATTTTTTGCTTGGTAAACGAGACAGAAAGCTTCGATTTTAATCCAGCCTCCATTAATTTGCACTTTAGGCAGGTTCTTGCTTGAAGGGATCACACATAGAAATTACATTTGAATCGATGGCTACCTGAAACGACAATTTGAATAGGCAGCTGGGTGTTTCGAAACTGATATTTCATTGGTGAGATTTCATTGGTGAGATTGATGTGAAGTGGTAATTGATTTCAAACAACAACACAAGTTGAATCCACCAATTCAAATTAAAGTGCAATACTTTTGAAAAGTAGAACATGCTCAACTGCGGCTAATTTCATAGTTCGTTCTGTTCATCATTTTCTGATTACAGTTCTTGTTTAATAGATTCTTTTTATGAGCAGATAATAGAAGTTTTTATAACATCTTCTAATCGACTGTTCATATGTTTTGTAATATTAAGGTACCTTCCTTTCATAAACAATCCTTTGCGACATAACTTTTTGTTTTCAAGTTGAAAGAAGTTTTTGCCTCTTTGAAGACACATTTTTTGTCGTTTAGGCGCCATATTCTTATTTATGTGAATAATCATGCATAATTAATGAGACTAATATTTGCATATTCATTGCATACATATGAAATTCAATGTTTCACCCGCTTAAAGTCAAAACATAAAAGGCCTACTGTGATTTGATTTAGAATCTCTTTCTACATGTTAAAATTTTATTACAAGCCAAGTCAATTTAATCATATTTATTTTGTTCAATTGTTTTCATCTATCATTATTAACTAAACTGATAAAGTTTCTTCAAGTTATCTATTCTTATGAAGAAAGGCTGATTTAATCTGTTTTATGAAGTTTTTATTTCAATGCTTGTGAAGTTTATTTTCCATCATTTACATAACTTTTCCCCATCCTGTACAGTATTGCTATTCATCTTCTATTTTTGGGGGTTTTTTCTCTCAAAACTAGATAGCTATTTATATTCAAAGTTGACAGCAGACACTGTTGAGTAAGGAAACAATCTTCTCAACCAGTGTGCACGTCAGCAAGCAAGAGTCGTGGTGATACAGGATGTTTGAAAAAATGAGATCCAACTGCAATTGAAATCTTTAAGAAATAATCAGATTTGAGTAATAGAGGATTGCGCTAAAGATGGCGGCGAGGAATTTTTTACCGAGATGCTTCGCGTTCGAATTACAAATCTTTAGCGATTCTATAGGAATTCGATTAAAGAACGCAGTGCATCTCGGTAAAAAATTCCTCGCCGCCATCTTTAGCGCAATCGTCTATTGTAACGTATGCCATCTGAAAGTAAAATCTTTCTTCTTTCTAACGATTTGCAGTTTAAATGAATGGAATTATTTACTACTTGCGCGTGGCCAGTTTCATATGCCGCAAGAGTCTACGAAACAGACTGTGTCAAATGATTTTAAGGATAGGAGCACTTGAGGTGGTGCCTTACAGTAGGAAAATGACAACATTATTCACAGGAGATGCGTTAAGAATGAGAAAGTAAGCTCTCCCAAACATGGGTTTTCTGACAGGAAACTCGTAATTTTGAATCTTCCTAGCTTCTTGCAACAGATCCCAAAATTCTGCAACATTTGATGTTTTGCTACTTAGGCCTTAAACTCTTGATTTATCATTTCAAAAAGCTTATCTATCCAAACACTTCCTTATCTCAAATTAATCGATGAATTTATTTTATGTATCTTCTGCTGTGTCAGGTTTTCTTATATGTAAATATCGTATCACTCTCCATCATCTGAAATAGGCCATACTTTCGAAAAGTCAGTTAAGTAATGAATAATTGAATGAACACACCCAAGCTGGATATCATTGGAAAGAAGATAGATTATACATTTAGATGGTATGCGTCAAATTCATTCAAATATTATTATTTCCCAAAGAATCTCAAATCAAGTTAGGTTGCGGTATTTCTGAAACACCCTTTCATTGTGGTAATTATTTGAAAATCCATAAGATATCTGCTGGTATATCATCGCAAATTTCTAACAAGCTCTTAAAAGTGCACGTTTGCGGTATGGCAGAGGTGTTTCTGTCCATTTGTTCAGTCTTATTGAATCAAAATCTTTTATTTTTCTAACAGTCAGAAAGCACAGAATCTATTGTAAGCAAAGAAGAGGCAGAGGAGACCCCTCCTCCACGCAGTAAGTGTATTTTACGCCTGGCCATGTTGCTTATTTTCAGAAGTGTCCATACTGATACCGCGATTGCGCTTGTTAGGGAATTTTTTGCCATGATACTTTAGGTTTCATGATTAATCGACCAATCAAATAAATTTGAATCAATTTAAACGCAAAGGATCACGGTAAAACATCTCAACGTCATTTTATTGCAGTGGTCTATTGTTTTCTTCAATTAAAGTTGTTTTGAAATAAATCGAAGAACAACAAAAGTTAGAATCGAACAGAAGGTACATTTTGCACTTTGATGGTCAAGAAAGTGATGGAGTGATTGTAATGGTGATTAAGTGATTAGACATTTCTATGCTCAATTACCTCAAACAACAAGTCGGTGTCTGCTAGAAGTTTCTATGAAAAGGATACTACCAAAGGCATTATCAAATTTATATAAATTTCTTTTCATTGCAAAAAGCATGTTGCAGATACTTACCACAAAGCTGTTCTTCTTCATGGCTTGTCTGATTCCGTTGAATGCAAAGTAAACCAGGAAACATTTGGTTTTGTAAATATGTTGACAGTAATCGTTTCAGCGAAGCTTCATGCAACCACTTGAGTTGCTGTTGATGCTCATTGTGTTGTCGTCGTTGTTGTTGTTGATAGAATCTTTAGCTTCATAGGAACATTTCAACGTGATTAATGCTCGCATGATCAGGTCACAAGATATAAACCAAAAAAATAAGAGTCAGTGAACCAGTATTATTAGGGCTTGATCGTTGCCTAAGAAACACGTTGATGACTTATGGATGTTGCCTAGATCTAACTACTTATTCCTAAAACAAAATGAAAGGATTTGACAAAATTAAATTTAAGATGAATTTTATTACGTAGGAATATTTTTTAATTCAAGGATATACTTCTGAAGCTTAAAGAGGATTGAAATGCTTTACGTGAACACCTTTGCCAGATTCACATTGGTTATTTTTAAAAACCGTTGGATTTCATAAAAATCCATTTAATCTCATATGATTCTTGAAGATCAACATTGAATAACTTTTAACAGATAAACCTAAATTAATTTGTAGACCTTACACAGGTCGACCAATCGTCAAAAGTAAACTGTTTTCAAACGGCTTTCGAGAAAAATTCCTTGGTATTAATTACATAACATGGAATGGAAAAAGAGCTTAAGAGATTAAAGACCAGTGGGTTTTGTGTCAACTAAGAAATATCCTTTGCTTGATTGACGAGGAGCTAAGCAAACCTAACTCACTGGTTTTGTGTCTACCACGCTGAACTAATTCCACCATGAATGAAGTAATTTCTTTCAAGATATTTTATATTACTTTTGACATTCACAGCAGCATGAAGCACACTTCATTTCATTGTCGGCCGAACCTCATTTTCGATTTTAATCATATTTGCTGCCTCGGCGTTTTAGGGCTGTTATTTGGTTTCACAAGCAACACCCTTCAAGTATAAGATTTGGTACTCCATTGTTTACATCCTATCAGACGTCAAGTTGATCTCTGATGTCTGGAGGACGTTCACGGACGATGACCTCCATTTGCAATGTTGCATCACTGAAAAGAAATAAAATCATGGGATATGACTGTTTGCAGCTCACGAACCTCGCTCGCTTATTCAACCTTGCCATCATTAATTGTTTGCTACTTTCTGATTAGTTTAAGAGATTTATCGTAAATGCAGTTTGATCAAAAATCAAATCCCAGCCATGCACGCCCCCTTTCACTGGATGCATACGCACCATGCAAGATTTAAAGAGCCATTTTCACCCAGGGTCCTTTGCAAGCGCGCAGACCGTTTGAAATTGAATTTGGCGTAAACAGACAATATGGATCCTCATTGTAACAGAAGAGCTGATGGAAAAGTGATGTAAAGCCAGACTTTCTTATCAGACAACAACTTTCCGTCTGGGCCGAAATCAAATCTTTAAGAAAGTGTGAAATTGCAGCATGCCTGCTAAGGCCCTTGGCTTACGAAGGATGGACAACGGGCAATTAACATGAACCAAACACAATTTTACAAATGACTGCAGATTTGATACATTCAGGATGGCGACCACTTCTTGTTTTCCATCCAAGTCATTTGAGCTTAAGGCATGTGGCCTATCATTAGATTAGTTGATGAAATGAATTTGATGTGCCCTGAAGCGTCTTCAATCTCAAAAAGTTATGAATATTTCAAAGCATGTTAAAAGGTTTATGTAAATGCGATTAATAATTGAATCTGGCCATTTATAATCGCAGTCGTAATGGTAAAGGATAAGTCGTGAGGACAGGGTGCGATGAAATTTGATTACTTTTAAAGAAAACCGATTTGTAAGTTGATTTCTAGCTTAGGCTAGGCCATAACTGGATGTTAGTTATATCAATACAACCAAAATATTATCTGATTTTACTTTATCCAGTGATTTCATCAAACTTTTCAGTGAGCTTATCTTGCAGTCTCATGTGCTCGTTCTCCACAATCATGGGTGGGTTGCTGGCCTCGTACACGATCGGATTTAAGTGGATCGGACATAAGTTTGTTATTTGAATGTTAAACCCAGTACATTTTGAAGGCTAATGACAGATTGTTCAGTAAATTAGTTACGGTTCTCTGCAAAAAACTTGTGTTGTTTCAGCTCATCATTTCAGAGATGGACCTGCAGACAAGATATTCGCATTTTCATACTCTAATTTGTTTCCAAATTTCTTAGATATCCCATCTTAGCTTGCCAGCGTAATACCATAAAGTATTGTTAGCAGTTTCTGTGTAATGGAAGACATTCGTTGTCTTCAAGCTGTGATTGGATACATTCATCACATCTAGCTAATGCACGACGGTAGCCACAACTTAATATACCCATAATTCCCATATGCTTAATAAAATGTCAATTGGTAATGGTAGGATGTCGTTTTGTATTTTACAGAGCCTCTGTCAGACTTCAGTATAAACGCAATACAAGGCATGCGTGGATCTTCAACTGTTGTCTCCTCGGTGGAGCAAGACACGTGTTCATTGACAACAACAACCACACTAGCGTCTTCAGAACCAGCTGAAATTGAAGCCCAAACAAAAAGCATAGCCACGATGACGTCAGAGCTAAAACAAGACAAATCAATTTCACCCATGGAGATAACAATGAGGAAGGAGACTGGGTTCCAGTTTAGGAGATTTGAAGAGACAAAGATATCTGCAACAATGAGAGGAATTTCTCCTATCAAATCTTCCTCATTAAATATTGATGATACAGTAATAAGAAAGTCGGTCCATCATCAGATCGATTTGACTGGTACGACAATTACATCCGACAAATCGAAGAGTTTCATATCTAGTCTGAAAGGTAATTAGTGTCCTTCATTTCTTACCCAGATTTGATTTTTAACAATCATCGTGATTTGTCACTAGCTATTAGAAAAGTAAGAGGTTTAAGGTGCGATTAACCACTCTTCCTACAAAAGAGCTCTTGTTCAGAATTTCCATCAACTTTCCTTTTTCTACTCGACAAAAAAGTCTGGTTCAAGCACGGTGGTGGTCATTGGGGCAAAGGCGTGCGGTCACCCCCAATATTACGTAAGGGAAAGATCTTTCTTTGAACACAATAGTGATAAACAATGCTTTAAACTTTAACAATAGCTTCGCCCCTCCCATATTTGGCAGCGATCTGCCACTGACTGAGCAATGTTTTCATTATGTAGAAATCTGAGGATTTTCGAATGTTGACAACAATGATGAAGCTCTAACAACACTCAATCAAACAGTTAATATGCAGACTCATAAGAACATCGCCCGATCCGAGCTCATTTGTAGAATAGCTACACAAATCTATTGTAGATATGTACATTTGATGCAATATGCTATCTCTGGGCTATGTTTTGGCTTGTCCTGAAATTTCAGCAAAACTTTAAGTTATAACACTTCTCTCCCCTTCTACTATGTGTCTATTTATTCATTTGTTATACATGGATTACAACGAGTTAATATTTGAAAAAAATACTTTATTTTAGGCCGTGAAATAGTACGTAGAGAATCACGAAGTCATTCACCAAAACATCATTCAGAAAACAGGCCACCATCTTCAAACAGCCTCACATCGACACAAGAATCAACAAAACATCAGCATCAACATCAGCATATCCACCAACACCAGCATCAACATTCTCATCAGCATCAGCATTTTCATCCTCCGTTTAGTTCTATGATGCCACCTACTGGAGTATTTCCTCCCTCCGTAAGTATTATATTGTCTCTGAGTGTATCTCTCTTAGTCTATCTCCCATGCAGGAGAATGGTTTTTTGTATTAGGATATTACTTCTCTCAATATTTATGAGTTCCTTTTGCATTGTTGAACCCCGTTTAGAACTTTCTGCCTTCTAAAAGTATTTCCACTCTCAATAAGTCATTCGCCCTTTCGTAGTTTGGTTTTGGTGAATCGTTTCGTCTCTTTTATTTTATCTCTTCCCTTCCTGATCTCAGTTCTCACCTAAAGTTTGCAGTGACCAGTGTCAGACGAAAACATTTTAGCAACAGTCTGTGAAACAGCAACCAGCAACAGTCTGCGAAAAACACAAAACAATGGGAGCAAGCAAAGCAGGCTTGGTGAAGTAGAACCGCACAACTGAAGTTGTATGACTTTGCTATCATCAGTGAAAATTTGCTACAGAATCAAGCTTAGATTCTCCTACCCCTCCTCCTCCCCCATGATTTATTCTTATAAGCATTGTTATGATGATGACGAGATTGTGTTGAGCTTGTGATTCGGTTCTTTAACGTTGTTTCCCTATAATCACAGTCGTAATGGTAAATGATTCGTGCTATTTTGCGTGACTTGATATACAAAATGTTAAACAGTTTCAAATTTGAACAAATAAAGTTTATTGCCAGAATTAAGTTGATGATTGTATTTCCATAAATTTCTTTCATCACAGTATTATGGTGGAATGCCATACCTGCCTCCGGTCCCTGGATCTACGTCACACTCTCATCTGCCAAAACCGGTTCCGGTATGATATCCTTTTTTCAAATCCTTTTTATTATTAAAAACAATGTTTTCCGATATATTATTCTGAAACTATTTTGAAATAAGATAGTTATTGATATTTATGGCAGTTAGATTTAATTACATACAGTAGTTCTGTTTCACATTTCTGTAATTTGAGATTGGCTACGGTTTCAAATCATCTAACAAAAGAGAACAATGGTGTCTGATGAAAGAAATTCTTTGTTTAAAGATGTGAACGAGCATTAGACTTAGCTGAACATGGATAATGGTTTTCTAAAAAAAGCTTTTTTATTCATACTGCTAAAAATTTACATATTATCAAAAAGCATTTACATATTAATAAAATTTACATATTATTCAAATATTATCAAATTTCTCTATATACCAGCTAATTTACAGCAGTAAGGACAAGACCACGGAGAACAAACAATCTGCCTATCCGAATTTTTGCCGCATCTTAACGATATGTCCGCGATATGGGGTAATGCAATTATGAATAAACATGCTATCAAGATTTTGATCAATTAAACTGAGAGGTTTATCGTTTATTTGCCAAGGAATAAGAATCCAATAATTTTTGCAGCCAAGATAGATCAAAGTTGGTAGCCTCACTGTAACATCCTTTCCCAGAAAAAGGCGAAATTTTATTGAAAAACCATGAGTAACATTGCTTGTTAAACAATGTGGCGTTTTTACTTAGAAGGACTTCAATTGGCAGCATTCTTGACAATGCATCGTGCCGCGGATGAAATTAAACAGCACAAGTTGCAGATAACCTTTTTCTTCAGAACATTTTGTCAAGTACATGCTATTTCAATTTTTAGAAACCAGGCAAATGGTGTGCACTCCATGTCAAAATTGCTCATCTCATTACGAAAGCCCAGAAAGAGGTAATTTCATTTCTATTGTTAAGCATTAGGGGACAATCATATATCGATTTTGTCCTCGCTTAGCGTCATCTCGACGTTAATGGGTTGGGGGATCAGCAGCCTTCAGCAACTATGACGCTAAGAACAAAGATTATTTACATCGATTTTCAAAAAGATATATTTCTGTAATATTGTGAAGATTGTAATAATTTGTGTTTTTTTATCTATTTCCTGAACCCATTTTCATGCGATCTTCTCGGTCGGAGAATGTTCACTGAAGCTGCGTTGGAATGCCAAAAGAGTTTAGGCCCGGTACTTCCCGTGCCTTTCTCGTAAGGTCTACTGCAGCCCTTTGTCGGCCCTTTGTCAGTTTTGAATGGGCCGACGCTAAGGGTTGAGGGTGGGGGGGGGGTCTGAAAGTTAGCGTCAAAATGACGCTAAGCGGGGGCGAAATCGATATTTGGCTGGCCCCTTGATAAAAATTTGAAGTTTTGCTAAAGCGAAATAACAGATTGAAATTATTTAGAACATAAAGTTTTTGAAAACGAATCACATCTTTTTTAATATTATGTCAGCTAAAGGAAAAAGGCTCGTACAGAAATGATTTAAAGTTTATTGTTACGATTGAATTTCAAGTTTGGAGAGATTAGATTTTTCGATGAATTCTTTAGTACTGAGATTAAACTTCTTCAAATGGTAATTTAGTGAAACCTTATTATATATGGAAAGCAATTTTGTTGCTAAAAATAGTTGCATTCAAATTCAACATTGGTAGGTGATAGTCAGTTGATATCCTTGTCTCATTTTGTTATTAGGATTTTTTCACGTCACGGGATTTTACATTTCTTTTCTAATTTGACATATTTCCTTCCACTGAAGCAAGCGGAAAGGACAAGTCACATGAATCCAGAAGCTTTAATTGGAAACAGAGGAGGACTTCACGCTTTTCAAGCTGTGCCTTCACGTGCAAATTATGAAAGAGAATTTCCATTTCATTCATCAATGCGATCTCATTTATCTGTCAGCCCAAAGAATGTTCACCCACCAACTGGTACGTTCATTTCCTTTATGATTCTATCATTCCGTAGCACAGTTTATTAATTTGCATCGATTCCAAATCTTTCGATGGTTCATCTAAAATTCTTGGGATTTATTTCTTTCAATTGAATTGAATAGCTGGAAAGAAACTTTAGCTACTTTTCTATAGTCATAGACTGATTGCCATTAGTCCCAGTGATCGCTATTCAAAACGAGACTACTACACCAAACCGAGGCCGAAAAAATGGCGTTTTGATCATGAATCTTAAGCCTACTTTCCACTAGGCGGAAAATTACTCTCGCAAAAATCTTCCTTTGTTTGTAAGCACGATTCCGCTCGAAAGTTGAATGGGTTTCTACTTTTGAGCGACGTCGCTTTTCTGCAAGCCAATCAGATGGCTGGAAAAGGTCGCTGCGAGCGGAATATTCCGCCTAATGGAAATCAGGCCTTAGTTAGGAGCGTTCGGCAGCCTTTCAATAGCGATAAATATTGCCATATAATTAATGTGTTTTAATCCTACCTGTGGACTTTTCAGAATCTTAAAACATTTTTAGAAATTGCAGCACGTTTCTTATTTCAACTCATTTGAGAAAGTGACTGCAACAAAATTTCCAATTTGCAGCAAGAGCAGTGAATGACTTTCTTGCAGATTATCCTATTTTTTCCCAAAAGTTCATAAGTTACGATAGGTTAAATTTTCTCAAAACTTTTCCTAAATCTCAAAAAAGAAGGAGAAGCTGCTAACTCAGAAGTTATTGAAGAATTTCGAAAAATCCGACAGTAGAATTATATCAAATCAGGTAAAGTTTCTTTCAAGTTATCCAATTCAAAGGAATATGTCAATGTCACAAATGGTCGGTTTTGGGCCTCACCATATGTGATTCCGAATTCTTTTCGTTTACATTCCAATGGTTTATTTCTTATATTTCGTTGCACAGACAGCTATGAAACACAAAACGTGCAACGCAACATCATCTAGAAAATCAAGGTTCCTGGTGGCCTAAACACAAATTGTTTCTTCAAAACAACCAACAAACGAATATCATACGATCTGCTCTCGTATCTACTGTTTCCAACAGTCAAACGTCCAGTTTCTTTCTGCATAACATCTCTTCTTTTCTTTCTCCTCTCCTCGTGTCTCCTCGTGTTTCCTCCATTTTCCCAAAAAAAAAAACTTTCTTTTCAAGTTCACACCTCCCAGTTGTTTACGCCACGGTCCATCGCCCAGATCCCGTACGTCATACGTCGTCATGTCCCGGATGTGTTTCAGGTCCCGGATGTGATTCTCCGGATGTGATTCTCCTGATGTGATTCTCCTCTTGGGGGGGGGTCTGATTTTCGAATTTAATCACAAGGTCTGACACTACCCCCCATTCAAGCGAACAGTCTTAGATCTGTTAGCATAAAAACAACTTATAGATTAAATATGAACATTAGATATCACCGACCTTCCGTGGTATTACTCTCAAGGACTCTAGCTTACGCCGTCCTGTATCCCACATCAGATAAGTAGGTATCTAATCTAGCCGACTTAAATAATCTGCACAAACATTAAGGGTTCCCTTGATAGCCTCGACTTTAAATCTATACTCTTGCAGGATTAACGACCATCTTAAGATTCTGGAATTAGTCAGTTTAGCTTTGTTTATATGAGCAAGTGAAGCATGATCGGTTTGTAATGTGAACTCTTTACCGTACACCAAAACATGAAATTTTTGAACTGCCCAAACCAAAGCGAGACACTCCCTCTCAACCACCGAATAATTCCTCTCCCTAGGCAAAAGTTTACGACTAGCATAAGACACTGGAAACAAGGTTCCATCATATCTTTGCATCAAAACTGCTCCAATGCCTACATCGGATGCATCAGTCTGCAACACAAATTCCCTGTCAAAATCCGGCAACCTCAAAACTGGAGCCTTACTCAACGCTGACTTCAGTTGATTATAAGAGTTTTCATGCTTCTCTTCCCAGATTACTTTATTTGGCTTTGCTTTCTTAGTTAATTCACTAAGAGGGGCTGCAATTGTGCTGTAGTTTTGAATGAAATCTCTATAGTAACCAGTTAGTCCTAGAAAGGATCTGACTTGTTTCTTTGTCTTTGGTCTTTCCGCTTCCTCTATCTTTTCCAGTATTCTTGTAATTGGTGTGATAGATCCATTACCCACATTGTGGCCTAAGAATTCAATGGTTTCAAAACCAAAGAAACATTTGCTTGGCTTTGCAGTCATGTTAGCCTCAGAGAGACGCTGCAAAACTTCCTCGAGACACCTCACATGGTCATCAAAACTCTCAGTGTGTATCAGAATATCATCAATATAGTTGTCAACTCCCTTTAAACCTCTTAACAATGTTCTCATTAGTCTACTAAAGACGGCAGGAGCACAGACAAGGCCAAAAGGCATTGTTTTGAAGTTATACAGACCATCTGGTGTTGCAAATGCTGTTTTATCTTTTGAAGCAGCATCCATTTTGATCTGCCAGCAGCCTTTGCGCAAATCAATCTTTGAAAAATACTTGTCTCCTGACAATTTTGCATAGATATCATCAGCAGATGGCATTGGTTCAGCATCAAAAACAGTAATCCTGTTCAGCTTCCTATAATCCACGCAGAATCTGATTGTTCCATCTGGCTTCTTTACCAAAACTACTGGTGAGCTATAAGGTGAGCTTGATTTTTCAATCACATCTGCCTCTAGCATCTTTTCTACTTCTTTGTTCAATGTTTCTCTCATGGTATGTGGAGTGGGATAGGCTTTAGTTCTTACTGGGTCATCACTCGTAAGCTTGATTGTACACTCTGTAATAGATGTTTGACCTGGTGCATCTCTTACTACATGTTCATATGTTTGTAGTACTTCATGAATTCTTTCTCTCTCCTCTTTGTTCAATGTACTTGCAATTGTAGCCTTTTCATCTGACTCATCAGTTGGGAACGTTAGTAACTCACTATTATCCTCAGTTTGCATCTTTGTTTGCTCTACCATTAGGCTTGCCCCAATTTTCACTTCATCAGCTTTAATCTCTCTCTCAACGTATTTCTTCAGCATATTTGCATGAAATGTTTTTGTCTTTCCATTGATATCTAACGTGAAATCTTTATCACTCTGTTTGTGAGTTACAACGTATGGGCCTTTCCAATGCATCAGCAACTTGTTGTTATCTGTGGGCAATAGAATGAGTGCCTTGTCTCCTACTTTTAACTTGCTTTCTTTACTTCCCTTGTCATAATACTTTCTGTACCTTTCACCAGACTTTCTGAGCTCTTCATGCGCCAGCTTGCATGTGGTTTCTAATCTTTCCTTCAGATCTAGAACATATTGGTATGTTGTCTTTGTCTCAGCTTCTGTTTCCTCATTGGTCCAAATTTCTCTGAGAATGGACAAAGGACCCCTCACTGATCTTCCATATAATAACTCGAAAGGCGAGAAACCTGTGCTTGCTTGTGGGGCTTCTCTGTAGGCAAACAGAAGAGAAGAAATGTATCTGTCCCAATCTTTGGGTCTCTCTTCAGCCATCCTTCTCAGCATCAACTTAAGTGTACCATTAAATTTTTCAACAAGCCCATTGCACATTGGATGGTATGGAGTTGACTTGAGCTGTCTCAATGACAAAAGTCTTCCAACTTCTTTCATGACATCAGAAATAAATTGGGGACCATTGTCACTTAAAACTTCATTTGGTATTCCTACCCTTGCAAACATGTCTACCAGGGCCTCTGCAACTTTCTCAGTATCTGTAGTCTTTAATGCTACTGCCTCTGGAAATCTTGTGGCATAGTCTACCAGGGTTAATATGTATCGGTTTCCCTTATCTGACTTTGGCACTATAGGTCCAACCAGATCCACTGCTACTCTATAAAAGGGAGTTTCAATGATAGGCATGCTTCCCAGGGGGGCCTTTACCACTTTCCCCTTTGGGATAGTACGCTGACATGCATCACATGACTTACAATACCTCTCTACATCTGCTGTTATGCCAGGCCAAGTAAACTGTGCCCTGATCTTATCAAGTGTTTTCTTGTACCCCAAGTGTCCTCCCATGATAGAGTCATGTGCAATTTGCATAATGGCTTCTCTATGTATGATTGGTACTACCACACAACTGTCTTCCTCTTGCCCCAGTTTATTGGCCTTATATAATACCCCATCTCTCACAAAATATCCGTCACCCTTCCTCTCCATGTCTTTTTCCAATTCTACCTTTTCAAACAATTTTTCAAGGCTACCATCTTCTCTCTGGTCTCTTCTAAATTGCTCTGGTGACACATCTTTTACCTTTATTTCAGGTGTTTTCAAAGGTCTCCCTTTTCTCTGATGTTCAGCTGCTACTTGGGCCCTTGTCTGAACCGCTCCCACTTCCTCTGTCTGATCAGCACTTTGGGGTTCTTTTTCATCTAAATCTAATTTATCCTTCTGATTCTCCCCTGAATAATTTTTACTGACATCTCCTTGTCTTTCTTTCTCTTTATGAGGCTTTGCTCCTTCCTTGTTATTTCCAATCACTTCAGTTCCTCTTACACCTGGAATATTTCCAATTATAAGGTCATAGATTGGCTTCTGCATGCACATAGCTTTCACTTTTCCAGAAAAAAGTGGTGTTTGCACTTCAACTTCTGCTTCATCAACCCTCCTAACTGTTCCATCAATCAAAACACACAACTGTTGCAACCCAGTGAGTTGTTCATCTCTCACCAATGAACGCCTTATTACTATACCACTACAACCACTATCCCGCAAAACTGACACAGACTGCCCATTTACCTTCCCTTCTTTGACTGGCATCCTTTCCGTCAGAAACAAATTCTCTCTCTTTCCTTCTCCGGTATCCTGACATGCTGCACTCACCACTGGAATCTTTTCCCCTCCAGCTAGTTCTATCTGTTTATCACTGCTTGCTTTGATCAACTTCACCATACAAGCACTTGCTTCCTGTCCTTGGAGAGTTTTAGAGTCTGCTTTACTTTCTGTTTGTTGTAGTGCCTGAGCTTTGTGAACCCTGCTGTTATTCCCCTTTGACCAACAATCTTTTGCTTTGTGATTACTTTTTCCACAGAGAAAACATTTAAATGTGTTTTTATTTTGCTCTCTACTGCTACCATCTTTGTCTGCACCTGGCTTGATGTTGGTTTGCTGTTGATTTTCCCCAACAGGACTGAAACGCTTACTAAAATCAGCTCGTTTTCTTCCACCATGGGCTTCCAAGTACCTGTCACTGAGACGGGCCAGCTCTTCAGCTGTTTCACATGAATGTTCCTTTACAAAAATCACTAATTCTTTTGAACTAGTGTTTAACAGCTGTTCCCTCAGAAGTAAATCACAAACCCCTTCAAAAGTGTTCTCAATTTTTGCTAAATTGATCCATCTTTTTAAGTAATTCTCAATTCTTGCCAGAAATTGTACAGTGGTTTCACCCTCCTTTGGTTTTCCTCTTCTGAATTTCCTTCTGAAACCTTCTTCTGTAAGCTGAAAACGTTGCAATAATGCTTCTTTTAATTTATCATAGTCTAAAGAATCCTCTGGAGACAGTCTAGAATATACTTCTAGTGCTTCTCCTGATAAACATAGACTTAAGTTGGTGGCATAATCCTCATGTGACCAAGCTTGTGCTCTTGCAAATCTTTCAAAGCGTAGTAGATATGCATCTAAATCCTCCCCTGCACTAAATGGAGGCATCCTTGGAGCTGGAACTGTCATTTTAGGAATACCCATATACCCTGGTCTATCAGAACTAGACTTATTGCCCTCCATTTCTGATAACTGCAGTTTCATCTCCATCATGGCTTTTTCATGTTCAAGTTCCCTTGCTCTCAGCTCAAATTCTTGCTCTTTTATCAATTTCTGTCGTTCATTTTGCCTTTCACGCTCTAATCTTTCTTCTTCCTCTCTCCTTACAGCCCTCTCATTGGCACGCTCTTCTCTTGCTATTTTCTGTTGTTCCCTGATAAACTCTGTCAAATCCTTTCCTGAAAGTTTCAATTTCTCCCCTAACTCCACTAACTTATCCATATCCATGTCTCCAGTAAGCCTACTACCCTCAAGACCATGAACCTCAGAATCTCAACACAAATCAACATCCATCAGACAAACCAGTCATGCTCACTTGCACCACTTAATTATTTATATCTATTTGCCTGAAAATAATGTGATCACTCAGTTAAAGATCTGAAAAAAAAATTCACTAACTGAAATATACGTTTGCTCAAACAGAAGATAGGCCCACCCAGCAAACAAATTCGCCCATTCAGTTCTTTTTTTGTCTTCCTTGATTTTCCCGGCCGAGCCCCCAAATGTCACAAATGGTCGGTTTTGGGCCTCACCATATGTGATTCCGAATTCTTTTCGTTTACATTCCAATGGTTTATTTCTTATATTTCGTTGCACAGACAGCTATGAAACACAAAACGTGCAACGCAACATCATCTAGAAAATCAAGGTTCCTGGTGGCCTAAACACAAATTGTTTCTTCAAAACAACCAACAAACGAATATCATACGATCTGCTCTCGTATCTACTGTTTCCAACAGTCAAACGTCCAGTTTCTTTCTGCACAACATCTCTTCTTTTCTTTCTCCTCTCCTCGTGTCTCCTCGTGTTTCCTCCATTTTCCCAAAAAAAAAACTTTCTTTTCAAGTTCACACCTCCCAGTTGTTTACGCCACGGTCCATCGCCCAGATCCCGTACGTCATACGTCGTCATGTCCCGGATGTGTTTCAGGTCCCGGATGTGATTCTCCGGATGTGATTCTCCTGATGTGATTCTCCTCTTGGGGGGGGGGGGGGGGTCTGATTTTCGAATTTAATCACAAGGTCTGACAGTCAAAGATGTTTTACACAAAGCAAACCTGCTTTAAAGATGAGGAAGCTATGGTGTATTCTCCTATAAAGGAAACCAAGCCTTTGGGACACAGTATTAAAATTTCTGTAGATTTTCCAATTTTTGAGTACTGAAACTTCTTTTTAAATTTCTTAGAGTTTCGTATGATTTACCTGTTGTCCTTCTTGCTTTTATCAGCATGGGTTAACTAGCAAATTATATTTTTAATTGAAAATATGAATACATCTGTATTTCTCAAGTAAGACCGAGGAACAAGAAGCAAGCAAAGTTATTTTCGAGATTTCCTTGGTTAGATAAAACAACTTCTATGGGTAATTTTATCCCCAATACACAACTATGTAGCCTGCGTACAAACTATGCTAATCTTATGTTGTCTGCAGGTTTTTTAGGTAAAGTTTCTGTAACCAACGTTATCCTACTACGTTTTATGTTAAAGTAAACCAAATATGATTGGCTTGCATGATTTATTTTCAAAACCTTGGAACTGTGTGTAAATTCAAGTTTGCCTTGTTTAGAACGTGTTCGTTAATTTTTGTTGGTATTCAACTTGTTTTGCCAAATCATGCAGATATTTATCTAATAATTTGCTTTATTTTTCGATCTTTATGTGTCACATTGCAGGTGGTCTCCATCGAGGGTCATTTCCCCGTGAACCTGAACGACATTCATTCCAAAGCAGACATCATCCATATTTCCCTGCACGTGACAACTTAGGAAGCATTCAAAAGAGATCTGATTTTGAGCCTCCGTTCTCCTTTGACGCCCTCAACCATCCTATTGGAAGCAGTTACCGAGGCATGTTTGATCGAGAGCGTAGTTCTCCTCCACATCTTGAATCTATGTACCATCGCAGAGGCAGTGAAAGATCCGTAACAGAAATCGAGAAGCCAAATCGATTGTTGCAGCATGAAAGAGGAATTATGAATATGTCGATTGATCGAGAAACACATCATGAATCAGAAAGGCATCGTCATGCATCATTCTTAAATCGTGATAAATCGGCCTATTTTCAACCGGTCAAAGTTGATTCGCACCCGACACATCCTTTGAGCAATCACAGTCTTTGCCCAACTGATTTGACTCGCAAACCCAGCCCCAGAAGATTATCACCCCTCACCTCATCAATCTCAGCTGCACAGAAACCTCATATACGACCTAGTGAACTTTTTGAACGATTCCACTCAGACCATATGGAACACAGAAGATATTTTAGTGCCGAATCTCGATTTCTAGGTGCGGAGAGTCGCCTTTTTGGCGCAGAAAGCCGCATGTTTGGGACAGAGAGCAGGCTATTTAGCTCAGAGAGTCGGCTCTTAGGCACAAGTGATTCCAGACTGTTTGGGGGAGACAAAAGATTGCCAACCGCTGAAAGTAGATTGCTTGGGCCCAGTGATGTTCGTAAAAGTTTGTTGCCATTTGGGCATGAGACGCCGTCAGCATCACATCTTGCAGGATCACACCTCTCAGGATCACATTCTGGAGTGTTGAATAACCTAGGAAGATTAAGCTCAAAATACACAGCATCATCACAAGGCAAATAGACTAGGGAGGGGTGTTGTGAGGAAGGGATATTTTAGAATTTATTCAAATCGAAGAATCGAACATTTTTTTGATTTGATGCATCATTTTAATGAATGTTATATTCTGATTTTATGACGTGACAACGTTTGAACCATGCGTGACTTAATTGTCCAGTAACCGAATTCCATTTTGCACCAATCTAATCTTGACAATATGAACCAAAGACGAGACTATCAAGGGCGTACATTGCATGGCGTTGTAGATGCAGTTGCCCTTCCCCCCCTAAAACTTCTTCACGTACGATATGAAAAATTGTAAATTAGAGAGACTTTGGTCAATTTGAGGGAGAGAAATTTTCTCATTCCCCCCCCCTGAAGATTGTGAGCTGTGTACGGCTAGAAAGGGCAACTATAAAAGGCCAGTTCATACGATTCTTGTAATATATCAGTTGTTGAGTATTGAAACATTAGCATTGCCAGATATCTGGTAGACTTTTTGTGTATCATCTCAAAGCATAGTGACCAGTTTACGAATCTCGCATGTGATGCATATCGTGTGCTAAATTTCAATACGGTGTTTGGCATAATTTTACCATCCATTTCTGGGTTTCTCTGGGTTAATCAAAAGGACAAGATGGACATGGTTTTGTTGTGCACATTGGATACCCATGTATAGTTGCTGCGAAAATGAGATCGTAAGTTTTCGCTATGATTTACTCATCAAACCAATTCATTATTTGGATGCTATTGATGGAGTTAAAAATGAATATCATGGGGATGGTGTTGTCGAAGAGTCATAGCTGTGTTTCAAATGCAAATAATTTGCTGCTTAGCTTAGTAATTTTGATTTCATTTCATTCGAAATAAATGTAATCCAGATTCATTGTAAATAGAAATATAGTCAACGTAGTTGTTTGAAATCGTTCCATGTCATACTTCAGGGTAATTATTATTATGGTAAAATTCATGGCATCTAGATATACTGTACTCAAAATGGATGTTTATGTATTGTAGGTATGTTGGATGGTGTTCGATATAAAATGTTGTTTGTTCATTGGCCTATTTCAATTGCCTTTCCCTGTCGCTGTCTGGTTTCAACAACATTTCTGATCTTAGCAAAACTCTTTAAGAGGTGTTCGTTCAATGTTTTGTACTCTTGCGATAAACCATATCGGTTTTGGCTGTTTAGAAATAGATATACGAATTCGATTAAAACAGTTTTGGGAAAAGACGTTTTAGCCACAGTGAAGGCATGAGTGATGGTCTGTTTGAATTGGTATCAGTTCTGATTGAAGGTAGAATTTGTTTTTGATTGACCCCCGAGATGCTAAAAACAGTATGTTTGGAAGGTTTTAAGGAGTTGTGAACCTGCTCCAAAAGGCAGAATTGGTAGAGATCGTTGTTTTCATCAGGAAACCCTCGCAGTGAATGCGGAATCTACCGTTTTGAAAATTTTTGTGTGTAGTCTAGGAATGTATTTCCATCTCTGCAATTCTACTATTTTCAGAATTGAGTTGCTTTTGAAGTTCTGGCAATGAGGTCGTCTCTTTGCTTGAAGGTGTTGTGGTGCAATTGGGTGTAATCCTCTGACTTTGCAGCTAGAACAATCAGTGGCCAGAATGGGTTCGATACCTGGTAGGGCCTCACCACTTGATCGTCATGACAAGGATGACAAGACAATGGGCCGCGGACTCGATTAGCGTCTGATAAACTAGCATATCTCTGCTTATCTAGAATAGAGATGCACCCAAACATTGTAGCTCAGATGCCTACCTGGCCTACAGCGCAGCGCAGAATAGCATTTCGTATTCCACGTTTTAGGTCTCCCCACAAAGAAATCACATGCGCACAGATTCCAGCACCCGATTTGTTGAATGCAAAAGTATTGACACTACTTGACCAATCAGATTCCTCTATGCACACTGCACGCAACTCGTCACCTGGGGGCTGAAAAGCTGGATTGAATTGAATAATCGCAAAATTTCAAGTCCCTAGTGACTTGACCAGCGAAGCTGAAATGTGTTTAGGGAATTGAAGTTCTATTGTAACTATTGTTATTTTACCCTGGAGAGTCTCGTACCCAGGCTATTGTTCAGCACACAGTAGCAAGTGCTATTTTCCGTACAAACCAATTTGTGAGTTGGCATCTTACTTGCCATTCGACTCCACGATGACACAAAGCAGCAAGGTCCATGGCAGGCGACAAATTTTGTTTTCTTCTCAAAAGCAGGTGGGTGAGATTGACATCTATTTTATGTTATTTATTGTTAACTTGTTAGTTTGTAATAAATGACGTACATGTGAAATTATGTTTTGGAGGGAGCGAGACATTGCACCAGATATTTTGCCATCGAATCTCTGCTTGTATCCATCAAGACCTAAGTCGGATTTATGTTTCGTTAGATGCAATAACAAGTGTCAAATAGCCGTTCACTTCAACACGAAGGAGAGCGAGAATCCAGGCATTACCAGGCCCGTCGGAACGAAATTGATATTGGAGGGGGACTGAAACGAGGTGCGAGCGAAGCGAGAAATAATGGGGGTCCGGGGGCTTGCCCCCCGGAAAATTTTTCATGACCACGCCCTTTAGATCGTTGGAAAATGCCCCATTTTTGGAAAATGTACCATTGACGGAAGCAAAGGATCGCGACTAATGAGGGTTTTTCCATGAAAAGTTTGAAATTTTTGAATTGTATGACATCAAAAGATATTGCATTCTGGATAGATTCTGGTAGCTTCCTCGAATATATACGAGTTTGAATCTTCATTCTTACGACCTTGGCTTTTGCAGCCTTTTTTCACTTACAAAATCAACGAACTTCAGCAAATTATTGGGGGGCTGAAGCCCCCCAGCCCCCCCGCTTCCGACGGGCCTGATTACTCTTTCTCATGCCATAACCCATTTAATTTCGTTTACTGTCCACCTCTGATATCCAGGGGTTTGTACTATTGCGGCCTATTGCCATTTCGGCATGTCCCGGGCCGGGAGGAGGACCAGGTCGCATGTTTCATATTGTTACAGATATCTTTCGCTTTTATCCTCAATATTTCTCTTGCTATGGAGAAAAAGAAGGCTGCGGACGAGATTTTAATTGTAAAAGGATTTTTGATGGATTTTTCTTGAGAACAAACGAATGTTTTTCCAAAGGTGTACGAGATTTTTGGCAGTGAAACACCCGTCGGTTTCCTCTCTCTCCTCCCCGGGCGTGCACTTGACCAGATTTTGGCCAGGGACGTGCCATCGAGGCTTCAGAAACATACCGGTCGTTCCTTGTACCAATATTTTGAAAAATTACCCGACCTTATACCAATTTTTTCGAAAAAGTATATCCAACGTTATATTTCATACCAAAATCTTGAAAATCGGTACCGTTCTTCGTACCAATTTTATGAAAATTGACACCGTTCTTTATACCAATTTTTGGAAAATAGATACCCTTCCCGATGGCACGTCCCCGTACCAAAAATATACGTAGTGCACCCCCAGGCTCTCCTCACTGTTGCGTCGTGATATTTTCACCTGCAATAACTGCTGCTTGTACCCAATCCCCTATGTATTAGCACAGGTCAACAACGTAAAATTTGTTATGAGTTGAACCGCTGCAGTGTGGACCCATCCTTTTGATCTCAAGAAACATCCGGAAAATCCATCAAAAATCCGTAAAAATCCATTTGTACTGCAAGGTCCTGTACGCCTTTTCAAATGAGTGAAATGCTCCTCGGATCGATGGCTCGGTGGGTGCAACGTTAATGAAAATATGACAAATGAGAGTATGAATGAGCAAAATCGTAGGACCTTGAATCTCAAAATAGGGGATATTTTTCTTCAGAAATGCCCAAAAGAAAGCTTAAATGCTGATGAATCCGAGATCCTAGAATATACTGAATTTACCTTTCTCTTAGGACAAGCACCTTTACTGCACAAATCTCTGCAGAGTTCAGTGATATTCCTTTAACGGGGGTTACCTTCAAAGGTTCTCATTGGCAATGGTGTTTTGGCCAACTAGAAAGTCAGAGAAAAGGTTCCATGAAATAGTATGGACGAGCGTGGCCATTTTTCATGGAAAAATTCACATGCTTTCGTTTTTATTGTATCATTGTACAATGTATGATCACACTTAACTTTGGTGATAGGTATCATAACTTCTGCAGATAACTTATAAGAAATAACAATTCTTTCATCACATTTTTAAAAAAACAAAAAAGTCAGCTGCAATTCATAACAAACATACAAAACATAAATACCTAAGACTTCAAAATTTTTACCTTATGTATGTGGAATATCATTACAATACAACATGCTAATACTCCTAATGAGTTACTGTACAAGCTTTATATCCAAAGCTTAAAATATGAAAATTATTATTGACTAATACCTTAACAAAATCAATTTAATTTGCGAGGGTGTGTTAAATGACTTAATGCTTTGAAATGGTAAAAACAAAAGAATTTTCTAACTGTTTTGAATAAATCGCAGGATTTGAATAATTATTGTGTTGTCCACTGAAAATTGGTTGACTTGCAGAATGCATCACCTTTGTGATTGTTTGGTTTGTTTCAAACCTAAAAATGCTTTTCTTCAATGAGGGTAACTTTGCTAATTGGTTATGAGGAAACCTAGCAGCACACCCAATTTCACGTATTAGATTTGATAAAAGCAAACATCCACCTAAAGTTTTGTCAACCTTTATACTCCAGGCAATGACACCCAAACAAAACTTGGTACCCTTTGTGATAGACTTATGAAACAGGGAAACTTTGCGGGTGTGTGAGTACTACCCTGGGAGAGGGTGTAGAGGTGAATTATTGGCTTACAGCTTATCATTTACTTGAAATTGAAAACCAGTAGTGTGGTGCAATCTATCAATTGAGTTTGCAAAGAGATGTCAATTCCCTGCTGGCATCAAATTGTTCTTTTACAGTGCAGTGTTGCCTTTGCTAGCAGCATGAAGTAGCCTGTCAATAACAAGATAAATATCCAATTGTTTTTCATTAAATATATGCAATTCCGTTTGATATGTAGCAGGGCCGAAGCCAATGGGGGGGCTGGGGGGCGGAGCGCCCCCCCAGCAGACCATTTGTCGGAAAATTTTGCTCTCTTGTCGGAATTTTTGTGTTCTAAATAACTAGTTTTTGAGGATTTTGAGGAGGAATAATGGAGAAAAAGATGAATTTTTTAGTGTAAAAACATAAATTCCAACAGAAATTATTGAATTTATGGCATATTTTTGATTGATATTAACTAATTGTGTTGATTTCAACGTTGAATTGCGAAATGCGGCCAAATGTTAGTTACCGCGGAGTTAGATCGGTACAACTGTTGTTGTTGCTGTTGTTGTTGATGGTTTTTTCGTCGGAAAATTTTGGTTTTTCGCCCCCCTACGCAGGCATAGCTGGTATCGGCCCTGATATGTAGGTGTATATGTATATGAGAGTGCAAGCTGCTACAAATATTTTGCATCCTACAACTGCTGTTGTGAAAAACAAAGCAATGAACTATTGAATACAAACATACACAAATGTCCAAGTGTATTCCCTGTTTAGGGTATTTAGATAGTGTCAACGCTTTGTTGATATAAGTCCGTAATTTTACCACCAACTTTGCTATACCCAATTACAACCCAGTCATCTTTCTCAATGTTCAAAACAAGCCAATCTTCCATGTTCACATTGTCTGACATTTCTAATTTAGCACTGTCCACAACTTCTTTCAAATGGCGTATGACAACCTTTTTCCCACGGCCTACTTCACATGTAATGGAGTCTCCTTCCATATCACTATTTTCCATGATTTCTTCTTTCTGGTTTTCATCTTCTCCAAATTCAATGTGGCATTCTTGATCTTCCTCTCTTGTTTCTGTGATATCCTCTTCTTCAACTGGTTCAAGAACTCTACCATTTGTCATCCCGTCTCCTGCATCAAGGTCACCATTCTTTGTGTCATATGAGTATTCATAATTAAGATCAGTGGTTTGTGTGAATGGTTCATCTTTGTTTTTCTCTTTGTCTCCAAATGAAACTTCAATGATATGCACTGGCTGTGTGTAAGTAATTTTGGCATCATCTTCTTTCTTGTTGTCCTATGATCATGAATACTATGTTAGTTTAAGTTGAGTGATCCAAAGAAGCAAATAAGGACATACTCTTTATTTTCAAAGATTAGACACGCTCTGGTGGCATTCAGGAACATCTGGCGAGAGGTGAGACAGCCCAAAAACCATCTGGTAGTTCCCTCCTATTATTCGAATCTCCCATGGAGGCATGAAGTTTCTTATGTAAAAGTGCAGGATGCTGACATTAATTCCACATTTTCATTGAAGTTCTTCTCCCAACTATTTGAATACAATGTCATATTTGTTCCCATTTAATTCTAAATACATGCATATTTAATAAGATTACTAACTTGGAAACAATTGTTGTGGGAAGAAACACCTTAACATTTAATGAATGTTATTACTTTTTAATGATTATAATCAATTCCTTGGATACATCAGCCCTGCCTAACACCAATGAATTCCATTCAAATTAAACATAACATGTCTTAACCATATCCACTTATCTCTGTCATTTTATTTTCATAACAAAGTCAAGTCAAAAATTTTTGTCACACAAATTCTTCTATGAGAAAATTTAGTTTGGCTTTCATAGAATGAATGAAGAGGTTTCTTGAACAACTTTCCTGTACTCAAGTTTCTTAATTTTGGTGATCCTAGAGTTTGCTTTCTCAAATTGAGTTCCCTGTAAAAGTTACATAATTCTTGCCTTTCTCTGGCAATGTAAAAGTTTAAGGAACTTGTTGTTGTGTGAAAAGTTCACCAAAACACACCTCTTTGCAAGACAATGCTCAGAAAGATATAAACTCAATTTTTGTGTCACAATGATGGACAAGAGGTCAGGTCAACCAATCTTGTCAACCTTGAGATCACAGGAAATAAACAATTTTGTCACAGTCATATTTCACGCGATGACTGAGAAAAAAAGAAAGGTAATTCCATAGTCTATGGTTAATGGTACAGTGTCACAGCAAATGCGAGAAGTGATGGCACTTCCTGATATCGACGATCCATTTCATATTCCAAACAACAATTTACGTCATATTTGACCTGTGTAATATGAATCATAACAATATCTGTCGACACATAGCACGCACGTCATCACAATGATCGGTGTCTTCAATGTGGAATTGATTTCATTAAGTATCAACAAAGCGTGCAAAAGAAAGAACAAATTTACAATACTACAACGGTCGCATGATGTTGATTCGAGAAGGCGTGACGTAAATCCAACGGGCTTCTCTTCGTTTTGTTCAGGCCAGGCCAAAATGGGGTTGAATATTCTGATAAATTGCTTTGTATACGATTGATATTTATATGTAAATCGATGGATATAAAAATTTGATAGATTTGACTGATTGATACCTTAAGGATATGACTCTTTTCTCCACTCTCTTCTCTCAATGGAGTTGATTCGAATTCTGGTTTGGCAATTTCAACAAGTTTCCTTCGATCTTCAAACTTTGCGATCAAATTATCTTTGCCTGTATTGGTGAGACTATGGTTTGATGACCGATCAACGTTGTCTAATAAACCAGACATCCGCCATCCATCCACTTCTGGGTTCTCATTGCTTGCATCTCTACCGATGTTGCTTCCAACAGATTTTGATAATACCACATTTTCCGGCATCATTGGATCCCCTTTTATCCCCTCCATGTTGTGAAGTGATGTTCCACGTGGGTCATGTTCGATCGACAAACTCCTGAAAAGAATTTTCCCTTCACTGTCTTTTACAAGTTTTTCTTTCTTCCTTTTGCTTCCCGGGAATTTCAATTTCAATCTCCGTTTCTTCTTTTTTGTTCCTTCCCCTCCACTTGATGTCGCATAGCTGTAAGCTGATTCTGTCGTTGAAACCTCAGTAATGGCCTCTGATATTTGGGAACATGTATCTTCATCTTGTGTTTTCCTAGTATCAATTTGATCTGAACCTTCCATTTGATCTAAATCGCCCATACTTTTCGATTTCTTTGACATAGTTAATTTCTTTAATCTTTTGCGTATGCTAGGCATTTTGATTGACTTGTTTCGTGCTTTCGTGGAGTTGTCTTTCCTTCTTCCCGCTTGCTCCAATTTTGTGAAGTTATGGAGATCAAATTACTCTCAAGGTTGGGTTCCTTAATTACTTCTTTTATAAGACAAAGTTCTTTTGTTATAATTGTTTATATTCCTTCAATCGGAACACATCTGATCGATTGACTTTCATCCCTTTATTTTGTTTCTTTATTTTCAAATCAGCATGCAACAGAACAATGGCTTCGCGAAATCAACCAATCAAATTCTTTGTTTACATTCTTTTAGTCTTACTACACATGTTTCATTCACTTGATTGAATTTTACACCAATGAAAAGGCGCTGGAGGGGTGTTGATGCAAATTGATGGGGTTGGTTGGGGCTTCTTGACAATTTAGGATATGAAAGTGATTGTCTGCGCGAAGTGGAAGGGGAGCATTACTTTCCTTTGCATTTTAACTTTGTATACCTCACGTGTGGCATGCTAGGTAGTTGTTTCCAAGGTTTGTCTCAATTTAAATTGACACACGGAAGCACATACTTGAAATTCTTCACGCAAAAAACATGAAAAAAACAAGACAAAACAGAATTTGATCTATCATGTTCAACCTAGCAATAGTAGAAATATAGCTACTTGCCATAGTTTGATTCAATAATTACTAAACTTAAATACTACGAAGGGGGCGACGCAAAGAACAAGATATTTTTGCGCACTGAGGCCTTTCCAACCTACGTTCTTATCACAGCAGAGTGTGACCTTAACATTCTGACTTAACATACAGTTAAGTTCCGCCTTTAAGAAACTGCATTATAAGAAACTCAGGCCTGATTTCGCTTAATAAAATACCTCTTTACAAGAAACTATCCAGGCTGATTCATGTTCAGTTTCTTATTCAATGGTACATAGCAGTATTATAAAGTGTGCATTTAGATATGTCTCCAAAAGGTCTCAGTTCTCTAGAAACAAGAATGAAAGTTTCAAGCACTACATAGTTGTTACAATTTCAAGAAACCTTCAGTACTTGCTCAAACCATTGGATCCTCGCACAACACTGCATATTTCAAAAAAGTTTTCTTAACAATTTTGACTGCTGTTTGGAGTATAAAAGTGTTTCTTATACCATGGTATACACACCCTATTTTGAAGAAGTATATCTTGACATAAGAAACCAATCAGGCTGTCTTTGTTTAACGTGTTTCTTAAAGGCGGGATTTTACTGTAATGTAAAGTCACACCATTCTCTGGTGACGACGTAGGCCTCAATGTGCCAAAAATATTTCTTTTTTGTTTGCGTCCGCCTTCTTTACAGTATGTAAGTTTGCTTTCATGTATGTGATTCATTCAAAGGGTATCTATAAAAGATCCTCGAAAAATGTGCTGAAACTCTTCAAAAGAGTGGGTGATTGACCAAACTTCCAGTTATGTCCCGTGTCTTTACATCATTTCAATAGCTTTGCATAATAATCGCGACCACAATGAGAAGTTAATATTGTCATGCCAAAACCAGTGAGAAATGAAATCCCCAAAACTTATGCTGAGATGAAAAAGTTCTTGAAAAAAATTTGTCCAAAAATTAATTATTAATTGGTAATTCTTAATTACTTATTTTCGTTTGCAGACATCAGGTACATAACAAGATCGCAGTTACATATATCATCGTGAGTCTTATCATAAATAAGTTATACATGAACCGAGTCTGAAAAACGTTTTTGACAAAATTAAGGTTTAAAAGAATCCATATACTTCTAATAAACCGATAGCATCTGAGTAGCTAACGTGACGTGTCAACTTAAATATTAAAATTTAGTTAGTAAAAATTGGCTGAATTCTTTACAAGTTATGAGCGATTTCATAAATTCGTCTTATATCAAAGTCTTGCAAAACAGACCTAAAATCCTAGTGCTTGATTTGAAAGGAAGGCCACAGGCTACCAAACGTCCAAATATTGCTCTTACTGATCTGAAACTGACAGCCAACCCTCAACGAGACAATGGTGAGTTCACAGAATATGAAGGAGTCTTAAGAATGCAAAACTTGACTTATTGGAAACAAAAATATCATCTTCACCTTGAAAGCCCCTTGAAAGCTTCAAACTTTGTTGAAAACTAAGTACGATGAAACAATATTAATGAGTTTCATTTTCATTGAATATTTTCGAGGGAAATAGATTTTACTGCTTTAAACATTTGCAAAACAGAAAGATTTATGTATTTTTAAGTCACGTTTATTGGAATACATTTTGTCACAATCTGGACAAGAGAAAACTTCAGTTGGTTGGTAGTCATTTTGCATATCTGACTTCGATAACACACCCTTGACAACAGGACTAACATCCGACCACTGTGATTGGCTCTTCTCATTATCACGTGACTTTCCCATAACGTATGCTTGCCTTTTCTCATTCAATTTACTATTTGCTGTACGTGGCTGCGCTGGAGGCTTAGGATTTTGACTATGATCTCTTTTCGGTTTTGAATCAGTTGCAATCCATTCCAGAGAGCCAGCAGAATCTTTGTTCGAATATCTGGAAAGATAATACAAGGAAATGACAGTAGAAATGAAAGAAAGTTGCAACAAAAATAGCATTCTAGAGCCATTGTCACCCAGGATCATTTGCGAGCACGATACAATTTCAACATTTGGTCTGAACGCAAACAATAGATTTTATAGATATAAACTTCAAATTCAATTACTGCAATGTGTATCCATGGGTTTCGCTTATGCCAGACTTAAATTTCAAACAGTATGAAATTCCAGCATGCCTGCAGACCTCCATACCGCTGCAATCTTTATAACAAAATGAATATAACTAAAAAGCAAACTGCCATAGAGAAGTGTTAAATGATACTATACGAGAAGTGGTAAATGTATAAATGAAATCAGTCAAAAACATTCATACCTCGCAACTTCACGAGATGACAGACGCAGTTTTTCATCTTCAAATCGAGAAATTTCCCCATCGCTCCAGAGTGGCACTCTGTCTTTTGGCTGAAATGAAAATTAGTTTCAGGTGAGTTAAAAGTATGTATTGGCAACTGTTGAGAAGGATAGTGCTTGTTATCATAGAGAAAATCGAAATACATATAGAGGTATATGGTCCCCAAGCACTCGATACATCCATTGATGCATTCAGTGTGCGTGGCTGATAATTTCTGCATGCGTATTACATCTTATCAGCCGGATTCTGAAAAGATTTGATGAAGGCCAAAGTGTTAAGTTAAAGATTATTTCACAGAGTTGAAAAAGATAAAGAGATCGCAATATTATGTAGATAAGATTTTGTTATGAAGTGTTGTTGACAAATTGATGAATTGATAAGTTGGTAAATTTGACTTATATACCGGGCGAGTCAGAAAAAACGTGGGGCGTTTGGTGGACTGTGACATCGAATTTAGCCATCCGATTGCCGTGAACAAAATTTGTCCATGAAGCCAAAGGTTTAACTTAGATCCTAAACCTTTTCCCATCGAAATCGGCCATTTGGTGCATTTGTCAAAAAACATTTTCTTTCGTAAGACTTTGTATGGGAATCTTGTAAAATGGTAAAATCTTTTGCCAATCCCCTTCCGCATTTTATCTTGGCAAGGTTTACAGGTACACTTGGTATCATCAAGGGAAAATGAAATAGCCAGGAGATACTGTTTTCTCCATTGGGATGTCTTATCCTAACTTGCCCTGAGTGAAGAATATATTTGAAAGACATTAATAATGTACACTTATTTGTCTTGCGAAGAGGTTTCTTCAAGCAGATCAACGTTGTGTAAATCGCAATGGGACTGCTTGCAGACAACACTTTCCTAAAGCCTGGTGCACACTAACTCTTTTGAGTCCTTAGAGTAATGCCAAACGATGCAAAAGACAAAGGACTCAAACTCCGAGTCTTTGTCTTTTGGGTCTCTCTGCAAGACCGCAATGACCCAAACAACCCAGTAGTGTAAACCAGGTCAAACTATTTCAGTATCCCCTGATAATACCACATGTACCTGCTACTCTGGCAAGGCTAAAATGCTGAAGGGACTTAGCTAAAGATTTCATCAGTTTGCAAGACTATACATACAAGGTCTTACGAAGAAAATCTTTTTTAACAAATGCAGTTCGCCAAACGCCCCACGTTTTTTCTGACTCACCCAGTATATATATGATGGTACTTTGTCATGAAATTAGCCAAACATTCACAACATTTCTCTTGTTACCACTAAAAATACCCATTGAGATATACTCACAATTTGATATGGTATTTTGTCATGGTATTCTTCATATTTTGACAAAGTTTCTCTTAACGATGTATTTTGTTCTTCAAGTACTGCTATTCTGATATTATTTGCTTTTATTTGCTGTGCCATTTCTTCATTTAAAATCATATCAGTTTTGTTTTTCAAAATGGTTGGATCTTCATTTCCACGATGTCCTAACACTGGAAATTCAGACAATAATGTAAGCTTTTTCTTTGTTACTTCAATTTCATTTTCTAATTCAGAAACCTTTTTATGCAATTCTCGCACTTCATTTTCAAGGGTTTCTTTTGCGTTTGCAGCTTGATCGATGAGTATCTAAAATCAAATTGATAGAAATATAACAGTTGAAATGACAAAATACACGGAACGGTTGAAGAATGGTAACAATCTTATGAATGACAGGATCGCAACTGTATATTTAATTTCGGCAAAGCATATATTCTATATTTCTTGCCACTTCTGTCCTCCACTTCTGTCTTTAAAGCTTCTGTTCTCTAATCGCACCCACAAAGTATATTCAGTGATAACTTTCTTCGCAGTAAAAAAAACCAATGAAAAGTGATGTACATGCTCTCAGGACGGTTCTGTGAATGGCAAAGAGCAAACCTTGTCAACCTAACTCGTCCGTTAGCTCCAAATACCTATAGCGAAGACCATACAAAAAGTTTAACTCTTGACAGTTACAAAGCTAAAAGCAAACTTGATGATCTCAAGATTGATTATCTCTTTTGCAGTTTCATCAAGAAGCAAAAATTGTTATTTGTTCTGCATCAGAAAAAGGTTTGTGATCTATTAATGATGATATTTGAAAAACCATCGGTTCTTGAGAGGGAAAAACTAAAGCAAAGTAAATGAATAAGTGATGTAACTAACTTGCAAATCAACAGACTTCTTTGCAACCAATTCATTCTCACTTTTCACTGCCTCACATTCATTTTCTAACTTTTCTTTATCTTCTTCCATTTCAGTCAATCTGTTTTGCAATTCTTCGCATTCTTCATCCAGCTGATTAGCCCGTTGAAGTAACAATTCCTGTTTTGCTTGCAACGCCTAAAATCGGAAAATGCACCATCAAAGCTGGGGCCTATATCAAATGAAGCCAGAGACAGCAAGAGGTATTTCAGATTTCACATCCCGTTTTATCCTGTCTGAACCTTATCTCCGATAGTTATCTAAATTGAGATCCCCTTGAGATCATAACTGGCAGTACCATTTTCGTCGAAAGATTCCTCTGTTGACGAAATAATGAGCTGAACCCACAATTTCAAATCCTGAAATTGGAGCCAATCACCCATGCACTTTCTAGAAATGTCACATGTCTTGTTGGAAGGTTCTTTTCACTAAGATTCACATTTAAGCAAGGGTTACTTGAAGAAAATTTTCTGTGGTAATAATTGTCCTATAGCGATTTAAGGAGAAAATAGAAGAAAAAACATCTGAATATAACGCCAGTGTTGTGGTAATTGATTAATGAGCAGATTTCTTGAAAGCTTATCGATTCTGTGTTAAAAAATGAGGAAAATTGAGGGTAGAGTGGTAAATAGGACAAAATAAAAAAAGTATATGATAACTGGCAAAAGCATACGATAAAAAACATTCATGAAATAAAGATAATAGTTGCATCTGAATGATGGTAAAATGGAAATGAAAATGAATTTATGCTCATGCTCGGTGATATCATACCTTATCATGTTTTGATAATGCCTTATTTTCAGTTTGTGTCTTTCCAAGTTCGATCTCAGTTGCAGTCAATTTATTTCGTACATCAATCAAATCTTCTTTTATGCTGTAAAATTCTTTCTCTACATGCTTTAGTTTTACTTTATCATTCATCTCTTCTTTCAAGTTCTTTGATAAAGTTGTGTTTTCTTCCTCTATTAAAGTGAAGGATAACTCTTGTTTTAAGACATCCTTTGATTGAAGAAGGTCCTGTATTGTTATTCTAAACTGACAATGCGATTCCTTGTATTCTTCATTCAATGTTTTTAATCTGATGTTTTTAGCTTCACCATACAAGGACTCACAGCCAAAAAAATTCTAAACAGGGACTAGAATATTATGAAAAATCTAAAGAAACATGAAAAGTCTTTTATCCTTCAAACATAGAAAAAAAGTAAAATGTTGCTTTGAATGTAGCCTGCGTGCAGACTCTACTGATTTCTTTTCAGAGAGATTCTCCTCCAGTAGAGTTTGCGCATCGGCAACCAAATCCTTGTTCTGAGCCATACGCGATTCCCTCTCTTGAGGAACCAAGTCACTGAATTGGATTCAATAGAGCGACCTATAGAGTGGGAAGGCATAACACCCACACACAATAAGGTTTCATTGGCCAGCTTTGTCCATGGAAGAGCTAATTAAATACCTGCAGACTCGAACAAAGACAGCGACGCTCATGAAAGAAAGGGGATATGCGTCAGCCAATCAGGAAAGGTTCCATTTTTCTCATGAACTGACAACAAGGATTTGGTCCCTGATGCGCAGACTCTACAGGAGGAGAACCTGTCTGAAAAGGGATCAGTAGAGTCTGCACGCAGGCTATTTGAATGTCACTTTGAATGTTGCTTTGATTCAAAAAGTCTAACTTTGAACTAATAAGCCAATCAAATGTTGAGAATAGGCATGTGGGTTGACCATTTTTTAAGAAAAGTGTTAACAGCGTAGTGATCTGATTGCTTGCACCATAAAGGTGGCGAACTTGGCCAAAGTTAGTCTCTGTTTTGCAACTGTCTTGTCATGAGTCTCAGTTTGAAGCCATTCAATTCAATGTGAAAAACTGAGACTCATGTAAACATTCCACCATTTTCTTCCACATAGTTTATTTCCTGACAGTCTCCCAAACACATTATGTTGACAAAACAAACAACCCCTAAACATTTAATGTATCATTATTGTCGCATGGATTTGTCAATTTACCAATTTATCTACTAATTCAAGTGGACTTGTCAACAAAATAATTTGTCATGGATGGTCAATGAAACTGATTAAAAGTGAATAATCATGATGCTTTTTTCATCCTCCTTGCTTATTATATATTTGAATTATTTTATATTTACCTAATTTTTCATTGAGCTTTCTTTGATTGGCATGGTCATGTTTCAGTCTTGCAAATGATTTTTCAATGGTTTCTTTTCCACTTTTCAACTCAAGAATTTCTGCTTTTAATTTCTTCTCTTCTTTCACAAACTTAATTGACATTTTTTCCATTATTTCCTTACATTCCAGTTCTTTTCCTGATAATTCACTTACTATTTCATCTCTTTCCTTTTCTAGCACTTTCATCTGTTCTTTTAACATTGAACAATGTATCCTAGATTTTTCAAGATCTGCTCTCAAAGGATCAATTTGTTGATATAACTTATCAAGATGTTTATTAATTCTCTCAATATCTCGATTTTGATCCATAGCCCATCTGGAAACATCATTTGCAGCCATGATTGATTTCTTCAAGAGTTTCTTTTGATTTGCAAGTGAAGAAGGTAGACCTTGTGATTCACACAAAGAAATAACTGCTGATCCAACATCAATCAAATTTTGTTGCATACTTGCACAGGCTTCACAAGAGACAAACGCTGTGTCAAATGTTTGAGTTGCAGCATTCGCGTTCATTCTTGAGACTGCTAGGTCGTCAGTTGACAATGTGATGTCTTGAGTTCTATTTCCTTCCTTTTGTCCCACCAATGATATGTTCTTTGTAGATGACAAAATCAAGCTTACATTACTTTGATTTGACATAGCGCTTGCGGATCGCTCTTCAGCATTGTTGTTTCCTCTCATTGCCAAAATGGCTTCCCTCATCACTTCATTATCTTCTTGCATGCTTGCTATTGTATCTTGCATTTTTGGAATCACACTGCTCTTGTCCTTTATCTAAGGAGCAACACAATCAATCATGAAAATCAATTTACTGGACACCATAAGAACTGCCTAGATGACAATTTAGTATCTTTTAATGTAATGTGTACTTATGGTCATGAACTTTATTTCTCAATGTGTACGACTGATGTACAAGTGCCCTACTACCATAATTCAAAAATTGCAGCAAGTTTCCTTTAAATAAGAAATGGAGCAGAATGAAACAATTAAACTGTAATGAGATGAAAGCCGAGAAGCAAAAATTAAAAGCCACTGACAACAGAAACTGAAAAATTAAACAATTTTGGTTTCATAAGCAGATAACATCCATAGATAAAATTGCAAGAGATGGCATATATTAAAGCCACAACCTTCAATTTTTTTCACAACCAAAGAAAGTCCTTACTCTATTACCAGATTTGAAATCTTGTTTACAAAGTCTGCCATAAAATCAACCATCTTTTAAGCCAATAATCCACCAAGCAACCATTTTTTTACAAAGAATTTAAACAATCAAATCATTTTTGATTGGATTAAAATGTCAGTGAAAAGTCAACCAATTACCCTCTGTTTACATAGCTGCATTTTGTGATGGACATTGACAGTTTTGCTCCAAAACTTTTTGACAATAAGTCCAATAGACATAGTGGTCCCCCTTGTTTTGCTTTTTGGTCTTTGTGAAGTGACAGGATCATCAATAATGGAACATATTTCATCTAAATATTGAGATGCTACTTGTGTGAGGAATACAAACCTACAAAAAATAACCATGCATTAAACCCTATTGTCACCTCTATTTTCATAGGTGTAGTTTCAAAGGTGGGGGGCCAGGGGGAGGGTAGCTCCCCCAACTTTGGGAAGATTTTCTAAAATCAGCCCCACTTGGCCAAAATTTTGTCCTTAGTCAGGTAAAAATGTTAGTAAACAATGGGCTTTGTGTACTCCTAGATTTTTTCTTGTGGTACGCTTATGTAGTATTTTACTGCAAGAAATTAATTTGAGTACTCATTGCATTACCAGGATATTACTGTAAGGGGTGAAGGGGTCATACAGATATAAATAATTTCAAACAAAATGTCCAGGGAGGGGCAAACCACAGAAAAGAAGCTTTAAAACTTCTGTTTTATCAGATTCATTATAAAAGTCTTCTATCAAGAAAGTGTCCAATATATGTTTTGCATGCTGTATCCTTTATTAGGATTTACGGACTTTAGTTGTCCCCCTTCTCAACTTTATCAGAAATTTCTACAATAATGATTGATTTTTTACTAAAACATTCTTTGTAGTGCAGGGGGACAGGGGGAAGATCTTCCCTCGCCACTTTGTCTGCTTCCTGCTGCATGACTCTGTAAAAGCCCCACCTGCAGCAGTTGGTGTTATATACAATTTACAAAACTTTTCAGATGCGCCAGAATTTACATCAGAATCAGCTTCCCCCACCAAAATCAAAGAATGCAAACTGGACAATTGAATAACTAATCATTTTCTTCCTCCCCACTTCCCAAACTGGAAACTTTGTACTGGGCGTGCAAGATATTGCGCATGCAGGAACGTACGCGGTTTTCAACTTGGGCCACGCAGTCGGCAATAAACAACGGTTCTATTGTTTCAATCTATTGTTCTCTTCTCAACCGTGAATTTTCCACGCAGTCTTTACTTAGGCCATCTCAACTGCCTGCGCAAGATAAGAAACAAACTTTCCAGTCTGGCCCACTTCATATCACTTGCCTATCAATAACTAATTCAAAAAGAACGATATGAGATAGCCGATTAAGATCTCCATCTTTTGAAAATGAATATGTGCTGAGCAAATCATCTATATCCAATTCATTTGACAATTTATCTGGAAACTTCCACGACTGTGTAAGAAGTGGTTCAATTTTCTCGGTGCCATCATTAATCGTGGTTTGTATATCTGCAATGTCCCTTGCTAAGCTTTCTAAACAGTTCTGACTTCCAAGTAAATGCGCCATAAATTTTGCACCATTCACAAACAAATCTTGACACTTGGAACTTTCAAGAAAACAGGAAGACAAATAATGGTTGTAAAGCAGGATTTTGTTAGGCCAACGTCTCCATGGCTGGACAAATGCAACAACAACAACTATTGAACAACAACAACCACAATCATCCAAAACAACAAAGATGGCTGCCATCAGCAGCAAAAATTTAATTTGCAGATGTGCTTTTGAAAGAAATATTTTCTTGAAAGATCTAAAGCTACATGTCAACTTCAGAGATGAAGAGCAATTTTTCAGGGATTATGCTCAGGTTTTGTTGTATGAAGTCTTTCCTTATAATGAATGACAATGACTGAATTATAATTCACTTGAAGAATCTTCAGGCCTCTCTCTACCTACAATTCATCAACTTGCGAACGGAAGAATTATACCTATGGTGGATGTTCCAAAGAAAATCTCAGCTATTCTGGTTATAAAATATTCCATCAATATAAATTTGCTTCTTAACGTTTTTTGGAACTTGTATCATCTTATACAATGGGTTAGCATGGAAATATTGCCTAGCATAATACTTGAAATTAAGTTTTAAACCTTTTTAAACCTTTTTGGGAGCGGATAACTAAATCTGAGATAATAAGAATTTCACTTGAACTAAGTCTGTAAACAAAACATATTTACATTCAATTTTTATTCTTTGTCGTTTTTATTCAAAGCAACTTATTAGAAGAGGAGTTAAGGACAATGAATTTGACAAAGTCATCAAGAATGTAAGTTCACTTTTCGTTTCATTTCATCTCTTTTCATTTGTTTTAAAGGTCGTAGATAGATTGAGGTAATGCTGCACACTGAAGATATCGTCATCTCTTGGATACATCTGATTGATACAAGCCATGAATTAGCTACTTTTCAAAATATGTATTATCATACATTATATCATACATGCTAATCATCATCATCATCGTCTACACATATTTAACGGTTAACCGCCATTATGTCCTTCACTAAGCTTCTCCACTTTCTTCTGTCTTCAGCCAGTCCCTCGAGTGTTGCAATTGTTTCATCTGGTGTTGTTTTGTTTAAATTTAGTTTAATATCTACCAATGAGAGATCCTTTTCTATAATCTTTATCCAAGTTGAACATGGTCTGCCTCTCTTTCTTTGCACCGGTTTCAGTGATTCATATAATGCTAGTCTCTCTGGTGTTTTCTTATTAAGTCTCATCAAGTGACCAAGCCAATCTAACCTTCTCTTTCTAATGATGACGCTCCATTCTGTTACTTCTGTTTTCTCGTATAATCTTTCGTTCGAAATCACTTTAGGCCAGCAGATGTTAATTACTCTCCTTAACATCCTTCTTTGAAACGAATCTACCTGTTTTTCAAGTGTATCTGTGAGGGTCCATAGTTCAGAGTTGTATAGGAAAACACTGGCAGAGTATGCATTAAACGTTCTGACTTTAAGTGGTATGCTTATTCTTTTTGACTTATAAATGTCCTGGAAAGATTTCATGCCATCTGTTGTTAATATTTTTCGTCGATTTATATCTGCTTGGGGATCTAGCATTGATCCTAGGAGCTTGCATTTTCTCCAGTCTGGTTGAGTATTTTCAGGCTCATAATTTACAAGCCAATCTAGCTCAGACCAGAGTACTTTATCATTTTTATGCTTTAAGAGATCCTCCATCGTAGGTGGAGGTGGTGGTGGTCTAGGTATCTCATACTTCTCTGTTTTCTCGGCATTCACCTTCAAATTGTATTTTTCCAGTTGTGCTGACATTTTTTTTCTAGTTGTGCTAATCAACATCTTGCATATTTTCAGGTAGAACAAGAAATAGAGAGGAGAAAATCATTGGGAATAGGATCCTTAAGGCGAATGCAGTTGATATCACAACAGTATGAATACATTCATCCGCATTTGCTCAACTTAAAAGTAAGTTTTTCTGAATTACGGCTTAAAGCAATATGAAATTTTGGCATTTAAAGGTCTCTGAAATTCGAGCATTTCACTATCTATATGGTGTTACATAAAAGGTCAATTTTGTTTACAAATTTTGTGATTGCAAATGATGATGTTTACAAAATTTAATTAAAAAGGATGGAATATTGTTATATTTGCCCGTACTAAAGGAATGTTCTGTTGTCTTCTCGAAAGTCAAATTTTTACACTTGATCAGCGCAGTTAATTTTTTCTTTCAGGAGGAATTCTTATCACCTGAGTTTCTTGAATTAGCCTCGTTGGCTAAATGTAAGGACACAACAAAAGATGCATTAATAAAATTAATGAAATTAGAAAAAGGTGAGAATGTTTTCTGAGTTTTCGGCTTTGTAATTGTGTCATCTTGTAGCGAGAAAATTCAGTTGGAATCAACGTATACTGAGTTGACTCCTGTTAATTCATTCTTTCAATATTTCTCATCTTTTTTACATTTTTGCATGAAACTAGATTGTAAATTGACCGCTTTCAATTTCCTTTTTATTTAGCACCATTGTCGTACAGCTTCAAAGTTTTTGAGGAACCATTTTGTGAGCAGTTGATTGAAGAAATTGAGAATTTTGAAAACAGTGGGCTACCAAAAGGAAGACCAAATACAATGAATGATTATGGAGTATGCATTTATCCATTACATTCGTCCTTCTTTCCTTCACTTTTCAGTAGCAGCATATTCCACAACTGTAAAGGTCACCTAATTATTATTTTGCATAGAGGTATCTAGATGTATTGCAGACGAAGAGGTCTATGAGTTCTATTGATGTGATGCAAGTTTACGATGAAATAATCAACATTTTATGAAAGTGGCATAAATTTGTGGCTAAAACTATTCAGCTTCTTTTTGATATTCGTAATCAATGATCTAAAAGTAAATAAGGAAACAAATTTTATCACAGAAATGTTTGTCATCGACAGTTTTAGTTGTAAATAATTTCTTTTAAGTTTTAATGAGGAGAATAAACCAAATTGACGAAAGAATCTTCTTATTATGATTGATTAAATTATCATTTTGTTATTGTCATAATCTTTATAAGTTATAAAGTATATTTCAAGAACTTTCTGTCTTTGCAATTATTCATCATAGGTTCTTCTTGGTGAACTTGGATTTAATGAAAATTTCTTCGATCCTTTGCTCATGGATTTTGTTGGTCCCATTGCAAAAATACTTTATCCTGAATGGGTTGGAGAAGAATTGGATTCACATCGAGCGTTCATTGTTGGTTATGGGAAAGGAAAAGATGTTGATTTAAGTTATCATTATGATGATGCTGAAGTTACATTGAATCTTTCTTTGGGGAAAGAATTTGAAGGAGGAGAACTCTTTATTGCTGGAATGAGAAATGTAATGTTTCTTCAGTTTCTTAATTTTTGAACCACGTTTTACGATCTTTATTGACTGACAAACTGCAGTATGAAATCAAATTCTAAGATGTCTAAGGTCAGCAGAATCCAGAATCCAACAGAGCAGATCGCGTATGAAATTTGAAAGAAAGTTTGCTCGCTGATCTACGCGCTTAAATGCAAGCCGTGTTACTGTTATTTCTTCACAATTTTGTTTTCATGTAATCCGTGAACTTACATATACAAACGACCAGATCTATGTCTCATGATGGCATTAGATTTCACAATGAAGCAAGGAAATGCTGTCATATAAGCCATGCTTGTCAAATTTTTTCATATATCTAAATGCGTTGTTTCGTGTGATCTGGGAATCTATGCCCATACAATCCTGATTATCACAAATCTTCTCTTTAGTTTGTCATTCCAACACTTTAGTGATATTCATTAGATTTTTCATTCCAAAAAGTTAAACTAATTTAATATTTATCTGTCATTAATAAGTCTGGCTTGCTATCATTATATTGTTCATGTCATTATTCTTTCTATTTTTTACTCAACAGGAAAACGCCTGGGCAGAAAGGTGCTACAAATATTCACATAAGAAATGCCATGGCTTCATTCATCGCGGACAACAAATGCATGGAGCTATGGAACTTGAAGATGGCGAAAGATTCAATTTGATTATTTGGATGAGATCATCGTCAGTCAGGAATAAGCTTTGTCCTATGTGTAATGAGAAACCAGATTTAATAAAGATGCCTGGAGTTGATGCTGGATTTCGTGTTAAAGATATTGACGTTTGTTCTATGATTTAATCAAATTCTACAACAAGAAGATACTGAATTCTGGCATTATTTGTCTTCAGATGTTAAATTGAAACAGAAAATGATATTCGGTAATCTGCAGCTACGGGCAGCTACAGTTTGGTTGCTTTTGTTTTTGCTTTTGCAGCCCATCTACCTGATCTCTCACCTAATGTGAAGAATGCTTCTTGTATGTTTTATGTAGTCATACGTGTTTCCTGTAACAGTAATCATTGTCTTTTGCTCTCTTTGGAATTGTTCCAGGAGTAACAGAAAGCAGCACAAAATTTGTAATTGAATACAAACAAATCTCTCCAATGGCCAACGTTGCTTGCAGGGGCGGATCCAGCCCAAGAGTTGACAGTCGCCAGCACGAGCGCGAAGCGCGAGTGTAGAATGGGTCGAAAAGGCGAGCGCGAAGCGCGAGGAGATCGGGGGTCCGGGGGCGGAGCCCCCGGAAAAATTTTTGGGGACCACGCCCTTAGGATTGCCGGAAAACGCCCTATCTATTGAAAAGAGTGGTTTATCTGTCCATTTATTAGAGTGAGATATCACCCGTTTGGAAAAAAGAATCGCTCAAATTATATGAAACACTAAGATTGAAATTTTCCTTCGTATTACCTCTTTAGAAATTTAAACAAAATCGAAGCCACCAACAGTTGAATAGAGAAGTCAATCCAACTACTGAACAATACTGAAAACAAAACCGGCCTGTAAACTTGTAACTGGTATTGCACGAAACTTTCACTGAGTTGTTTTATTGCGTGATACAGTCCTGCCTTCTACTACATATATATATTGCTTTAATACACTTCGGAAGTAGTAGTTCCATTCTCTAGTTTCGAATCTTAATTGACGATTTGCTGTGACCAATATAAGACAAAATATTTCGCAAATGTTCCCATTTCTCGACACTGTTCTTCATTCCATTTACATATTTGCACCAATAAACTTCAGTAGTAAAGTTAATTCTCATCTTTCGAATCTCATCTGATGATGTGCTATGACCAGTACCAGAAGAAAAGAAAATATTTTGCAAATGAATCCGTTGCTAATCCAAGAAATAAGCATTGGTTTAGTGTCATGGTCAGGTAGCTTGGATTGGTGTTACATCGTCTTGTTTGTATCGTCAATTCGTCTTTCTGAAGAGCCCCATTGATGAGTGTGCGACTAAACGAGTCTTTGGTCGTTCTATGTTGCTTTTTATTGCAACATTCTGATTAATTCGTTTTCTTGCATGATTCAACAGTATTCTCTTTAGTTACAGGTTTATTTGGCTTGTTTTTCTTGTACAGGAGTTAACAGTTTTCTTTCAACAGGTTATAGTACAGTGTCTAGTCATGCATTTGTGGCTTTATTATGATGAGTCCATTATTACATGCTATTTCTAGATTCTGTATCACAAGGCTTAATCTAAGGTGCAGTGATGACCTATTTGTGCAGTGATCAATCGAAAATGTGCACTGGTGAAATGAATCATGCAGTAATTAATTTTTTTCAAATCTTAATGTGAAATACTACTATTATGGATGTATTCAAAACAAGAATCAATCAGTAATTTCTTTCAATGCAAGCCAGCTTGGTATCCCCTTTCAACAGGAAATTTTTGGAAAAATGTACATTTCAGGTGTCACTTTGTAGAACACTGAAAATAAGTGCTAGAATCAACTTGGATGACAAGTGAGAAAGTCTGGATTAAAAAGCCTGACCAAATGTTTTGGGAAACTAGCTGTATGCCAAACTGCCTTGAAAAAAGGAGAACTCAGTGCATTCTAGCTATTTTAAGGGTCATATCTACAAACATTTTCTTGAGGGGCATGCCCCTGCACCCACTTTATTTATAAATCACTTGCATGTGGTGGAACAACCTCTACACAAACCAGCAATGGTACTCTGCAATTGATGAATTATGCTGTCCAGTGTTTGAAAAATCTTACCATCAATATGGTCTCTGTCTACAAAACACTTTCCCAACCCATTAAGCTTCCACACCCTTTTGACCAAAAACTGCGGTTTACACTGTTTCATACAGTGATTGCAATGCCTTATTGCATATCATTTGTTTCAAGATATAATACCATATGCTTATTATTCATGGATGTTATCAAGAATCTGTATGATGAATGTCAAAAATTTAAAGACAAAATAAAATACTTGTAAAGGAAAACATACCAGGACATTGTCCATTGGATGAACAAGACAAGGGTAACAGCAAAGTAATGTATAATGATACTGTTCATATGGAAAAATTTCCTTGAAACAAAGAAAACGAACCATTCAAAAGTCCAACCAGTGTGTAAAGAGTCTGATTTTGCATAACCTACAGCATCCACTTAACATGTTAAAATACACAATATTTTGCATAATAAACTGTTTATAGGACACTCAACTGTCAGATCACACAGAAGTTAAGATTTTACATAGTATTTTGTGAAAAGTTCTTTGAATTATATACTTAGGAAACAACCTATTGGTGGGCACTCAAAGTAAATTGGGCTCATAACAGATGTTGATTCCATTTAGATCTAATTTCTCTGTCTTGTTTTTTTCTTTCTGAAGTTGCATAAAGGAAACATAGAGCTTGAACACATGAACTAAAATTTTTTTTGTCATTCTACCAGAATCTTGGATCAGCACCTAGAACCAACAATTTCATAAATTTCTCTCACTTTTTTGGGTAACATGATTTGATATGATCTTTACCACTACTACAGAATGCCATGCGTTTCTAACCATACATAAAGCTCATTCTTTTTGGAATAAAAGATTGCATTAGACTCAAAACATACATTATGAATTATTGTGAATACAACCCCCACCCAAGAATAAAAGGTTCAACAACATTGTGCTATGATCTTCTTGCATTTAACTTTTAAAACTTTCTTAGCATTTCCAAAACATAATGCTAATGATAGACTAGAGCTGTAGACAGCTTTGGCCATACAGATATGTGAAAAAATGTCCAAAAAAATGTGTGAATCAAAAAGAGCGTCTTGTTTTTACATGTGCTTGCAGAGACTCTGCCAGAGAGAGAGGAAGAGGGAGGGAGAGACAGAGAAATTTCCTATTGATGCCTTGTGGTAGTTTTGAGTTTTCATTTCATGATTTAGTGGTGATCCAACTTTAACCCAGCTTTAGCTGTTTCGTGATCCAACTTTGTAAGAAAAAATATCGAAAAATAATATTTTCTACACCTTGCACCAGCCACTAATTTTACCTTACGCCAGCACCAGCCACTAGAGCAGAGAACAGTTTGATTCTTTCAGATCCAATTGCATGACATTTTATCTTTGAGTATTCATATTCAAAAGGACGAGCACTGGACGAGCCAGACCAAAACGACGCTGGAAAACAGCAGGCGATGATCTATTTGGCTCATCTGCAGCTTTGCCTCCATCAATTCTTGACATTCTCAAGGATCTTCATCATGGCAATTTCCAATTTATGAAGAAAGTTAAACTTAATATTTTGGCGCGAAGACATCCATCAAGCTGTGGGAACTTTGAGAGTGCCAAAGTGCCCAGGCCAAAGGCCATAAATCCAAGCCAGGGGATCAGAGTGAGGCTGTTGTTTGAGCGTTCTTGCTGGCGACTATGGTGGATCACATACATCGCCACGACCATCTCACAATCTTTCCCGTGTACATTTTGTATTGGATACCATTTATCATCCATCGCCTCTACAGTCGCACAAGACAATGCTAAAAAAATTTGTTCCAAAAACCATTGTTTTATTATGACTGCGCAGTTTTTAAAATATGCGTACAGTCGCACGCTTGTTCTCTAATATATGCGTAAAACTTGCCATTGTTTTGTAAAGAATCGGCTTCCAAATATGGAAAGCATTCAAACCAGAGGAAACAGAACGAGGCAAATCAAATAGGAACCCTACATACAAGATCAGGGATGGTGAAATGAACGAGAACCACATAACCAGTCTCTGGGAATTGAAATAATGAATACGAAGAGTTTCAATGATTTAGGACTGAACGAAGAAAGTCAGAAAATTTTTTGGATATTATTGTCTGAATTTTCCTTCGAAATTAAAAAGATTAGGCCTTGGAAAGTTGACCGTCTTCCGTGCGTCTGTGGCGACTGTCTGGATCCGCCCCTGTTGCTTGCAATGTATTTCATGCCTTCATCTAACTTGTATTCTGGCTTCTGGCTACGGACTTTAACATATGATAAGAGTCGGGTATAAGATGGGTAAGGTCTTAAGGAAAATTATCTAGATAACGTTTTATGGTATTGTTGAGTACAACTCTCTTAAGATACCTAAGGTTCTCATGCTGGATTTCTGTACTAAACAATTTGCCCCGAAAACTTTACCGTTGAGGAACTCGTAGAGAACGTTTTGAGATGGAACCAAGTGAAATTTTATTTATCAAATCAAGGAAATTCTTGGAAATAATTTGGTAACTTTGGCTCATTAATGCTAAGGGTGAGTTCGTAGAAATTCCAAGTTTCTATTTTCGTACAGAGTCTAGCCATGAGTGGTGGGACACTAGTAAATTAGATTAGGTTAATTTAGCTTCTTTACCTACCTTGAAAAGCCATAAGATCCTCTTCCTTGACATTGGCAGCCTTTCTCAGCCATAGTTCTTGCCTTGACTGAAGAGCTCTATCAAGTGTTTGGGCCTATATTGAACTTTGTTATCTCCTGCGCATTGCTATGCCTACGCAGTGGTCTCGAAATCGAACTTTCCATTTCGAGACCACTGCGTAGGCATAGCAATGCGCAGGAGATAACAAAGTTCAATTTAGGCCCAAACATTTGATAGAGCTCTTCAGTCAAGACAAGAACTATGGCTGAGAAAGGCTGCCAATGTCAAGGAAGAGAATCTTATGGCATTTCAAGGTAGGTAAAGAAGCTAAATTAACCTAATCTAATTTACTAGTGTCCCACCACTCATGGTCTAGCAGCAGTCCCGATCTAGACTTATCCAGAGTCGTAGTTTCGCTATTTGCCTAACTGATAGCGCTCCACTGGCCGTTTCCCCTCCCGCGCCTTCGGCGCTCCCTGGTTGCACCTCTCCACAGCTGTGTTGTGTTTCATTGACTTCTGCATTGCACTGCATAATTGTTCGAATGCGAGAGTTCGATACAAAATAACTTGCTGGTATTCCAATAGGTAGAAACAAGGAGTGAAACTAATCTTCAAGCCAAATTCAATAAAGTGTTTTGTCCCCCGCTCGTAATCCGGCATCCATGCTCCAAATTCGCAACGCACATATCAAAATATTCCTCAATCATCGAAGAATACTTTCCGATACTTTGTTTCTTCATCTGCAACGTTTGAAATGCAACAATTTGCAACTTTTTGATGCATGTCTCGTCAGATCACGTTTCTCACTATGCTCGGGCCATCGAACGGTCCGAGAGCGATCGAATTTCGAATGTTTTCGTCAGCTAACCTCGCTTAGCTTTACACAGAATGTACACAGGAACCCCCTGGCATGCCATAGAGCGCAGTTTCGGTTTTAATCGATCAACAGATGGGCCGGGGGATCCCTGTGTACATTCTGTGCAAGGCAAAGCAAGGCAGGCAGACGAAAACATTCGAAATTCGATCGCTCTGGGACCGTTCGATGGCCCGAGCATAGTGAGAAACGTGATCTGACGAGACATGCATCAAAAAGTTGCAAATTGTTGCATTTCAAACGTTGCAGATGAAGAAACAAAGTATCGGAAAGTATTCTTCGATGATTGAGGAATATTTTGATATGTGCGTTGCGAATTTGGAGCATGGATGCCGGATTACGAGCGGAGGACAAAACACTTTATTGAATTTGGCTTGAAGATTAGTTTCACTCCTTGTTTCTACCTATTGGAATACCAGCAAGTTATTTTGTATCGAACTCTCGCATTCGAACAATTATGCAGTGCAATGCAGAAGTCAATGAAACACAACACAGCTGTGGAGAGGTGCAACAAATAACACACAAAGGTATTATACAATTAACGATTTTAAGATTGTAAACTTATCATTGTTCAGTTACCTAACTGCCTGGGCTTCCTGTGGCTAGTGTAACGGGGCTTGGTTCGGTCCAAGACTGTCCTGTTACTTTGAGTAGTTAGAATTCGAAACACGTACGACTCGTTCAGAGAGTAAGAACTGACTGAATAATATTAACATTATCAACAACTAAATACAACTATATTGTTGGCTTGAATTAGCGTTTTTATATTTTAGCTATGTAAGTTGCCAACCTTAAATAAAATGATAATAATAATAATAATAACTAAAGAACAAAGGAATATGTTAGCATAAATTAGCATACGACGAGTCCTGCTACAGTCCGCCCTTCCTTCGAAAAAAAAGGCGCAGACTTTTTTTGACAAAATCAGTTATGTTTGGTCTGGCAATGACGTGTAAGCAAAAAGGCCGGGACGAGTGCAGTTCAGCGGGCGGCGATCACAGGGAAACAAGATTATCGTAAACAATAATACAATAGCTTATTAGCATCGAATCAATAGCGATTCTTTCGAGCGACCAATGAGAGTAACCGTTAACCATGGGAGAAAACGTTTGTTGATAAGTAAACATGGCGTTGAGATACGTGCAGCTTATTCGCCAAAATCCTGCAAAACCCAGCTTGGACTGCAGCACGAACAGTTTAGATGACTTTCAATTATAGCTTCTTTGTTACGATGATTCTTGTTATATGACTCGTTGTTTGTTTCCGTGATAATTGGGGGCTACCGCCCCCAAACCCCCGTTGTTTATCAGTTGATATGTTTGCGTGAAAAGAAACCACGCTTGTTTCAAACTGACTTTTGATTTGAATTCGAATCCTGTCAAATACGACGTTACTGCGCAGGGGCCGCCCGCTAAACTGCACTCTAGCCAAAAGGCCATTCAAACTGTTCATCAGTCTGCATTTCACTTCAAAGTCCATTGACTTATCCCCAAAGTATATTGCGTTTTCAGAGCAATGTATTTCTGCATCAGTTCGAGCCAAATGGTTGTTTCCAAACACGATATGAACCGGGAGGTTAGGTATCACGGGCATTTGGAAAGTAAAGTTCTTGTTATCGTTTATTGTGATGGGCACGTTAATGGTCCCGCACGGTTGAAGAACTGAGCCATCTGCCGTTGTTAATGTGACATTTGATGATGGCAGCGGAGTTATTGATGTATTGTTACAGACTTTAAAGGGAGTATGCAATGGCAAATAGGCTTCTCTATAAATAGAACAAAGAAAATGCGCAAACATAGCATTGTTTCTTTAGCTATCGATTATTAACAACACGTGTGGACCATCAATTTCAATGGGCTATATTTAGATTTTCTGCTCTGTGCAAATGCAGGCTTATATCCTTGCACAAACCCTTTAACGATCTCTCTAGCATGTTCCAGTGATGTGGAAGACAAAGGGAAACCCGTCGAAATTGGCATCAAAATTTCCTTATGAGCAGAAACAACAGGAAGCGCCAATATGCCTCTTGATGGCGATGTTGTTTTCGCTGTTGACGTATCTGCATTGTTTGTCGATAGTGGTGACTTCGATGTCGTGTTGGTCTGATTCTGATCTTTGGCCTTTGAAATTTGTGAGAGAATAGCTTCGTGACGCTCAAAAACCGCTGAAATTTTCTCGATAACTTTTACCAAAGCATTTATGAGGTTTTCGTTCTTCTTTGGCAAGGTTGACCATCCCTTTGATTGCGATGCAGAATGAACATGAAAATAAGCTTTGCAGTTGGCATCCGTACAAATGAGACAAACATGACGACGATTATAAACACAAGAATCCCCAAATTCGCAGTTTGAACATTCAAAACTTCCAAAAGGCATATGATTCTATAAACAGAAATCTTCTAATCCAAAAATTGTATTCCGCCGAGATAGGGGGGCTATTCCTTGACATGGTTAAATCCATGTATAAATCTGTCTGCTATTCTGTCAAAATCAATGGTAAATGTACCAATCCGATTGAAAGTGGAATAGGTCTAAAACAGGGCTGCGTGTTAAGCCCTCTTCTTTTCAACATATTCATAGATGACATTAAAAAATCATTTGACCCCAGCTGTGAGCCAGTGAAACTCCATGACCAGGAAATCTCTCATTTACTTTACGGCGATGATCTCATTCTGATATCTAAATCAAGTGAGGGTTTACAAAGCTGCCTCTTACGCCTTCACAATTATTGCAAAAAGTGGCAACTAACCGTTAACCATAAGAAAAGTAAAGCAATGATCTTCAACGCCTCTGGTAAAGTCCTCAAATTTGTCTACGATTCCCGAGAACTAGAACTTGTGCAAGATTACATTTACCTTGGCATTGATATTAGCGCAAGTGGCTCTTTCTCTAAAGCAATCTCCAGTCTTACTGACAAGGCAAACAAAGCCATGCATCCTTTCATTGATACAATTAAGAAATTCAATCTTGGGGTAAAAATGTCTATGGACCTATTTTCCACACTCATCAAGCCAATCTTACTATATGGTAGCGAAGTCTGGACAGCATTTTCTAATCATCAACTAACTACTATTAGTGATACACCTAACAGCCTCGGTAGATATTTAGTATCATGCCAAATCGAGAAAACCAACCTTAAATTCTGTAAAAGAATCCTAGGGGTAAAACGCAATTGCCCATCCCTGGCAATCTACGGAGAATTAGGTAATCTCCCATTGCTGCTGCCGGGACTGTTACGGAATATAAAATTCTGGCATAGGCTAACTACTCTCCATGATAATTCGCTTATCCACAAAGCATTCAAGGAAGAACTCCAAGCTGAAAATCCCTCCAACTGGCTTCAAACTGTGAAAATTACCCTTGGTTTACTGGGGCTACAACGTATATTTGAAAATCCACATCGCTTCAGTAGTGACCAAGTTTCAAGATTATGCAAGGAAAATATGAAAAACTACTTCCTGAACCTATGGAAGCATGAGATAGAGATAGCGGGTCCTAACAGTGAGCGTAACAGTAAGCTCCGTACATACAAAATATTTGGTACAAATAATCTTGAGATTAAAAAGTATCTAACAGCACCTCTTAGGTTCAAGGATAGACAACGTCTTACAAAATTTAGATGCAGCGATCACATTCTCGAAATTGAGGTTGGGCGACACAAGGGGGTTGAAGTCAATGACCGTCAGTGTCAGATATGTGACTTACACAGGGTCGAGGATGAAGCTCATTTCCTATGCGAGTGCCCTGCATATGCAGCACATAGAGAAGTACTCTATAAGGTAACTGGTATAATAAATTCGACCTCAAATGAAGCCCATTTTCAAGACTTAATGCAGAGTAATGAGCCAAGTGTTATTGAGGCCTTGTCAAATTTTCTAAAAGAAGCAAGTGACATCCGAAGAAACCACCACGGACAGTGAATTTTTCCACACCAATTACTGTTTTGTTCTTGCTGTAAATTGATGCTTAGTTCTTTTGTTTGTTGATTTTCTTTCCGTTTTCTTTTTCTTCTTATATTAACATTGCTGCCATGCCTGTACTAGGTAGAGCGTTGAAGCATTAAAAAAAAAAAAAAAAAAAAAAAACGATTGTAATCTCTACAAATGCTGTCCGTGCAGCTTTTGGTAATACGTTTGAGGCAGTGTGAGGCAAAATGCCCCTGTCCTTTGCAGTACGAACAGTGAAAGGCGATCATTTTCTTGTCTCGTAGTGTATTGAGCTCCACAAGATTCTGAGTCTCCAACTGCAATGGTTGTGGTACACGAGTAAATCTTTTAGGGTCCTCCACCAACTGTAACGGGGCTTGGTTCGGTCCAAGACTGTCCTGTTACTTTGAGTAGTTAGAATTCGAAACACGTACGACTCGTTCAGAGAGTAAGAACTGACTGAATAATATTAACATTATCAACAACTAAATACAACTATATTGTTGGCTTGAATTAGCGTTTTTATATTTTAGCTATGTAAGTTGCCAACCTTAAATAAAATGATAACAATAATAATAATAACTAAAGAACAAAGGAATATGTTAGCATAAATTAGCATACGACGAGTCCTGCTTCACTAGTCCCGATCCATCATTTGACAGGATAAAATTTTGGCGCCTGATTTTTCGTTCCCAGACCCTTTCCATTTCAGTTTGCTTCCGGTGAATCGAATTCAAGATGGCTTCCAAGAAATCAGAAGATGGTGACTTTTTAGCTGGCGTTTTGGCGACATATTTACGATCAAATGAAGATGGAGACGAACTCAAAATATCATCACAAGTTTTAGTCACAACTGAAGACAACACATTGATTTGGAGTGAACGAGAAAAACAGATACTTGTTATTCCAACCAAAGCGCTTCTTGTGCCCTGCGAAGGAGCATCTGGGCCCAGGCCTGTTTTTCAGGTAAAATCAACTATTTTGGGAAGAAATTTCAATTAATTCTTTTCTTGTTTGTTGCTTTCTTTATGAAGTTTTGTAACTTTAGTGAAATTTGCTGTCTGCAGTTTGAACTTCATTTTGCAGATGTGGAAGAACGTGAGGACGGGGTGTATCGCCCCCTCACACTCTTGAAGATACAAGTAACCCAACAGCAACCGAATATCATCCTTATTTAAGCTCTTCAAGGAGTCACACTGCCAAAACACTTATATCTTACTTATTTTTTATCTTGTTTAAATTTTTTTTCAATTTTATTAACACACTAACCATTGTACGTTATACCTATATATTCATAGCATGGTCAATGTACAGTAATTGTAGATAGATAGATGTGAGTGAGGTGAGGGCATCCGCAAAAGGTTTTTGGGGATAAGTGCACTTTGGCGGACACAGCTTTCAAGGAAAACAGAGGTTGAATTGAATTGTATTATTACAACAAATAGACCTTTTAGCTATGTCATATGAAAGTGGTCTTAAAGGTATTATTATGGACAAGCATGCCCCAGTTCAAACCAAGAATGTTACAGTTAGACCCCTTCTCTCACGGTATGACACTAGTCTTAAGGTTCTGAAACGTAGTTTGCGTAAAGCGGAACAAAAGTGGCATAGAAAACAGTCTCAGGAGGATCTCAGGATGTTCAAAACATTGAGATCAAATTTCAACAATAAAGTAAAATATTTGAAGTCTTCCTATGTAAGGTCCAAAATAGAGGAATGTGCACATAACACCAAACAGGTTTTCAAGGTTGTGAATCAAATTACAAATAATACTAAAAGAAATCCATTGCCACCGGGTAATAGGTCAGAACTTGCAGAGAATTTCTCAAACTACTTTGGGACCAAAATTGAGAGGATAAGAAGTGAGTTAGATAAGTTTGGACAGTATGAGCCAATAGTGGTTTCAGTTGACAAGTTTGAAAAATTCCCAGAAATTAGTTAAGATCAAATCAGGAAGTTGATTATTGATGCAAATACAACTGACTGCGCAGTGGATCCTTTCCCTACCAGGTTAGTCAAAGAATATATTGATGTTTTACTGCCTCTCATCACAAAAATGGTGAATCTGTCCCTTGCAAATGGAACTTTCCCAAGTAATTGGAAAGAGGCTCTTCTGAAGAAATTATCTTTAGAGTTGATCAACAAAAACTACAGACAAGTCAGCAACTTACAATTTTTGTCTAAAGTTACTGAAAAAGCCGCACTGTCTGGTTTCATACCTCACTTAAAAGAGCATAATTTACTTCCTAGTTACCAATCTGCTTATAGAGAACATTATAGTACTGAAACTGCCCTTGTCAAAGTGCAAAATGACTTGCTCATTGCAGCGGATAACCACAAAGTGTCACTTTTTGCATCTATAGATCTGTCTGCAGCTTTTGATACTGTTGATCATTCAATCTTAATGAAAGTCCTTGAGTCAAACTTTGGAGTGACAGGTACAGCTTTGAAATGGTTTAATTCCTACTTAGAGTCTAGAAGTCAACAGGTTAAGATAGATAACGTTCTATCAGACAAATCGGAATTGAAATTCGGAGTACCACAAGGATCATGTGCTGGTCCCATCTTGTACTCAGTATATGCAAGTACCTTATCAAATGTCATTGACAATAATATTTCTGTGATGGGTTACGCAGATGATCATGCGCTGTATTCAACATCATCCACTGACAAAGAGTCAGTAGCACTCACACTTGCTAACATTGAATTATGTCTTGAAAAAGTCGGTGTATGGATGGTAGAAAATCGCCTGAAGATGAACCAAGAGAAAACAGAGTTTATTGCTTTTGGATCAAGTCATACCATAGAACAATTACAGGTTGAATCAATCAGAGTTGGAAATGATCCGGTTGAAATTTCCTCTCATGTCAAATATTTGGGTGTCTGGTTGGACAGCACTCTTACCATGAAAAAACACATATCAGAAAAGTGTCGGATAGCGTCTCTAAAATTATATAACATAAAGAAGATTCGCAAGTATCTGACCCATGATTCCCTCGTCAGGCTTGTAAATACCTTGGTGTTATCACACTTGGATTATTGTAACGCATTGTTGATTGGCCTTCCGGATTCCACTCTAAGGCCACTGCAGAACGTCCAGAATTCTGCTGCCAGGGTCATCCTTGGCCTTTCAAAATTCGAGCATATATCTCCTGGATTAAAGAAATTGCATTGGTTGCCTATTAAATACAGAATTGAATTCAAAGTTTTGACCATGGTTTTTAAATCATTACACGACGAAGTACCAACTTATATCAGTGATTTACTCGAGCTGAAGAAATCAAACTATTCATTACGATCAGCAAATGGCATCAACCTGCAAGAACAACGCTCAAAATTAAAGTATTTTGGAGACAGAGCCTTCTCAGTCTGTGCTCCCAGACTTTGGAACATGCTGCCTAACAATGTTAAAACATCTCCAAATTTGGATATTTTTAAGAAAAATTTGAAAACCTATTTCTTTAAAATTGCTTTTAGTTAAACAAATCTTCTCAAGACTCATTTCATAAACATTCATTTTAGCCGTTTTTAAGATTTTAAAAAGCAGAGGACTTCTTATTACTTATCTAAATTTTAAACCAGTTATAAACTTTTGTAAAGCGCCATAGATAGATAACTTGTTATTTGTATGCGCGCTTAAAAATGTACATTTTATTATTATTTATTATTCAGCAAAAGAGTGTGGATCGAGCGTTATTTTTATACATTTTTATACACAAGATTTGATCGAGTGGCGTTGTGCACATTTGAAAATTCTACAAAATTTAGCAAAGTATCGTTTGATTGAGATTCTTTTTCAGAATAGCTAAGTGGTCTATTGCTGATTGGTTTTCTTAACAATAGTGATAGAAAATCTTATCATCTGAATGGATAATGCAAAATTCAAACGTGATTTGACTTGTTCGCGGTTGCTTGACAGCGTCAACATGACCTAAATATGGCCTAAATCTGCAGCTGGAACTGACAATCAAAATAGTCTTTTTGTTGCCGATATTTGGGGGCTGCCACCCCCATGCCCCTGCTAACTCAGTAGATATACTTTGATCTCAGTTCTGACGCATTTTTCCATCACCAATCAGTACAAAGCTCAAACACAGAGAAGTGCTGAAAGTGTGTCCGCTAAAGTGCAAATTATCCGATTTTTGTCCTCGTTGACACTTGACGTGGATTTGTTTGTAAATGTAACGTATGTATCTATGTAAAAGGAAGAGGGGAGATGATCATGACTCCATAAAAATTGTCGTTTTGGCAATGGAAGCCCTGATAAGAAAAATCGCTATCCAAATAAGTGTTGATCATCATAAGTATGCTACTTTTGTCATTGTTTTGTTCTAATGACAATTTACATTCTTGTAGTTGTACTCATCTCATGCCTGCCCCTGTTTTATTCAAAAGTTGAAGGTGAAGTTTAGTTTTAGCAACAAGGGCTGGGATTGCAGAAGTAGGGAAGAGTCCACAACCCCTTGTCATGATGCTCAAAAGTGGTGGGGCTACATCAGATCAAAGTTTGCCCGACTGTTTAGGCTGCAAAGTTGGATAGCACCACAACTCCACAACAACTTTACCCTCAATTATGGAGGCCCGTTCTGGTCAAAATTACCATAATTATTAATGTAGTATAAAAAAATTATTTTATGTAGTATAGATTAATGTATTATTAATGTAGTTAAATTAATGTAGTATAAAAAAATTATTTTAGTCACAGACAATAAATTTATTCTTGTTTTCATTTCTTTAGTTACTTATTGAATTAATTTTCTGGTAGTGACATTGAATTAAATATTTTGTAGTGACATTGAATTAATTTTTGTCATGGCGTTCTATTTATTTTTGTAGTAACATTGAATTAATTTTTTGTAGTGACTTTGAATTAATTTGCAAATCCCATAATGCACCGGGAATTTTTAACCACATCCCACAATGCAATTTTTCGCGGGAAAATAGTTTGCCTCAAAGCACACTCCACACTTCGAAAATGGGCGACTCATCACGATCAGCACAAATACAATCTGTTGCAAGGATTGCCATTGAGCGGATCAATGAACTGGTTGGTCTCATTGGAAACAATAACCTTGAACAAGAAGTGTTTAGCCTTCAAGCAACTGCAGGCAGAGTTTGCGGCCCATCGAACAACACTAGTATGCAAACTCCCTTCAAATGCTGCAAGAAGATGGAGAAACCTCGCAGGTTTCTCTCCCTGAATTGGTGTCTCCGTCGCCTTGGCATGCTTGATACTGTGAAAGTGTGGAGTGTGCTTTGAGGCAAACTATTTTCCCGCGAAAAATTGCATTGTGGGATGTGGTTAAAAATTCCCGGTGCATTATGGGATTTGCAAATTAATTCAAAGTCACTACAAAAAATTAATTCAATGTTACTACAAAAATAAATAGAACGCCATGACAAGAATTAATTCAATGTCACTACAAAATATTTAATTCAATGTCACTACCAGAAAATTAATTCAATAAGTAACTAAAGAAATGAAAACAAGAATAAATTTATTGTCTGTGACTAAAATAATTTTTTTATACTACATTAATTTAACTACATTAATAATACATTAATCTATACTACATAAAATAATTTTTTTATACTACATTAATAATTATGGTAATTTTGACCAGAACGGGCCTCCATACTCAATTCTAACACTATTGTTCTGGTGGGCTTTTTTATTTATTAAATGCACATTTGAATATAAATTGTTCATACTTCCATTTGAAGTATGCAAATTTCCCAAGCTTATCATTGCCTGTCTCTCATATTCTCCTCTTGACCTTGGCAAATTAAAACTGCAAATTGCAATAGCTTCTTAGTTTTTTGATCCAGGTAAATGATGGATCCTCCAGCTTTTTGCAGAATGCGTTGGGCATCTCTCCTTTGTCCAAATGGTTTGCGCCGCTGGATCTGTTTCACTAAACAATAGACTTATTGTTCTCTTTTGTTGTTGCTTGAAAATTTTGCGGCTAAAACCATGGTTAAGATTTAAAGTGCATGGCTGATTTTTCTGCTGCACATGGAAAACTTTCCAATCCGGTGGATTCTTATTAACTTTTAAAAAGTATGTAAAACCTAACAGTTTCTTAGAAGCTGTTTCTTATGAAAAAATATGCGTACAAGAAGTAAGGGCTCATGCATTTTTGCATTCTTTTCTCAGAAACTCAGTTGCTCCTACCCAGTTGCATTTGAAGTGACTTCAATGAAGATTAGCATCTCAGGCCAATTTCTTGCTCTTAGTGGGCAGAATGGTCTTGTCGTCATGGAAATGCCAAGGCAATGGGGTAAAAATGGTTTGTTTGTTGGAGGCCAGCCAAATGTCATATGCAGGTAAAATTTAAATTTTTTTCCATGTTGTTGTCACCAGTCAACACCAATGCTTGTAGACCCTATGCACAAATCTTGGAAATTGAAGCAATTCAACATTCATTCTTTGCACAGCTGATTTTTTATAAGACAAGGCATCAAATTTTCTTCTGAAGAACATTATGATGCAAAATAAAAACACGTCAGAAGTCAAAACTGTTAAGGACTACCTGTGGGAAGCACATTTAAGTTTCCTGGCCGATTTCTCCAAATTTGTAGATTTTCTTTCAAATCTTCTTTCAAAAGTAAAAAGTCACAAACAAAGTACACAAAGTAACAGAATTTGAGTGATTTTTCCTTTAGTCAAAACATAAGTCCATCCAAATTTCAACCAGCCATGTTATCAATTTAGTTCCCTTCAAAGCGGAGCCACTACTTTGAAATTTTCTTCTCGTTAAGTCAGGAAACATTGATATCAACTCAATTTTTTATTCTGGTAAGCAGACACAGAAATGAATGTTACTGTATACTTTTTCTTGAATTTTTTTGGGTAAAGTTAATTTGAAGTTTATTAATTAAAACATTGTGATGCTCCTTTGTTAAAGCATTAGTTTTTGTTGATTTCTTGTTATTCTGGGACACCCGGTATTTGTTGCATAAGAAAAATTATTTTAACTCTGATTAATTTCTTTGACATTTGATGTTATATATTATGATTATGTTCATTCTTTGTCACTTACAATCATCAGGTCTGTACCTATTGGTGAAAGTATCCTAAGAAAGCGCATGAATATGAAAGTCTTACAAATGGAATGGTTTCATGGCAGTTCCTCAGATTCGCATCTTATCATATTGACAAATGATAATTGTTTAAGGTGATTTCATTTGTTCCCTTTCCTCATGTTTTTAATTTATTTGCTAGGCAGTTTTGTTTCCCAGTGTGCAGTCTTTGTGACTTGATACCACATATCATTATGATTTTAGTTTACATATATATAGTATATTTTCATTTGTACCAAATGTAGTTAGCAAGGACTAATTAAAGTTAAGGATGATTTAAGTGAAGGACTAACTGTCTGAATGCACTGCTGTTCTAAATGGTCTTGCAGTCCACAGTTTCCCAAGTTGTAGTGATTTATTCAGAATCATTGGTTTGGAAAAATTTCATTTAAATATTTGAAAAGAATGAATTTGAGACAATCAATTCAAATCTTCATTTGAACAATAAAGAGGATTCATAGAATTGATTGTTCAAATTTGAGTAACGGCATCAGGCCTTACTGGGAATATTTTGGTAGGGGAGTGGCAAATCGCACTCCTTGTCCATTTCAGGCGTGTGATGGAGTGCAGTTGCAAATCAACATTAAAAATATGTCGATTGCTGGAGTTTTACTTGATCAGTTTTACTAATTCAAAGTTATTCCTACCTTTTACTGTTGAAAGAAAAGTGTTTGATTGTTGAAAACATTGATTCATCAGAGTTCACAATTTCAAGTAAACTCTTATTGTGAATAATGGAGATAAAAAGAGCACAAAACACTCTGTTATCGATATCAAGCAGGAATAGGTGTTTTAATATCCTTTAAATAAAGCGCTTGATAAGACAAACAGGGTGAGCCAGAAAAAAGTTCCCACTTTTGAAAATTCATAACACCAAGGCTACTTCACGGATTTGAATCATTCAAATTCTAGTTAAAAGGCGAAAGATCGAAGTATTTTTGTGATTTTTCTCGCTGTCCTACCAGCACTAGAAGTATTGGTCAATTCAACTTTATAAAAATTTCATGGATGCAAAATGACGGAAAAAGGGCCTAAAACATTGATCAAATCAAGAAAGGAACTGGTCTCTCAAGAACAAACAGTAGGTCAAAGAAATAACACTTCAATCTAAGTTACATCCTGCAGGATTATCTTTTGTAAACAATTTAATGATAACTATCAAATCATTAAGGATTTTGGATTTAGTACTTCCTGATTGACTTATTGTTGCAGAGGAATACAAGATTTTAATCCTTGTTTGGAAAGTTAAGGCGTGCGATCTGTTGCACTCCTTGGAACCAGAAGGTGTGCGCCAAGGCGTGCGAGAGCGATCGCACGCCATTCCCAGTAAGGCCTGATTGGCAATGGATCATAACTGATTCACATGATAATTTTTAAGTTCATTAAAACTATGTGATTTAAAACATTTGATTGTTTCTGTTGCAGATTTTATGATGTTGTTCTGGCAGACCAACCATTGACAACAATTCGATTGTTCAGTGACATTGATGCATCAGCAAATAAAAATCTTTCAATGAATTTTGCATCGGCATTGGGTGAAATGGCTGTGTCATTTTGCATTGCACCAGAAATTATTGACAAAGAAATGATACCAGTTCATCCAATCTTTGTTATGCAAGAAAATGGAGATGTATGGATTGTTTGGACAAAAATTAATTGCCATAATAGGTAGATCATTCCTTATTGTTTTTATCTTATAGTGAAAAAGTATATTGGTCAGTTGCTTGAATTTCAAAAATTTGATGTGAAGGTAAAATTGAGAGCCAGTACGACGAAAAATATAGACAAGTTTCAAATGATTCGCATTGATAACAGCAAATGATTAAAGACACATCTGGTAAATAATAGATTATATACGACTAAGCTATGTTTATGAGAAATTATTGAACATTTTGACTCTGGCTAGAGTCATCATCAGCAAAGATAAAAGGCACAAGGGCCTATTATGGAGCTTTGAATGTGCAATTTTTCTTCTCAATTGGTATAAGCAAAATTCTTTTGCTATTTTTTTGTCAGGTTCATTGCAATACAAAAAGGACCAATAACGATGATGCCTGAATCTGATGATAATTATGGAGGAGAGTTCTGTTCAATTTTATGCCTTAAAACATCACCAACAATAGTTGTCTTAGCAACTAAAAATGGATGTATTTATCATTGTATTCTCCTTGATTCAGAATCAGATGATACACAGTTAGAAGTATGTATTTTTTAAAAATTGTTTCTTTCTCTATCATTTTGAAGATTCCTTTTATCTAATTTATTTCCGTTTGTAAGTATTTAAAAGTGCAAAATGTCTTGATGCTAAGACTGCCCAGCTGTGCTGCTGAGAGAAAATTTGGATGGTAAAATACTGCACACTTTTTGCCTTCCTCATTAATTGTTGCCTTTGATGTTCTCTAGAAATAATGTTTAAATTGTTTTAGTGGCCTCAATTCCATCTGGTATTTAAGGTATATAGAGCTAGCAAGCAGGGAATTTATTTGCATTGTTGATGATATGTTCTTGCCTAAACAGATGAAAAAACCTTTCTGAAGTGCGCAAAGATATAGCTCAGTTATGAATTTGCAGTTATTCTGATAGGTTGCTTTTCAGGTATAAATATTGTTGCATTCTGATCTTACCATTATGTGACTTAATATTCATGTATCATTTCAGCAAACAGAGAGGACTCCAGTGAAAAGCTCAAAAATTCATTGGATGAATCTGGTAATGTATGTTTATGAGACAATTGAGCTAGAGAAAACATTATTGAGGTCAAATGAAGAAGAAACTGTGGCAGCTCGAGAATACATTCAATTACATCAAAGTAAATAAGTTTTTATTTGTCTTTCATGCAAGTGAAGAATATCATTTGAATTCAAATATTAATCCTTTCTTTTTTCAAGAAGGTGTTGGGTGCAATGGTGTAATCATGTAAATTTGCAGCCAGAACAGTCAGGTGGGCAGGGTTCACTCCCATGTAGGGCCCCGCCACTGGAGCATCGTGACAAGCAGAAGCAGACTGGATTAAGTCTTCTCAACTTTGGCAATCCCAGGGCTGGCAATAAAATGGCAACCTCACCTTCACCTTTATCTAGAAACTTAAATCCTTAATGACATGTGGACATTGAAGCCCCTTCTACATAACTAATGAAATGTTAAATTGTTTATATTTCAAGCCTTGCATAAATTAACATGATTTTCTGCTTAGGAAAAGTTGTTTTGAAAAACTGACAGTATGACTCAAAAACTCTTTATGATAATGCAACAAATTCTTGTTATGTCAATATACATATGGTATATACTGTATGTGGATTGTTTCAATTAGTTTTACAATGTTTCTACCTGGCAGATCAAAAGTAAGCACAATTTTTGAAAGGCTGCTGCTCCTTGAGTATATAAGCAATGATTTTTTGCAATAATTGATTGAATAGCTAACATGTTCTATTATTTTTAGAAATATTCCTTGCTGAAATTGGTCACTCCATTCAGAATTCCCAAGGGATTTTTTCAGACGAATAACTAAACTACAAAGATGAAAAATATTAGAGGAAATTAATAACTTGGACAAGGAATTCCAGTTTGCTCAAAATATATAACTTGGTCAGGGTTATTCCACTCCTCTAAGAGGACAAAATGCATGAATGCACCTTACTGTCATCATTGCTAAGAAGGAGAACAAAGGGATAGTTTTCATGCTCTTTTCACTCGATTTTGCAGGTTTTCGAAGGGGGCTTTCTGCAGAAAACGTTCCACTTCGATGGGAAGGAATGGCAGATTAAAGCTGGGTGAATTACTAAACCAAATTACATATATCGGGAGTAAAACAAGACAGTTGTCAATAGCATTGCTTTGATATTCAGGGTGCAGCACTGTTCAAATGGCGGGCCATTTATTGACTCACCTGGTATTATCCCTAAACTTGGTTCAAAGATATCGTCTATATTTATCATTGTAGATACAGCAAAGTCTGATTGCTACTTCTGCACGAGTATCGCTGGTGTTCACCTGATCAACTTGTCATGGTTTAATGATTTAAAAACCTTCTCATTTCAACGTGAGTTGTAAACTATTTATCTTCTTGAAATTATTTATTGGAATAAAGTGCTTCTTGTTTGAGTAAAATTGGCAGATTATTCACTCTTAACAAAGAGCATTTCATTTGGAACAAATCTTTACTCATGATTCTTGTACTGTTTGAATTTCTATGTTGCTCACTTGTAAAAAAGATTTTCTTTCATTTAAATCAGGGCATTATGATGTGTAGCCCCAATCTGTGATATTTTGCAGATGCAAAATGTCCCTTAAAGTTCCTGGTGTTTAAATAAATACTCCTCTTCTCTTCACCATTTTATATTTAAGTGTACAAAATATCAAAGTTTTGTTGTGTAAATAGATTGTAACTTTACGTATTAGTTACTGTGCGTTCCATTTCTCATCACTACTGATGAAGGGTTATGCTTATGCTGATACTAACCGGTTTTGTCGTTGTAAAGGAACATATAAAGCCCTCGGTCTTAATGCACATACATGCAAGGCTACGGGAAACCCGCAGGAAATGTGCGTTAACCAATAGGTGTGGTGGGATTCTGTATTGACTCGTTTTGAGACTTCAGTCAGGTAATAATGATACGTATAGTGCATTCAAATCCTGCTATTTTAGTTCAACTAATACATAAAGTTGTATTTATTTACTGAAACTATTGCTGTACGTCATCCCCAGATTTATTACAATGTTTTTGTTGGGTCATTCGTTTGAGACTAATGATTGGATTCCACGATATTTGTTCCGGAGATTTGCATGTATTCACGTATTTTGAAATGATCTTTTTTTGGTTTGTTACAAAATATAGGGAATCAGCTGGAAGAGCCAAACTCAATTCATTCACAAGTTAATTACCTTGTTTGCACACGAGCAGCAGTAAAAAGGTAATTCATCTGACTTATCAATCTGAGATTATTTATGTGTTATGAGATATTTCAATACTTTTACCATCATTTCAAAACACTTATTTCAATGCACATTGTGAGTCGAAACATCTCCTCATGTGTCCTTGATCTCATGTTTCATATCGGGTACAAAAAATTCAGGCGTTTGAAACATCGTAGTAACAAAAGCAGTGAATAAATTTAAACTTTGTTGAAGTTTTTTTTGTTTGTTTGTTATCTATGTCATTCATAATAGTTATGTTTGGTTTTCGTTTAAAATGTTTTTCTTGTTATTTATTTTTTAAGGCCTCGGGGTTGTCATTGTATTTTGCTCCTCTTGGTATTGTCGTCGTGGTATTGTAAAGTAGTTTAAGTAGTGTATTTAGTAATTTGTCATGCAAATTTTTTAGATTGAATATATCAAAAAAAAAAAAATAAAAAATAAAATAAATTTAAATAAATCGAACTTTGCTCGATAGCAGAAAGACTGCAGTATGTTTGTTATTGTTCTCGCATGTTTATTAGCAAAGAAGTGATAGCTAAATTCGACTTTTAAAAATTTCTCGTGTTGTGGATTGGCTGAAAAAGGACCTAAAACACTCTATCGACTCGTAAGGAATCTCTCGCTCAGAAAACGGGGCAAGATCATGTAACCCCTCTCAAGAGCTGATGGAAATGAATTTTCTATAAAAAACCAAACTCTTGTCATTCAAGTCCATTCATTATTCTGGGCTCTACGATTTTTAAACATTTGAACTATTCTTGGTGCACCCAATATTGTTCCACAAGGTACAATCAATTTGCATTATTTTTTGCAGCTCAGCGTTTCGCATTCTTGGCATCTCAAATATTACAGAAACCAGGAGTACTTCTCAACTGTTTTGTTTATTAGAAAATGGAGAACTAATCAAGAGACCGATCAAGTAATTTTATGCCAATTTGAAATGTTTTTCATATGCAATATTTTCTTCATATTTCTATGATATCATTTAATTCAAAGTGATAAATTCAAATTTTTGCATTCTTGGCTACGCTAATAATTGTTTTAATACTTCCAACATATAGATATATTTATTCTAAAATTTTTTCCTGCAAATTTTTTCTAGTGATTCCAGACTTGTTCCATTGGTACTCGTGTTCTTGATGTTGAGCTGAATTTTATTATGTCCTTAACTCAAGTCCGTGTCGATTTTTAAATGATCAAAAATGATTTTCAACTATATTTAATAAGTCGATGTGCTTACCTTTGTATTGTAGAATTGAAAAGAAATCTTGTAGTTCACCCAGATTAGTTATCGAATAAAACAAAGAAATTTACGAAAATCATATGCTCTATTCATTATACACCAGTGTGATATGCCTACCCTAGTTAGTAATGAAATGTTCGTCATAGTTGCTTAGAAGGTATCATGGATTCAAACGTGGTTGACGAAAATGCTCAAGACAAAGATCTGTAAGTTGAAATCCTTTCCAAATTCTGACATTACCTATAATGCCACGCACTGGAACATTTGAAGGTTTTCAACAAGTTTTCAAAAGAGATCTGTAATTGATGTATAAATATTGTTCCAAATGGGCAATTGTGTCTCTCAAAAGTGAATAAATATAACCAGCTTGAGCTTCATTTCAAAAACTTTCTTTTAATTTCTTGATACAGATGAGTTCTTCATTTGCAATTTACGACCTCGCATGTTCAGATTGGCTGTGCCTTAGCCAAGTAATTCACTTCACCATGCAAAATTTCTTGAGGCTTCTGCTATCACTTGGTAATTTGAACGAGTTTGGAGCAAATCAGCCATATTTTGTTTGAAAGTTCGTTGATAATCTTTTCTCGAAAGCCTGAATCTTTCAGTTTTACGACTGAATAGTCATAATCAAAACACATATTGGACAAAAAAGAATACTCCTTTAGTCATCGAAAATAAAAGTGTTCTGGCCTTTCACTCTCAGTAATCATACTTAATCGTTAATCATATACTTAATCATACTTAATCGTTAATCATATACTTAATCATACTTAATCAGATACTTAATCATACTTAATCATTTCATCTGATAATGCCATACCGGGCTCCTCCACAGGAACCTTTCAAGCATTTATACTTTTTGAGATAACCACTATTTCTCAGAGCAATTTGTGGGAAATTAGCAAAGTTTGAACTGCCTAGAGAAACTCTTGATGTTTGAAGGTAATTGGAGATGATTGTTATTGTGAACATACAATGGGAAAAATTAAAATTTTGTGCCGCAAGTTTCTCTGTTTCCTCAAAAAGGAATGGTTGTTTTCATTGAGCATATATAGTTTGAAACGTGTTATTTTCATGTATATAGTTATTGTAGAGAGAGCAGGCTCAACTGGCCTTGTCGGATCTATATTCATTTATTGTTTCAATTTTAGAAGACTGTTTCCCTCTCCTCTCAAGAGGCTGCAAGCTGCTGGGTCATTTGATGAACAAATAAAGAACATTTTGAAAAAAGACAACCGTGCACCACTTATCAAGTTTGTTTTATTACTTTCTTTTTTCAGTTTCATTGATTAATATCTTTATTAAAGGCAGTCTGTCCCGTTCGAAGAATGAAAATAAACTTTATAAAGATCTCTATTGTACACTCGAGAGGGAGGTGCTAATTCGCTTTATTCAAAGAAATCAAGGTCATACGGACTCAATGATGCATGAATTTAGCTCCAGCGTAAATAAGGTAAATAAAGCCGTTGCTAAGGTCAGAACAATAGGGGACAGACTGCCTTTAAATATTAACTCAAAACAATTCAAATTATCTTTTCAAAATGCTACCAAATACGGTGTAAATGTGTTTTAATAGTTCTATTCTCTGGTTTGTGTCATTTCAACTAGTTATCCCTTTCAACCTCATTTTGAAAAATTTAATTTGTCCTGATTAGCTAGGTTTTTTAAGCAACCTACCCAAAAAGGGACGCCGTGTGTCATTAGTTTGATCTAGATCATTGGCGTAGGAGGAGATGAAATTTAGGGAGGCTGCCCGATAAAAAACCTAATGTTTAGGAAAATTTTTCCCGACTTAAAGCCGATTGTCTACCCGATCATTGCCGATTTTTGCCAATTTTTGCATCGTCGGGGGGGGGGGGGCTGCAGCCCCCTAGCCCCCTGTCTCCTACACCTATGCTTTAGATTACTGAGAAGGCCCTTTTTGATCCCGAGAGATTATCTCTGACTAAATTTACATCATTATCACCTTTAACGCTTGTTTTCAGTCAGTGGAATTGGATGGAATTTTACACAATACAACATGCCTCAGAAGTAACTTTCTGTTCAATTTCAGAGCGACATTTACTCTCGTAAGCACTAGAATTCCGACCTGCTCACAAAATTCCATTGACTGGACAGTAGCATTTGAATTCGAATTATCATTTAGTTAATTTAATCTTAAGATAGATTTGATTTGATTTTTGATTTGTTGGCTACTTTTAGATCTGCTGTCAGGAAGGAAGAATTGTCCCATGAAGAATTTTATCAATTATTATCACAAGCTACATCTCTTTTACGAAAAGAAAATATTCAGAAACTGACGAAAGCAAAAAATGAAATAAAGAAAAGGTGAGAAGATTATTTAGATGACGTTTATGACATTTAAAACAGAAGCCCATCGTTATTAATGAGGCAAGAAAATTGTTAAGTCCTTTGTTGAATTTGGAATAATTTAAATCTTGTTGTCTTTATCAATGTTCCTGTGGTCAAATCGAACTATCTTCGTGATTCAGCAGTTTCACTATTGCATCAGTTTGCAAATTTTGGTGGTATATCTTGCTATATTGAATTGTTTAAAATGCAATTGCAGATATCAGTTCAAAAATACGATTGATAAATCCTGTCTGATCAGATATTAGTTGTTTTGCATAAGATATGACATCAAATCAAGCAGTTCGTCTTTCCGGCATTAAACTATCGCTAGGTATGAAAGAATGTGGTTAGCTTTATATGTAAATCAGTCTTCTTCAAAGGTACTGTACATATCTTTTTAGCTATGCTCACGCTTTTCTTCAACATTCTTATGTGAATATTTGCTCTTAGATGTGAGATCTTGGGTAAAACAAAAGAACAACAAAAGGATGAATTAGCACGGATGATCGATGACCATGAATCATCAGAGCTTGCTCAACGTTTGGCTGAAAAAATATCAAGAGTTGCAGAAAATATGCAAATTTTGACTGATAGGTTGGCATATCATTTTAAAAGTTTTTCAACCAAAATATTATTATTATCTTTTATGGAATGAGCCAAACCAACTTATTGCTGTTTAAACATAAGATCAAAGAAAATTTTTTCAAAATATACAGAGAGAGGAAGATTGCGTATATGTGTACCACTGATGCCTCTAATCTCTTATACTGATGATTCGGCCTTAACAAATGGAAGTAAGGACAATTTGACATTTTAATGCTATCCCTGCCACTAAAAAATTAGGGTCCTTTTACAGGAACTTACGTATCTAGCTTAGACACATTGTGAATTTTGACCATGTGCATCGGCAAATTAATATTAAGTTCGAGGAGATATTATCTTGGAAGCATGTTTTAATTTTCTATTTTTTTAGGTTAGATGAAATTTTACATTCTGTACAAGCTTCATCGCCAGTTTTGTCAGATGCTGAACGTCAATGGAGTCAAGAAGTCGATCATGTTCAAATGAAAGTTAAAGAATTGAGGCGATATATTGAAGTGGTAAGTACTCCTTGTAATCAATATGCACCTCTTCTAATTAATATGTACTCCTTGTAATTAATATGTGAAACTTGTGATTAGTATGTGACACTTGTAATTAATATGCACCCCTTGTAATTAATATGTACTCCTTGTAATTAATGTGTGACACTTGTAATTGATATGTACTCCTTGTAATTAATATGCACCCCTTGTAATTAATATGTACTCCTTGTAATTAATATGCACCCCTTGTAATTAATATGTGACACTTGTAATTGATATGTACTCCTTGTAATTAATATGCACCCCTTGTAATTAATATGTACTCCTTGTAATTAATATGTGAAACTTGTGATTAGTATGTGACACTTGTAATTAATATGCACCCCTTGTAATTAATATGTACTCCTTGTAATTAATATGCACCCCTTGTAATTAATATGTGACACTTGTAATTGATATGTACTCCTTGTAATTAATATGCACCCCTTGTAATTAATATGTGACACTTGTAATTAATATGTGACACTTGTAATTGATATGTACTCCATGTAATTAATATGCACCTCTTCTAATTAATATGTACTCCTTGTAATTAATATGTGAAACTTGTGATTAGTATGTGACACTTGTAATTAATATGCACCCCTTGTAATTAATATGTACTCCTTGTAATTAATGTGTGACACTTGTAATTGATATGTACTCCTTGTAATTAATATGCACCCCTTGTAATTAATATGTACTCCTTGTAATTAATATGCACCCCTTGTAATTAATATGTGACACTTGTAATTGATATGTACTCCTTGTAATTAATATGCACCCCTTGTAATTAATATGTACTCCTTGTAATTAATATGTGAAACTTGTGATTAGTATGTGACACTTGTAATTAATATGCACCCCTTGTAATTAATATGTACTCCTTGTAATTAATATGCACCCCTTGTAATTAATATGTGACACTTGTAATTGATATGTACTCCTTGTAATTAATATGCACCCCTTGTAATTAATATGTGACACTTGTAATTAATATGTGACACTTGTAATTGATATGTACTCCATGTAATTAATATGCACCTCTTCTAATTAATATGTACTCCTTGTAATTAATATGTGAAACTTGTGATTAGTATGTGACACTTGTAATTAATATGCACCCCTTGTAATTAATATGTACTCCTTGTAATTAATATGCACCCCTTGTAATTAATATGTGACACTTGTAATTGATATGTACTCCTTGTAATTAATATGCACCCCTTGTAATTAATATGTGACACTTGTAATTAATATGTGACACTTGTAATTAATATGTGACACTTGTAATTAATATGCACCCCTTGTAATTAATATGTACCCCTTGTAATTAATATGCACCCCTTGTAATTAATATGTGACACTTGTAATTGATATGTACTCCTTGTAATTAATATGCACCCCTTGTAATTAATATGTACTCCTTGTAATTAATATGCACCCCTTGTAATTAATATGTGACACTTGTAATTGATATGTACTCCATGTAATTAATATGTACCCCTTGTAATTAATATTTACCTCTTGTAATTAATGTGTGACACTTGTAATTGATATGTGATACTTGTAAAATTACATTCAGTAAATACATGTGATGTAAAATCCAGCTTGCTATATGAAACTGCGGCGTAACTGATGACACACATTTTTTTGTTGATCATACCCATGATCTTTATCATCGAGTCTCCTAAAAATAAAAAATCGTATTATTTGGGTTTTTCGATTTCACTTGTTAATTTGATCCGTTTTTCTTGAATTTTAGCTGAAACACAAACGTGAAAATCTCATCCTTGGAGCAGTTCGATTGAAATGGAACGGGGAAGAGAGTCAGTTGAATTCTGCGCAGTTATTAAAAGTCAAAACAAATATGAAAGATCAGTAAGTCCTCGTATTTTTTTTTTGACTGTATATACCCTTCATTTTATTATGTTTTTTAGTCACAAGATATCCTTGCTGCATTGCATGATCTAGAAACAAGTTACAATTTGGAAAATATGCAAAGTTATGATTCTGTATTTTTCTTCCTCTTTCTCCCCATTCTCTTTTCATTATGATTTATTTATTTCGAAGTTAGCTGTGACAACAAAATGTTACTAGGATTTGGCAAACTTTGCTTCATTGACTTTTTTGAAGATCCAGCGTCAGCCATGATTCTTTGTGCGCCAAGTGACAAGTAAGACAAAGAATTGAGGGCAAAAATGATCTTCAGATGATATGAAAGTGAACTTTGGCGCCAATAACGATCATGGTTAGCGATAGGTCTTTAAGCAGAAAATTTGACGCATTATTTGTCATCTTACGTCTTCAATAGAAGAATCTCTCATTTCTTCAAATTTTTATTTGGGTTGTCTGCCTTGCTTTAACAGTTGAGAAATGAATTAATCCTTATTATATATTTTAATTTTCCTTGCAGGAACAACAGAATAGCGGAACTTATTGATCGCATAAAAACAATGGAGAAACAAGTATAGCTATTGCTAAGGCGGCCATTAATTCAATTCATCTGTAATTTCTTTAATCACAGCTTCATTGTTCAATTGAAGTGAATCCATTTTAGCAGGCGAATATTCAATATTTTTTGAGCTGCATGAAGCGTGAATGGTAACAGACCATAATGTAAATAATTACCGCAAGTTCTCTAGGGAAAGAGAACTAAATCTCTTGTTAAAAACGTTTACCGTAACCTTAAATATTGACACCTTATTCTGTGCTAGAAGATAGGGAATGATCGTAGATCAGTACTCTCAAAATGATCAGAATTTTAAAAACAAGAAGCCTTAAATAAACACCGTGCCGCAGAAACAACATGAGATTTTCAATTTCTGTGCTTTCAACTAGTAACGTTTTTCACAAATAAAAGTTAGATTTACAAAGTTAAAGAATTCTTTTGTGAGTGATGTTAACTGATAGATTTTGGGACGGTATTTCTTTATTTCTTAAGCCTACTCTGGCAGGCGAGTTCACAACAAACTCTAACACGTATTTTCTATTTGATAATAGTGTTATCATTTTATCTTTAGCAGGTCATTACAAAGGGCGTTCACGAGCAAATGTGATAAAATATTGAGGGGCCACTATCTACACTAAGTTATCACACTTTTGAGTCTGGAATAGAAACGCTAATAATCTATCGCTTTTTTTCAATTTCGAGCCTCTTGAAATATGAAGCGTATGAAAGGGTATTTCCTGAAATATAATGCGAATGATATTTTTCTCGTTTCGACATTTGTTCTGTGATTCACTTGTCTGAGAAGTTCGCTGAGTAAAAAACACAATTGTTTTTAATTGTAGACCTCCTTTTATTGAGGTTACGGAAATTTCTTCTATACCATTTATTTTAACCCCACTGTCTATTCGTGACTCAAAAGAAAGTCTAAAAATAGATATTTAGAATATACCTGGTTTCGCAGAAGCTAGTTTACACTTTGGGTTGGGTACAGCGATGAGCATGTAGCTGTAATTAATAATAAATCGCGCTCAAAATGTTCATTGTTAGTTAACCAGAACATGGATACCTCATTTATTAATACTAGGGCTTTGGGAGCTTCCATGTAAAAAATTAACGAATAATTAAAATGGCACAGGGGTGACTTCTAGCATTCATATGATATGAACTAAGTTTGTTGGCATTTTATCAAGAACATTTTTAATGTATTTCCGTTGCAGCAAGAATTTGCATTGGTCCAACGTCAAAGCTTTGGGTTGCACGTGATGGAGGCAAATTTGAACTTTCTACATAGTATTTGAACATTGAAAACACCAATATGAACAAATGAGGTATCAGAACTTTGAACTTAACGATTGAACATCTAGAAATTCATTCGCCATAAGTCAAGATAGATTCTCATGGCTAAACCCAACCAACTGTAAATACTTTTTTCTGGGACAGCCGATATATCTCCATCATCGAATGTAGGAAGATTTCTGGACATCCGATATTTTGCATGTCCGTATCAATGTATAATGACTGCAATGTAGCTTGTACAACGTATAATGGTTATGAATCCTCTATGTTGTATCATGTCCAATATAAGAAACTGACTAGAAATTTTCGCCTAACTTTCATATCAAACTGCCTGTGTCAATAGTTTCGAAAGCCATTGCCATGAGTTCTTGACTGCAACAACACCGATTTTACCCTGTTTTGCCAGCCGATTTTGACAGGCGCTACTTTGCCATTGGAAAAATTAATCCTTATGACTCTTACTTTTGATCAAAAATCTGTATTTCCAGAAAGGAGCTTTTTTGGAAAAAAGCAAAGGGGTTCCGAAAAACCTGACTTTTTACCCGAAATATAGATACTATAAGAGGCAGATGCAAAGAACGAGAATTTTTCTTTCTGACAGTCACTGACAATCTGATGATAACTAGAGTTTGAAAGGCCTTATAGTGCTAAAAAAGTTCTTGTTTTTTGCATCTGCCTCTTATTCTATCTATATTCCATGTATAAATTTTTACCACTATTTGCCTGAAAAGTAGGTATTCCTAAAAATGCCCGAAAATTTGTATTTTTGAAAAGGAGCTTATTTTTGGAAGAAGCAGAGGGGTTAACCTTACTATTTGGCCGAAAATCGGTAATTTTGAAAAGGGCCTATTTTTCCAAAAAAGCAAAGGGGTTAACCTTATAATTTGGCCGAAAATCGGTATTTTTGAAAAGGGCCTATTTTTCCAAAAAAAGCAAAGGGGTTAACCTTACTATTTGGCCGAAAATCGGTATTTTTGAAAAGGGCCTATTTTTCCAATAAAGCAAAGGGGTTAACCTTATAATTTGGCCGAAAATCGGTATTTTTGAAAAGAGCTTATTTTTCCAAAAAAGCAAAGGGGTCAACCTTATTATCTGGCCGAAAATCGGTATTTTTGAAAAGGGCCTATTTTTCCAAAAAAGCAAAGGGGTTAACCTTATTATCTGGCCGAAAATCGGTATTTTTGAAAAGGGCTTATTTTTCCAAAAAGACAAAGGGGTCAACCTTATTATCTAGCCAAAAATCGGTATTTTTGAAAAGGGCTTATTCTTCCAAAAAAGCAAAGGGGTTAACCTTACTATTTGGCCGAAAATCGGTATTTTTGAAAAGAGCTTATTTTTCCAAAAAAGCAAAGGGGTCAACCTTATTATCTGGCCGAAAATCGGTATTTTTGAAAAGGGCCTATTTTTCCAAAAAGACAAAGGGGTCAACCTTATTATCTAGCCAAAAATCGGTATTTTTGAAAAGGGCTTATTCTTCCAAAAAAGCAAAGGGGTTAACCTTACTATTTGGCCGAAAATCGGTATTTTTGAAAAGAGCTTATTTTTCCAAAAAAGCAAAGGGGTCAACCTTATTATCTGGCCGAAAATCGGTATTTTTGAAAAGGGCTTATTTTTCCAAAAAGACAAAGGGGTCAACCTTATTATCTAGCCAAAAATCGGTATTTTTGAAAAGGACTTATTCTTCCAAAAAAGCAAAGGGGTTAACCTTACTATTTGGCCGAAAATCGGTATTTTTGAAAAGAGCTTATTTTTCCAAAAAAGCAAAGGGGTCAACCTTATTATCTGGCCGAAAATCGGTATTTTTGAAAAGGGCCTATTTTTCCAAAAAAGCAAAGGGGTTAACCTTATAATTTGGCCGAAAATCGGTATTTTTGAAAAGGGCCTATTTTTCCAAAAAAGCAAAGGGGTTAACCTTATAATTTGGCCGAAAATCGGTATTTTTGAAAAGAGCCTATTTTTCCAAAAAAACAAAGGGGTTAACCTTATAATTTGGCCGAAAATCGGTATTTTTGAAAAGGGCCTATTTTTCCAAAAAAAGCAAAGGGGTTAACCTTATAATTTGGCCGAAAATCGGTATTTTTGAAAAGGGCTTATTCTTCCAAAAAAGCAAAGGGGTTAACCTTACTATTTGGCCGAAAATCGGTATTTTTGAAAAGGGCTTATTTTTCCAAAAAGACAAAGGGGTCAACCTTATTATCTAGCCAAAAATCGGTATTTTTGAAAAGGGCTTATTCTTCCAAAAAAGCAAAGGGGTTAACCTTACTATTTGGCCGAAAATCGGTATTTTTGAAAAGGGCCTATTTTTCCAAAAAGGCAAAGGGGTTAACCTTATTATCTGGCCGAAAATCGGTATTTTTGAAAAGGGCTTATTTTTCCAAAAAGACAAAGGGGTCAACCTTATTATCTAGCCAAAAATCGGTATTTTTGAAAAGGGCTTATTTTTCCAAAAAAGCAAAGGGGTTAACCTTATAATTTGGCCAAAAATCGGTATTTTTGAAAAGAGCCTATTTTTCCAAAAAAACAAAGGGGTCAACCTTATTATCTGGCCGAAAATCGGTATTTTTGAAAAGGGCCTATTTTTCCAAAAAAAAGCAAAGGGGTTAACCTTATAATTTGGCCGAAAATCGGTATTTTTGAAAAGGGCCTATTTTTCCAAAAAAAGCAAAGGGGTTAACCTTATAATTTGGCCGAAAATCGGTATTTTTGAAAAGAGCTTATTTTTCCAAAAAAGCAAAGGGGTCAACCTTATTATCTGGCCGAAAATCGGTATTTTTGAAAAGGGCTTATTTTTCCAAAAAGACAAAGGGGTCAACCTTATTATCTAGCCAAAAATCGGTATTTTTGAAAAGGGCTTATTTTTCCAAAAAAGCAAAGGGGTTAACATTATAATTTGGCCGAAAATTGGTATTTTTGAAACGTTGCTGTAAAGGTTAGCCGATGGGAAACATACCATTTATCAGCAAACATGTTTAGCAGGATACATATTCAAATAGACCCTAAAATTTACCCGACTTAATTCGTTCAATCAATTGAGAACGAATTCGTCCTGATATTGTGACGGATTTGCTCAAGAAAGCCCCTTAGAGAAATTTTCAACACAGATTGAAAATAACAACCAAGATGACAAGAACTTTCTGCCCGATCTCGATGGGCTCTTTTTAAGAACAAGAAATCGTCTGGAATAATGTTTTTTGCCCTCAGGGATTACATTATAATCCTCCGAAAGAGATACAAGGTGCTATGGCATGAAGAAGTCACTGCAATTTGACAGAAACGTGCGTGAAATTTGCTCATGACTTGACGCAGTTTTTGGAAGTTTCTCGTAGGAACTTCCTCGAGAAAATCTCCTTTAACTTCAGAACGGAGTGGTAAATTTCAGACAGGTAATATTTCGAAGATATTTGAACATATTGGCTATTGAATGAGACATTTGCTAATATTATTGTCTTAATATCCAGGGAGGTATGACCTTTCAAATAAGGATTCTTTTTTAGACTCACCCGATACTTCACAGAAATAAGAACCTTATTCACTACCTATGCCATAAAATGACATCACTACATCGTGTACTTGCAATCGATGACAAGAATTGATGTTAGAGAAAAGAAAATAAACTAAATGTAAGTTATAAAAAAATATCATTCATACGATTAAAGACACGAAGAGGAATGTTTAGTGATGAATAAAAAGTCCCTTTTCATGTTTATAAACATGTGGCTTGCATCTGTCTCTGCCCCTAAATTAAAAAGGAAAAATTAATAAGATGACAGATTTGAATGGACAATTCATTTGCTGGATCTGAGGTTTGGATTAAATGACTTATATTGATAAATATTCGAATTCTAAACAATTCAAATCAAATGCGATCAAAGTGGCTCATTCGAATCTCGTTTTCTGCCTGTTGCAAAATCTCTTGTTCAATTAAATGCAACATTTTTGGTAAAAATTTTGTGAAACTATAACCAATGCTCATATTTTTATAGAAAACTGTAAGAAAAAGAAATAGGTAGCGAAGAAAAAACTGCAAACCTGTGCTTTCTAAGGAACAGACGTTCATGCTGGACATCTGCAACACTGCTTTCACAATAAATATCAAAGCAAATCTATCAAAGATAATTAAATGGAAATTTTTAAGTAATTAATAAAGAAATGATGAAGATTTTCATAATGTAACAGAAGTAGACGAAATAATTTGAATCTTGTGAACTTAAGAAATAACAGAATCGTAGCAATAAACTATATCAGATAATTAAAAGGAACTTCATGAGCAAGATCATGCAAATGATTCAGAAATCATATCTCATTGATATTTAGTCTTAAAACTTGGCTAAACTTTGAGATATTATTGGTTTTCTTGTTCAGAGTAAAACGATCACCATCATTTACCAGTCGAAGTTTTGAAACTCATTTTGAAACAAGCAGCAAAGACCATTTGAAATCTATCTTTAACACAACTTTGTTTTCCCAATTTAAACTAAAATTGAGCTTGCTATGATATTGGTAAAATATTTCAACCGTTTAGCAATGACCAAAATACAAAGAACTTGTCTTAAAGAACTGGTTAACCGACCAACATCTCTACAATTACTTTAAAAAATTTTTGTAAATCTGTTTCAATATCTCTTAATTTCAGGAAGCTAGGCCCATCTAAAATAGTGAAGTGTTTTTCGTTACTCTGAAAGCACATCATTTTGAAAACACTTGCTAATTTCAGGGAGTGCAGTTAATAAAACCACGAAATGCAAATTTTCAACGGCTAGTGCTACAGAGGCAATGTATTTTCCAACGCCTTGGTCAAATATCAATTTCATGGACTAATGACTACACACGATTGAGTCGGATTGAATTGAATGAGTCAGATGGTTGTAGTTGCATCATAGATAAAATTACGAATGAAATTAGAACATAAAATCATCAAATTGTTGAGAATATTCATACCATGATTTTATGAAGTTGGTCTGACAACAGCATGTCAAGTTTCTCCTCGTTTAGCAGTTCCATAAATGAAACATTCACTTCTCGCTCAATGTCCTAAAGAAAAACACTGGCTGGTGAATGAACTGAAAAATATTGATCTTAACTGTCATCTTTAACAGTAAATAATGATGCATCACGAACATTTAGGAGGTCGTATCTTTTCGAAGATCAGTAGGATTGCTTCTTCAACAAGGAAACAGAAAGTAAATCTTCAAGATAATAGAGTCAGTTTTGGTAACGGGATGAAGAAAAAATAGATGCATCTTTTTGTGAAGTTCAAAGCTGGCACATTGTAAATGAAAAAGGAAAGTTTAGGCGGCAGCATGAAAAACAAAATTAATGCAACTTTCATACCTTGGCAGCATTGGCTGAGATCAAATTTGAGTTATCTTTTATGAACAATGCAAACAAAGGTGGTTTCCACGGAAAATCATCTCCAATTGCGATAGCAACTTGCAATTCCTCTGAAAGAAATTGCAACGAATTAGCAGACGCAGAAATTATGATCTCATCTCATCTCGGCCGATCTCATCATATCTCATCCCTTGATGCAAAGATATTATGCAGCATTCATGAACACATTATCAAAATTAACAATGATATGTCAATATATAGATGCAGTTATGAAATTTTCAAATTTTGTTTAAATAATGTTTAATGTAAGAGACTGATGCTTGCTCCATCTAAATAGAACTTCATAATTCAAAGTACCTTGATTTCTTTTCATGATTGCAAGATGAAACATATCTTGAGTTGAAACCATTTCAGAATTAATCAAATCTTCTGTGAAACCCAAATCCTAGAATTAAATAGAAATTGCGTATCGACCAAACCCACTTCCAACTTAATTGTTCACAGATAACCTTACGATGCAAATGACTTTAGCAACATAAATTCATTCTAATGAGCTTCAATTAATGATTTGAATTAACATTTGATTTGATTGCTATGAAAATGAAGACATTTTTGAAGTTTGAAGCACCAATAAATGAGGTAACGTGTCCTATTTCAACTAAAATGACAAACAATGAAGAGAGTATAAGCGCTCTGTACGTGCAGTGGAAAAGAAATGAATAGCGCACTAAAAGAATAAATTGAGACAATAAACAAAGAATGACATAAGCAAATAATTACCACATAATCGGGATATGTAATACATTTCCAATCCGTCATCTTCGTTAAAATATTATTTGGGAACAATTTACCAGCACTTCTGGAGGCTGGGACTTGCAATGTCTCTGGGATATAGAAAAAGTATTCCGTTCATTTTGAGGCAAGATTTAAAAGTTAAAATTTTATCAATACAAAGTAATCTTATCCTGTTACTTGAGTAAATGTTTCATTGGTAAGCATTAAAACAAGGATGATAAATATCATGAATTATTAGCAAGGTCTTACCAAGTTCACTCAACTGTTTTTGCAACGAGAACCTCGAAGAAATTCGCGACTTGACGGCTTTGATCACAGATTCCATATTTTCAGAGCTTAAATTTGTACTAGCTTCAACTTTCTACGAAAAAATTATCATTATGATCTTTGAGAATTACAGAAGTATTCGATTAGGACAATGTACTGATTTAACTTAAACGTTATCTCAAGGATCTTTAGAGACTTAATGAAGATTAATTTTCAATTAATTTTTCTTGAAACTTCACCGGGATCGAGTAAGGACAACATTGAGGTGTTCAAATCATAAAACTGTTCACCTTTATAATTTACTTATTGTTATCATTACCTGCTGCATTATATACGCCTACTTCTAATGGTGTCCGTTGGCGATAGTTGACAACACGTAGAATGCAAAAAGCTTACAAAATATGTAAAACGGCTTAAAATAGTGTCGTCTTTAAATCAAATTTGAAAGGAGGTAACCACCAAAGGATTAATTGTTGTGTTATTGTTCAAGAGCAAGTTGGACATATGGTTTTGAAAACAATTACTATTGTTGTCTAGAAGGTGCTCTATCACTGGTTAAAACGAATCGTTGTTAAGATGCCATATCGGCCTTTCTCCATGAAAAACAAAAAATGAAATACCTTGGGAGGGTTGCTTGGCAAAAAATTCAAGCCACAAATTCTCTGTAACCAAAAGTATGGTCGACCAACTTCCTTGATGTAAGATGAAAAATCATCCAGCCTACAAAAGAGAGTATTTTGAAGTCTATGAATGAATAGCATGAAAATTAATTTGAATTTACTTAAGTTAGTGAGAAAGCTATAAATATTTCAGAGCTACAAAAGTGAAAAATTGCTCTCAAATGTCAAAGAACCTAGTAAAAGATAGAAAACAGGGAAAATGAATCGTCATTAAATCCATAATCGAATAAAGAGGAATGAACCAGTTACCCTAACTTCTCCAGCTGAAATTGGTTCGAAGCATTCGGGCTTTTCTCTCCATCATCATCTTCGTATAAATTCCTCAAAATTGAATCCGTACGCAAAAGTGGGCTGCAAAATAAAACATATTCCAAATAAGTATTGTTTGAAAAATGGCCTTGCACATGCAACTTCGATCAATTCTAGCTTTCAAATTTTTATAAGATATTTTTGAATTGTGAACCTCGATTTTTATGAGATGACGGTAAAGTAAACATTTATTTAAAGCGCGTACCTTGTGGTTTGAACCGGAAAAGTGCTTCCCTTTGGAACATCTAATGATATGTTAACAGCTACTATATGGAGTGCAGTTAAATATGAGATTTGCAGGTTGACAGAGACCGAACCTGAAACAAAACACACCAAAATATATCAGACAGGTAAATCATATATCCAAAAGTTGAGCAACATGACACGTGATGGAGAGTATGATATGTGAAAAATGCGAGAACCCATTCTATATCAAACTTACATACAAGGAGTATGATATGTGAAAAATGCGAGAACCCATTCTATATCAAACTTACTACAAGGACACACATAATAAAGCACTGGATTTGTAATAACTTTATGATTAGATGACTCAAGGAGTGGGCGGAAACATCAACTTGAATTGAATGAGGTCACGTGACTTATTTTAAAATTGACTTTTTTAATGATTTATGATATTAATGAAAAAATATACCAGAAGATTTCAGAGACTTTGAATTTCATCTTCTCTAACAGTCTTATTACAGAAGCTGATGCAAAGATTCTAATTGGTTGAAATGATCTGGAATATTTTTTGAATCATGTTTCTTAAACATGTGACCCTGTTTTGATTATGATTTAGTAATGAAAACAAAAAAGAACAACAATAATAATAATAAAAACTAAATTCAATGATAGTTACCTTTGCATAAAATTCGAAAAATCAAGTAAAGAGGATGTTTCCTCAAAATGCTTCGTCTCTTTTCCTCCAACCTTGCTTTTTCTTGATCTTTTCGGTGTTTCTAAATAACGCAATTAAGCATTACTGTCATATCATAGTCAATGGTAAGACAGACAATAAAAGCTTTATGAAACATGCTAATTCTGTCCAAAAATTATATCCATTGCTTAAAAAATCATTTTAAAAACCTTTTATCGACATAGAAAAATTCTAGTCAAGTTGATCTGTTCTAATCTGAATAAACATCTAATAATTGCTATTTAATATAGGGGATTTTTTTGGTTGATAAAAATATAAGAAAAGTTCAATGTAAATAAATTTCCAAATTAAGTTGATTAAAGCGATGTAACTAATATAACAATGGTAAATACTAGTCCCTAGTGACAATGGAAAAATCTAAGAACGCAAACAACTTTACAAATAAATCAATCTAAACATTAATTAAGGCTTCTGCAAGATGAAAGATCTAAATTTTCCCACACTGGCCTCACAAAATTTTACAGTATGATTTATAAAAACGACAAAAAACCTAAAATACGAGGAGGCTTTGCCACTAAGCTCAAAGGATCTTATTCCATACCCTTCTTTTATTGTCTTCTTTGTCAGTGATGTCATTACGTTCTTCATTGTCTGAATCCTCGTATTCATCTGTGACGAAAATCCAATTCAGTTCAATATAATTGATTCGCAACATACATCATGAAGTAAACATTATATACCAGGGATAAATTTGCATTGCCTTCTTAAATGCTTAAAAGTCTTCTCGTCAACATTAACACATGGCTTACCACAAGTGAATAAAACATTTAAAAATTAGCAATCAAACTTTATGCCTGCTATAACATTGAAAAATGAAAGAACAGAAATTCAAGCTATCTCCCTGGCTGTTATAAGGCTTACTATTTGAAAACGATACTAATTAATCGATTGATTAACTGATAGCTTGATTGATATAGCATGATTTAACAAACTAACCGAGATAAGAACTTCCGCGTTCGAACATCGCCTTGGCAACTTGATCATCTCCTACTATAGCCACTTGCAATTGTTGATCTAACGTGAATACGAAAAAATAAATTTTTAATGATGATATATAATGAATATAAAATTTTAACGATTGCCTGCTCTGAATGACGTAACAAAAACACTTAGGCCTAGGTCAAACGTCGAGCCTGTCATGTGCCGAACCAAATACATGAATTAAGCACATGAGGGGCACGACGTTTGATTTGATTAAGCACATGAAAAAACATTTGGGTCGACCCAAATCAATTGGCTCGACTGGTCCAGTCGAGTAGCACGACTGTGGCACGACGTCAAATCAAACGCCGCGCTGCTCATGTGCCGAACCAAATGCATAAATTATTCGTCCCAATTTTCTGTCTCAAAGCGAGGCGGGGCATGCGCTGAGGTCCGAATTAGGGAATACCCGTTGAAAGTTGATCGTGAAACGTGAAACAATATTTCAAAACGTTTTGTCGCGATGGAGGTTGGAGGAAACTGATGGTGAGTTGATCATGAAATCAATGGCTTCGTGTCACGATAAAATGGTTGGCGGTTTGAAGAAACTGAAGACTGTTTGTGATATCTATGACTGTTTGTGCAAACTAAAACGCTTGCCATGTTTAAAACGTTTTCTGATCGCCACGGAACCCCAGCTTGCGGGCCAGACTGCAGCATTATGATTACTGAACAAATTTTAGAGCTTGTTAGGGTATATTAGGAAGGGTTTCTTTTCATTTGGGAACTTGATGAAACATTGTATGATATCCCTGGAGAAGTTTCTGGATTTGTTTTGCTTGGCCTTGTAGCCTAAATCTGTCATGTTTACCTTTCACGGTAATATTGTCTGCACAATCAAAAGTCTAATTTTTGTTTGTTCTGTTTTGTCTTTAGAATAAAGGATAACAACCGCAAATCTTGCTTAACAGATTTTGTTGCTAGGTTACATATGACATCATACATTTTAACCTATTTTGCATTTGACACGACCTATTAAGTTCGACGTTTGATTCAAAGTCGCTCCACAGCCGTGCCAGAGTCGAACCTAACTGCATTAGGTTCGGCACATGACGGGCTCGACGTTTGACCTAGGCCTTACAAATTCAATTCTTGATAGATTCAGATAATCAAGTTTATATCAAAGGAGCATAAATACACAAACATCATCTCATCCGATTATCTTATCCCAATTCTAATAGAAATGCAACCCATGTGAGTAAAAAATATTTTTAAGTTTGGTAGACTGGGCAAAAAATGATACGTGGCCGTGATTCCAAACTAAAATGTTAATAGGTGATTCCGTGTTTGTAAAAAACATTGGTTTTTAGATCATTCTATTTTGGAGCTAAAATGAAAACTTTGCGTAACGGACATTACAGTTGGTTTGTAACGGACATTACATTTTTTGTCTCTGTCATCGAAATGGGCAAACTGTTTTAAAAAAATCTACACCTTGCTAATGTTACAGTCATTGGTGTCTTTTACGCACCTGCTCTAAATTGGAAGGTCAGTTTGAGGTATTTTCAAATTATCTTTGGTTTTGCCACATGTTTTCAGAAAGGAGTTTCATGTTAGCGAAAGCAATGTTGTACGGGTACAGTAAAATCCTATAGATGAGAATCAAATTTTGGCAAAAAATTGATAAAAAGAATGTGAAAATGCCAAAATATGACAGAAATATGTATTGTTGGAAGATATGGATAGACTTGATGTAACTCTTCTCACAATTGGTCATAATACCATGATTCTCTAAAAATTCAACTTTTTGATGTTTAAGCGTGGAATTGCCCTAATCTCAGTCCAAGGCTAACTTATTTGTGAAGTAACGTTTGGTAATTAGCTATCCCATAGACTCCATGAGTCAAAAATGAACCAACCAGGGATTTCATTATTACTTTACCAATCAAATCTATCAAATTATCTCATATAAAAAGGCTCCTTACAGTAAATTGAACTTCAACATGGAACAAAGTCCTCTTCCCGGATTAAATGTTTAAGAAGTAGAGAAATCAAAAATGAAAAAGCTGATAAAAATTTCTGAGTATGAAAATAAATACCTGCTGCTTCACGGTACGCATTGGCTTGTACAAATAGGAGATACAAGGGCCTAAAACGAGAAAAAAATCGAATAAACAATCAAAGGAAGAGCTAGGATGCTCTGTTGCATTGGGCTAAAAACACGAGAATACTTGCAAGGAAAAATTGTCACACTTCATAAAGTCACTTGATTTGGTTTCATTAAAAAAGATCTGATTTGTTCATCAAAACAAAGCTCAATAATAGGAGGCATAAATGTGAGCAAAATATTCGAGCAAAAATAAGATACCTTGGGAGAAAATTAGCTATTTCATACTGAGATTTCTGTGAATCAATGTTGAGTCCCATCTTTTCTTGGAGTGGTAGAGTTGCTTTCAATATTGCATTAAGTGATGGTCGAAGACTTTTTAATGTGTTATTCTGACTTGCAATTTCTTTTTCGATTTCTACTTTTGACTTTAAATATTGATCTTTCATTGCTGCAAGTCTAAAAGCAAAAATACAATTGAAAAGAAAATGAAGAAGATTTAAAAAGGACTAAGAAACATAACAAAAATTAATATTCTTTCGGTGCTGGAAACTGAATCAAAAAGCACTCTATGGTCAAAAGCCGTTTGTCACTTTTAGTGGAACTGCAATATAATTCCTGTCACCAAAACAAAAAATGTCAAAACTCTTGATAAATCCTTCATGGCTTGGTACCAAACTCTGTTTTGCGAATGGTAGCTTTACAAACTATTTGCCAGTTTGCAAAATTAAAACTTTTGCACATGTGCAATTTACAGGATCCAATTCGATTGGTATTCTGATTTCAATGGCTACCTTGTTTTAAAATCTTCAGAAGTTTGCAATTTCGAATCATTTAAAATATTGAGCGAAACAAAAACAACTTCAAATTGTTTAGAGTTTCGAAACGCGTAAAATATTTGAGATATAGGAATAAATAAAGTTTATTTGATAGCTAAAAAGCCGAAGTATTTAAGAAAATTTTGTCTATTTTTCTGAGAATTGGAAAGGTAAATAAAATTTAGTATACAAACAATCTGTAACTTCGAAATGCATGAACAAGATCTAAACCAATGATCAAACTTGAAAACAATCTCTTTACTCCAACACATTTCGTTTTGCTCTATCAAGAGTTTAGAATAAAATCTTTGTAAAGACAACAGCGTATGCTATCTGATACTGCTGTCAAAATCAGTTTTTGAGCTTCAAGGAAATGAAAGTAATTGCATTCTGCTCTAAATGAGGAGATAATTTCACCGGGGGGCTTTCGGCTAAATTTCGGGTAGAGGTGTTCTACCCAAAGTTTCAAAATGGTACCGTTGGCTAGACCAAGTTTTGTGAAGATGATACCCTTGTCTAGACTAAATTCTACATCAAAGTGCCATGAGTTGGCGTTTTCTAGATAATTACACCAAAATTTTGGGTGTCTATGCAGGAATTATCAAAATCTCATTTTTCTTTAATCAAATTTCCAAAAAGCATACCTTTGCCCAGACTAAAATTGCCAAAATGTATACTCTTGGCTAGACTAGAAGTCTGAAAAGTATACCCTTCCGGGCGGCACATCCCCAGCTACCTTTACTATGGAAGTACCCCCACGCAGATAACTTATCCTTCCCTTTTCACGCATTTCGAAGTGATGAAGCTTTCATTAATCAAATTTTACCTATATTCTATAATGCTCAGATAAATAGAAGAAATATAATCAATCAAACTATGATTTATTCCAATAACTGAAATATTTTATGCATTACAGAGTTTTAAGTGGTTGGTTACACAATGTAAAACACGTACCGGACGTCCGAAAAATTGCACACAGGTTTGAAAAATTCTGATGTCTTACGTTCTAATTGAATTACCCAGAAAGCATTTCGATCTGAATTTTCGATAGCTAAAATTGTCATGTTTCTTACCATTAGAGGTAGCTTGGTTGTGGAGAAATAAAACAGCCAATTGCACATTTATTGTGAGGACAAGACAAGAGCCTCCATCACTGAAGGCCTAGCATTAGCAACAAAGAGTGGGTAAAATTCAATCATGAAAATATTGGCATTCCTATTAAGCCAAACAACTTACCTTGCATCTTAAAGAACATTATATATACAAAGACAAAGAAAGATAACAATTTCTTAGCTATTGACAATTGGGTTTCGCATGCAAGGCATCAGAAGGACCAAAACTTTTATACAACTATTTAGGACATCCCGCAGAAAGATGAAAATAAGCATAAGCAAAGCAGCATTTGCAAACTGATATATAAAATATACTTCTTTCTTTGTTGAAGTTCCCAATCAAGTCTTGATAGCATTTGTTGATGTCCATCCTTTCTACTGACTTCCTGAAAACACATTGTATGATTTAAAGGTAAAGATATCAAAGTAAAACATGACAACATTTGTTGACTGAAATTTTACTCAATAAAATGGGCAGATACTAATCCAGAAACGGTTTTCAATAACTTTTTATAATTTCGTAGAAAAGTTTACACGAAGAAAATGATGAGGAAAACTGTCAAATTGAATCTAAATGAATATGTAAACAGAGGTCCTGCCAATATCATATAATTTTTGTTGGGTTTTTAAACATCGTAAAATTTTTGGCGATAAGAATAACCTTATAAACAACTTAGGGTCATTTGTGCTAAAACGTGATGTGTAATTGAAATGTTTTTGGCATCAGATATAATGGGACTTTCCCTTGTTAAACAGGAGAATTTATGCATACGATGGCAAGTTTTGACAAAATTACCTATTGTAAAGTAAGATATTGCAAAGTAAGAAAATGTAATAGACGATTACGCTAAAGATGGCGGCGAGGAACTTTTTACCAAGATGCATTGAGTCCGAATGATGAATCTTTAACGAATCTATAGGGATTCGATGATAGAACGCAATGCATCTTGGTAAAAAGTTCCTCGCCGCCATCTTTAGCGTAATTGTGTATTACATTCATTGTCTTCTGCTTGAGGGCTCTGCAACGTGAAAATTTGACATAAATAGCTTACTGGCTTAGAAATTTCTTCTGGGGCTTCAGCATAAAATTCATCAATGCTGACCAAATCTATATCTTCATCTTTTGACCTGTAAAATGAAGTAAAAATAGGTTGAAGAAGAATCTTGTTAGTTTTATAAAATAAGATATAAAACTAATGGCAAATTATCATTCAATCACAAAACTAATTGGTAACATGTGATGAAAATAAGTATATGCTTAAATATGAAAAAGTTTAACTGTTACTTGGCATACGTGATCGTCATGTCTAAAAGTAGAAAAAAGGATCAAATTTTTGAAATACCAAACAGGAAAAGCAATGCACTAACATATTTGGTAAATTCACTTGGCAAAAGGAAACTTCATACTTGATTAGATATTATGGAAGCAAATTATCTCTTCATCAGACTTATTGTCAACAATAAGCAAAATGAATATACTTATGATGTATTAACTTAAGCAAAACCACTCACGTAAATTCTGTACACTTTTGAATTTCTTTCTTCATATGCATTACTTCATATAATAAATTCTGTAGATCTAGGTGAAGCACATCCACCTTTTGTTTCATCTATTGAAAAGAGGCAAAAAACATTTAAGAGAAAATCACCCTATTTAAAGCATCACTGACAATAATAAAAAGTGAGAGGTGTAAATTGGGTAAGAGAGGGTTGTATGCATAAATTATATTTTTTCAAAACAATAGTGTAACTAACCCTTGATATATTCATTGATGAAAGATATCACAAGTGACATGAATGAACAGCTTCAAAAAGTCATAATATTCAGATTAACTTTGACTTGCAATCGATTGTCATTGTGTTGCTTCAAATGGGAAAAAGTGGAAAACAAAGGGCAAGCTACGAAAAACCTATGCTATGGTTTGCTACAATGTAATGTTAAAGTGATGTTAAAGTGATGTAACTCTGCTATGTAGGGTGCTTCAGAAAGAAACACAACCCAACAATAACACACAACACAACAGCACAACACAACACAACACAGCACAACGCAAGTCAAACATCTTTAAAAAGTGACAAGATTTGAAAAGATATACAGTATACTGCATGAATGAAAGTATAATCTTTCTTCTTTCTGATAATAGGCAGTTTGGATACATCAATGGAATCATTTATTATCTAATAGATATTTTAGTAAGTATGGCTAATTTATCTGCAGCATGCTGTAACAGCAAAATCAGGCCAATTTTCACCACTGAAAATTACAAAACAGATTTTGTCAAAACAATTCAGGGCTAGAAGCACTTGAGGTGATGTCCTAAGTTAGGGAAAAGACAAATTTATAGGAAAGTTCACACAAAATTGAGTTTCTGACTGTGTAAATGCCCTATCACCTTCAAGCATCTAAATTAAGCCATACTTACTGAAACATTTATTAAAATGCTGAATAATTCAATCAATATGCAAAATCTGCAAGTCTTTGGAAAGAAGCTTTCAGATGGTGTTTGTATTTACTTTCAGATGGTATGCTTTAGATTGAGTCAAATATCATCATGTCCTGAAAAGTCTAAAATTTGGTTGTGTTTTTCTATGAAACATCCTTTACACATATTCTAACAGGTTTTAAAGATTGCAGGATGCCTACAGGAAGATTTTGTTATTCAGGAAATCACAGCAAAAGAAACAGCTATTATTTTGTGTAAAGCTACCTCTTGTGTCTTCTCTCTTGCTTTTTTGCTTTTGATCAGTGAAAGTCGATTCAGCTTCTTCAGGCTTGTTGTTAAAATTGTAGCTTGGATTCTTCTCTCAATGATCACATTACTCTACGAAATAGGAACAAAGAAATTTGTTAAACAAATGATTTGGGGTACACAATGTAACAATAACCTTTCACAATAGACACATTGCAATTTATCAGAATATACCAGGTTAACCAAAATAAACTATGTATACTTTTGACAGGACACAATAAACTGCATACAGGACCAATTTGTAAGATTTATGAGTTGATCATTAGCAAAGATCCTCAATTAAATGCAATTTTTGCACATTTTGTCCACTATTCATGCCGTTCAAAGCAAGTTTCTTAAAATTTTCAATTTTGGAAGCACTGAAAATGGTCAAAAAATGCTGATAAAATTTCCAAAGACTCAAACATGAATGGACAAAGGGAGAATGTTTTAATGTAGATTCAAGAACTGGAAATTGATCAGTTACAGTATAATGTTAGTTCTTTATAAAAAGGAAATACTTTTAATGATACAAAGAAATGTATTTCTTTCTGACAGTTCATTCAATTTATACCCTTTTGAAGGTATTGCGCTCCTGTGTCCAGGGCCTTAAAGACAACAGTGAAGCAACATGATGAGGTCAAACAGTCGTGAAGCTTACTGTTTCTTGACTGTTGTCATTGTTTGTCAAAATCAAAACATTTAAGAAACTTGCTCTTAGCTCCACAACTAGAAGACTAAATAGTGCAAAAAATATACAAGTATCTAATATAGGATTTTAGATACAGATCAATGCAAAAATCTTCAAGATCAGTCCCGTGTATGATTTATGGTGGTCTGTCAACAGTGCACCAGTTTAATTTGGTGCAAAGTACAAAAAAATTCTTTCCATATTCACCTGTGATTCTAAAACAATAACGCTACCTTCATGAAAAGGTATCATCAATGCTATTTAAATATGGTCCCCAAGCGCTACAAAATAAAAAGTTAATTTTCCATGTCCCAGCACAATACATGTCTTGTTTCAAATTTTTGGTACAGAAACTGTATCTTTGTCATAGTTTAGAGGTGCACTTGTGCATGAATGCACAGGAGGCCCAATCATTAGCTTTAATTGAGACAATTAATGCTATGCTGCTTTTCTAACTGCAAAAAAGCAATCCTACTTGCTCTGTGAATTGAAGAAAAATGAAATGTTTATCTCTGTGTCTTTCCTTGTGCTCAAATACAGTATCATTGCAGCAACCTGCCGCCGCCATGGCAATGCCGGTTCTGTTGCTGTTGCTGTACTGCAATGACACAACGTTATTGCCTGTGTTTGTTATGCAGTGTTATATGATTAAGTAACAAGGATTGTAGCTTGTTTACCTCCCTACATCTAACAACAGTTTTGTCTTTGCTCTATCTTGGCAAATTTTGCATCAAATGCCCCATTCTTTGCATCAAAATGTTCCCCATCTTTTAAACTTTGTACTCAATGCGTTGTTATCACTTTCCTCCGTGAAATGATTTGAAACAAATGCGAAATAAAACTTATCCTCACGGTGGCTTGAAATCTGTTGAAGCTTGGTATCGGCATCCTGTCCTCATGAAAGAGTGCCAACGTTCGATATTCATCAAATTTTCAATGAAAAGTCCCCAGATATTGTTGCATCTTGTTGATAACAGAGCACCATGGCGCTACCAAAGCCGGGGGATCACCGTCCTGATTTTCAGAGAAAAATCTGACAAATATCAAACGTCAGCCCTGTTTGATTGGACAGGATGCTGAGACAGAGCTTCGCACATTTCAAACTGCCACTGAGATGGGTTTTATTTCAAATTTTTACATTACATTTATTCTGCATTGGAAAGTGATAACGAATGCATTGAGTATGAAGTTTAAAAGCTGGGGAACATTTTGATGCAAAGAACTGGGTGTTTAATGCAAAATTTGCCGAGATTGAGCAAGGACAAATTGTTGTTAGATTTAGGCAGGTACACAAGCTAAAAGTACTTGTTACTTAAATCATATAATACTGCAAAACAAACACAGGCAATAACGTTGTGTCACTGCAGTACAACAACAGCAACATGACCAATGTTGCTATGCCAGCAGGATGCTGCTTTGATGTGAGAGCACAAGGAAAGACACAGAGAAAAACAATCAACCATTTAACGGTATGAATCCAAGGTTATTTCAATCTTATTTGAAATGCCCAGTTCAAAAGACAATGCTTGTTTTCTGTGATTTTATTTGATTCTATTTAATGGTAGCTGAAATTTTTTGGACAACACAATAGCTGTACATAAAAAAATGTGATTTATTACAAGGGACAAAAATAATCAAGTGCCTAGATAATTTGAAGAGCTTGATCAACCCAATACCTAGCACTTGCTTATTTTAGGGCCTGATCAAAAGAATATTAATAAAACTGTGAAAAAAATAAAAATTGCAATTTTTTACATCATGGCAATCTCCTTTTGATTTGAATTGATGAATTTCAGAAACAAGCTTTTGTATTTCACCACAAGTCATTTTGTATGAATTAACATCTTGTGCAGAAGTTCTTGCTTGGCTTTCCACTTCTTCGAGCTCCATAAATGGAATATCAGCAAGTTTTGTTCCTTTTACTGCATCCACTGAGTGCTGCATTCTGGCAGATTTCTTCATTTGTGCAGGGGGTGTTCCATCAGTTCTTTGAAAACAAACAGAGAGCTTATCATCGAAAACATCTTGACATAACAACGGGTGGGATATCTAAATTGCATTCTAAAGCTTCCATCTCTCTCTAGAAAGATTGCACAAAATTTTGGATGGATGGCAATCAATTGGCCTGAAATATTAAGGCTGGGGACTTCTCACTGGTCCGGCATAAAACTATCTGGTTGATAATCAGGTCAAAGGAGGATTGCTTTGCTGCACAAACCAACAATCTACCGGGGAAGTCAAAAAAATGCCTGGCATTTGAAAGGCTACTTCTCCCTGACTATATAAGCAACGATATTTTGCAACATCTGATTAAATAGCTAACATGTTCAATTATTTTTAGAAATTTTCCTGGCTAAAATCGGTCACTCCGTTCAGATTCTGTAGGCAATTTTCTAAAATGAATCCCTTTGAGAAACCTTAAAAAACGTGCTAAAATTACAAGCAAAATTCCTCTTCAATGTGTTTACCACACAGCGATGACATTCAGCATGCTTTAGCACGTGCTTTTGTTTTGGTGGGTTGAAAACCTAGTGTGAATAACTTATTCAGGGGGATTCCATTCTCCCATGAGGACAAAATACATCAGCACATCCAGGAGTCATTATTGCTTTTGCTTGCTGTTTTCACTTGTTTTTGCAGGTTCTCGACAGGGGCTTGCTGTAGAAAATCTCCTATTTCGATGGGAAGGAATGACCGATTCAAGCGGGGTAAATTACTGAACCTAATTTGACATATCGGGGATAAAACAAGACAGTTTTCAACATCATTGCGTTGATATTCAGGAATCAGGATTTTTTCAAATGCCAGGCGTTTTTATTGACTCACCCGGTATAGATTTTGGACTTTGAATGGACCGTTGGGGAAGGCCGGTCAAAAGACTTTTAAGTACCAGTCTGCAGTTTATGACACAATTTAATGAAATCTCAGGCATGCAAGGTGAACTTTCATTTGTTCTCTGCTGTCTGTTTCAAATAGCTCATTGTCTGTTTCAAATAGCTCATTGAAACTGCCATACTCCGTACACCTATTTGCGTCATGAGCTTCATCAGTGCTGGAATGCAAGATTGTTCACCACATTTTTTAATGAAAACGATGAGCAAAAGTTTGATAAAGGATTGGTTGCTATTGACAAAAACTGCTGAAGTTTCCTGTCTCTGATCTCTGACAATGATTCTAATGTTATTGGAAGCCATTTTTTGATAACTCTTTGACAAAGCGCTGGTTTTGTAGCACTAATAGGAATCCTTATGGGCTAGTTTCTACTTAACCATACACACTTTTTAACATTTCCCCATGTTTGAATTTTGTTCCGATTTTGAATGGAAAATGCATCAATACTACACTTGCTGATGTTTGTAAGAAAAAGTACCAATTTGTAGCAAAATGGCCCCAGAACTCGAATATCTTATTTTTTTCGGTTATTCGATGCCTTTATTTATGATTTTAGGGACATTTACTGCATTTCCTACTGAAATTGCGATGATCTACATGAAGTATAAGGCATCGGCTTTCTGATACCTTTTTGGTATCGCTTTATTGATATCCTCCTGGAGCTTTGTGTAATGTTGCCGTCATTGGTCTTATATCAAATGTGGGTAAGGACAGCAAAATGGGGAAATTTGCACGAAGCCCCCAAGGGGAATTTTTCGCAAATTGCACAGCAGTTTTATTGGATGGTTGAGTTTGTTTGTATTTTAGGTTTGGCTTTGGGCAATGTCTCTGGCATTTTGTTGATAATTACCTGGATGTTTTTATCGTGGTAGAGCTTGTATCATTTCCTGCATCCGTTGATTCTGCCCTAGTTCCCTTTCTTCTCCGCTTTGTTTCTGGTTCACCGCCCTCTTTCTTCTTCATTTCCTCTGTGGCTTTTCTTCACCAACAGCACCGGCGACAATGTGAACTGTCTAGGCCAGGGAGCTAAACACGGGAGAGGAATCGCGCATTGAGTTGCATTCTGCGATGTGATATGCGCCTCCTTCGCAGCGGATCGCGCACTTCGCAGTGAAACCAAGATGGAAACTGAAGTTTGGACGGATAAGTGCATCGCGTTTTTGGATTGAATTTCTAAAACAGTGGTAAGCATTTTAGGCTAGTTTAGACATTCATGTGACTTTTAAATGTTTTATCTTTGGATAGCGAGAATCGTTTAGCCGTTAGAAAGCATGAATTAGCTGCAGCGGCTAAGTTTCTTCAGCGGTAGCTTAGGCCACTTCAACCTCTTTGTCACGCTCCAAGCACGCACTCGTAAAAATTTCACTCTGCCCTACCCCGCCCAACTTTGAGCAATCGAAGATGCTTTTGGATGACTATTGGCAATAAATAAAGCGAAAAATTTTTCTGAGATAGTATGAGACTCGCGAGATATTTTAGTTTTCTTTCGGGGTACTTGCACCGGTTCTGCTTTAGGCCCATTCTCGCGCTTCAACGACTTTCAGAGACGGCAACCGATTCGAAACTTTCGCAATTTCGAGTTATTTCGATCAATCGAATGGGAGTCGAACGGTTTATGAAATAGTGAGGAAAGTTGAAATCCTGTGAAACCTTAAATGAATATATTTCAAATCCATCTGTGTCTTCTTCTTGGTCGTTCTCCACAGCAAAGATTCCGTTGCTAGGCAAGCCTAATTATAATTGCTCCGTTGCTACGTCAATGGAAACGAGGTCGCATATCACATCGCAGACAGCGCCAGCAGGCGTTTCCTTGGCCTGGTCTAGGCCAAATTTTGTTGCGCCTTTGTCCGGTTTGTTGTTGATGTTGCGTTGCATTGTCACTTCTTTCTAAATAACCTCGTCTCAAGACTGAGGCTACATATGTGCACTGACTTTTTGAATACCTTAGGCAGTAGGAAACTGCTGTGTTGGCCTCTTCTTTTTGTCTGTTTCTACTCGTGACAAGTTCGACTGAATCAGATCAGTGCACTCCACATGTTTTGCCGTCCCATATTGCATTGATTTTGCCCATGCGCTTTGTCAAGTGCTGCAGACCCCTCCTAATTTGAGAGTGATTAGACACTAGCACCCAGATGTGCATGCACAAAATCAATTCAATATGATGGCAAAAGGGCATGGAGTTCACTGATCTGATGCAGTCAAACTTCTGTCAAATATTTCACCAATGACAACAGACAAACCGAAGAGCAGATACACAATAAGGAAGCAATTCTTAATGATATCTTGGTGGAGGCAAACAAAACAGTCTCCTATTACCCATGCCTTTAGCAGACTTTTTGATGTGTACAAGAAGTTCCATCACCACTAAATCAAACCTTTCACATAAAAGTATCGCTCAATCCACGCTCTTACATGGGACTGCTAAACTGCTAAAGGTTCATCTGGGGTTGGAGTAATTCAATAAAGTGGAAAGGTAATGAGTACAAACAAAAGATCATTGGTTCAACTGTCTTTCTTTTAAAAGACATTTAACACAAAGATTTGTGGGAAACTGAATGATCAGCAAATACATATTATCTTTATGACCATAAAAAACCATGAAGGTCTCAGTGCTTTATTTGCAGGCTGGGAATAATTTGCTCCTTGAATTCAATTGACTCTGAATTAAATCAGTGAGGGGATAGCAATATGGAAATTTTACAAAGTTACATTGGATCCATATAAGAATTACAATGTTGTTTACAATTTCATATAAGGATTCAGTTACAGAACTGGTGCATCTATGCATAGCCAATCATTTGCTCGATCAAATGACTTTCATGAAAGCAAGAACTTCTTGTTAAAACTTTAAATTTGGCAGAATAAAGGTGCGCGCAAAACCCAGCAGGAACAATTTGATCTCAACGCAACTTTAGTTTCAAATACACATGCAAAGAACAAATACATTTGCGGAATGAATATCAATTATGACCAACAAGTCTATACGCTCAATAAATTCTCTTTTCATCAAGACACTGAAAACAGTTAAGTTGAATACTGCTCCTCACATTGAATACAACACTCTAATCTCATGAGTCCATCTCATGAGTCCTAGGACATCATTCTCCTTTGGGAAGTGTTGAGAAAATATCTCTAAATTTATGGTCTTGGTTTTCAATGCTAAAACATTAATGTTAGTATTGGAAGAATCCTAAGGTTTAGTCAATTTGTTGGAATTTGCATGTTTTGATGATACATATCTTTGAAGGTCATTATAAGTTACTTGGTTACAAGTGCCCTATTCTTATTCCACTGTAGATCCTTTTGTTGGTCATTCCTCATTCCAATTAGTAATAGCTGATTGCTGGGGCTCCACTGAATAAGAACTCTATCTACATTATTCTATTTTTTAACTCATGACATTCAAATGACTTTAGCCTCTTGATAAGAACAAATTATTATCAAGCAATTTCTGCTCTATTTCAATAAACATTTAATTTTTGTGTAAGAAAACTTCACAGCTTCATACAAGCTCATTCCTACAAAAGCAAGTGCAACTGACTTCCCTAAACCAACAGTATCATCCTAGAATCTACGGAAAATCAGTGAAATGTCACTTATAGATATCTCAAGAAACTACAGATAGCGTGATATGATCAGACTGATTACCAAATCCCTGAAAAGGGGTTTGTCCATGTTACCAAATAAGTTTCCTTGTGCCACAATAAGAACAATTGACCATGAAAGTGTTTGTGATTGATCAACTGATAGATTAATAATTAATCATTAAGATCATCATCATCATCATCATCAGGTAATGCCAATTTTTGTGCTTCCGCAATTTCTTGTTCATACTGTGCTTTCAAGCCAGGATCCATCTCCACAGTTGGTGGTTCCAAAGCAGGCATTTCCGTAAATTCCATTGCGGGTTGTCCACTCAGTTTTCTTGCAAGCCAAAGGAATGGTTTCTCAAAGTTGTAGTTACTCTTTGCACTGATGTCATAATACTGCCAAGGGGAAAAGTAAGGTGTAATAGCAAAGAAGATAAATTAGTAAAAGAAGACAGCAAAAGACCAGTTCACATTTCAGGCAAAGCAATCTGCACATGTTGCAAGTGTGTAAGATCACATCTAAATTAAAGTAATTCTAAATTCAAAAGCAAAGATTTTTCAATATATACCTGAAGATTTTTCTTCCTGTGAAAATTTATTGCTTTTGCTTTGACTTTTCTGTCCTTCATATCTACTTTATTTCCACATAGGACAATTGGGATATTCTCACATACACGCACCAAATCTCTATGCCAGTTTGGAACATTTTTATGTGTTACTCGTGATGTGACATCAAACATAATTATTCCACACTCTGCTGCTATGTAATATCCATCACGTAGCCCTCCAAACTTCTCCTGACCTGCAGTGTCCCACACATTAAACTTGATTACTCCATGAGTGGTATAGAAGCACAAAGGGTGAACTTCAACTCCAAGTGTAGCTGCAATTAGAAAACATTTTGTTAAATTGGGAGCAATCTCACTTAGTCATTCTACCAAATCTCAAAAGTTTGCTTTGAGGTGTAGCAGATAAAACAGTTATGTGTGTTACGTAAAGTATGTATCAGCTATATAATGCTTTCCTTATTCCATAAATAGGGGATGAATTATAAATCGTAGTTCATCCACCCCTGTGAAGCAAGTAGACAAACATAAGCATTTGGGAATTTTTTCTTGATTCAAAGCTGTCTTTTTCTGCTCATATCAAGGCAGCTATCTCCAAAACATGAGTTGGCTGAAATATCTCTCCAAATATCTTCCTAGACATACATTAAATGAATTATATAAGCTGTATGTGCAACCCTATCTGGACTACAGAGATGCAGTTTACCACATTCCTGCAAAAGTATGTGAATTTAGTGGCAATACTAAGTTGACTGACAAGTCGCTCAGAAGGTGCTTTGCAAACTTTTGATGCAGCAATCACAGGCTGTGTATCAAGGTTAACTGGTGAGAGAATTTGCCAGTCAAGGACATAACATGCCTTATGTATATATAATAAAGACATTGTTGAAGATGAACATCAATTCCTGACTACCTGCCCCAAATACCACAGTTTACGAAGTGAACTATACAAGAAAATTGAAAAGTCTGTCAAAAACTTTCAGTTTTCATCAAGAACAAAAGAAAGATATTGGAGCTTGCTGATTGTTTGAGTTTGCAATGCAGCTAACACTGCAGTTATAAAATTGAATTGCTTCTACTTTATTTCATCAGCAAATGGGAATGACGACAGAAAACATATTTTCAAAGTTAACTAAGAATTTGGGCCTGCCAAGTTTCTTAGGCCCCGTTCACACTACTCCGTTTTTGTTAGTATCCGTTTTCGTTGCATCAAAGCTACCGTTCACACTGATCTGCCCGATAAGAAAAACGCAGCGAAAAACATCCGTTTTTGTGCGTTACGCCGTTTTTGTGAAGCTCATTGTTGGATATTGGAGCGTTTTCAAAAACCTCTGTTTTTGTGCGTTCACATTGATCAAATGCGTTTTCAAAAACCTCCGTTTTTGTGGATATCCACTTTTGACTCCGTTTTCGAAAACCTCCGCTTTTGTGGCGTTTTTGTGCGGATCGATGTGAACACATTCACAAAAACGAAGGTTTTTCTCTCCGTTTTTGTACAAAAACGGAGTAGTGTGAACGGGGCCTTAGAATTATATAATCTGATTTTTAGTACTGAGAGCTTTTGAGAGTTTCATTAAGGTTTCATAGCAGTCTTTTGTGTTTACTTCCTGTTCCCTCATGCATATTCAAAAACAATGTTTTTTTAAACTTTACCAATGTTTAGATATTATTCAAGTACTGTACCTTCTGAGTAATATCATATAGAAAACAATTAAAGTAAAGTAAACTATGTTAAGGATGTTGTTTATCCAAACAAATAGTTTCTTAAGTTTAATTCCCAGTTCCAGAGTTTCTTAATGTTTTGGTGATCTGAGAGTTGAGTTTGTTATAATCAGTTTTGTATAAAAATCAGTGTATGATCTTAAATTCAACCAATTGTCTATTAAACTTACCAACATATTTCTTTTCAAATTCACCAGTGCAATGACGTTTGACAAATGTTGTCTTTCCAGTGCCTCCATCACCAACTAAAACAAGCTAAAGAATGAGATTATTATGGGTGAGTGAAAAATCCATGGCATATTTACCACACTCTTACTTTGGTGAAATGATGGGACAAATGAACTTTGGTGGGTACAGCTTTCAATGACAACAGAGGTTCAATTTAATTCTATCATTAAAACTGCATCGTCCTCACTCGTAATCCAGCATTCATGCTCCAAATTTGCAAAACAGAATATCAAAATGTTCCATAATCATTGAACTATACTTTCCGATACTTTGTTTCTTCATCTGCAACGTTTGAAATGCAACAATTTGCAACTTCTTGATGTACGTCTCGTCAGATCACGTTTCTCACTATCCTCAGGCCATCAAACGGTCCCAAAGCGATCAAATTTTGAATGTTTTCATCTGACTGCCTTGCTTTACACAGAAAATACACCGGGACCCCCTGGCAGCCAACAGAGCTCAATTTTTCGTTTCAGTCGGTCAACAAATTGACGGGGGATCCCAGTGTACATTCTACGTAAAGCAAGGCAGGCTGATGACACCATTCAAAATTTGATCGCTTTGGGACAGTTCGATGGCTGGACACAGCTGTTACGCAACATTGTTTGTGTGGAAGTCAAGTCTGCCCAAATTTCCGCGACAAAAGACTGCAAGCCTCGATTTTGCAAATTTTCAAGTTTTTGAAAATAAATTTCAAGCATTCAGAAATCGATAAGTCGGTGGAGTTTAGTATCATTGAATAGATAAAATTAATTTACCTGTTTAAATACATTTATCTTCGTTCTATTCCTATATGAAATAAAAAATCAAATCCGAGAAGTGTTTTCAAAATTACTTTTGACTAGGCCCAACACGGTCCCCAGCAACTTTTCGGTGACCAGTTGGAGCGAAATTTGTTGGCTTGGCTTGGCTGCCGCTGCGCGGCAACCACATGCAGTGCCTTTTGTTTTTTATCGTTGGGAAACCAGAATGGAGGGGAAGTTAGCAAAGGTAGGCCTTTCTGATGAATGTTCCCAAGGGCAACTTATATTACCTTGCCAGATGCTTCTTCAATTAGATCTGCTTGTGAGAAAATAAACCCAGAAAAATCTTCCGGGCACAGGAGGTAAAGGAAACGGCTGGGTCCTTCTGCTTTGGGCTACAGGAAGTGATTAATAACACAATTGCCGACAGAAAGTATCCCACAAGGTGGAAGATAGCTAAACTGAAGTCCTCATACAAAAAAGGTAGCAAAAAATTTACAGAAAACTATCGTCCGCTGTCAATGGTAAGCGTTCCCAGTAAAATATTTGAGAGTATCATAGGTAAGAGAATGGATGGCCACCTAAAGAATAGTAACTTGGCAACAGAAAACCAATGGGGTTACAAGGAGGGTCTTAGTACAGAATCAATCCTGATTTATCTCATGGAAACCTGGAAGAAATGCCTGGGAGAAGGATTTACTATAGGTGTATTATTCATAGACTTCAGAAAAACCTTTGACACAGTGGACTATAACATTTTGGAAAAGAAATTACAAGCAGGTGGCTTCTATGGTGACTTTAATCAGCTTTTAATGAGCTACTTGACAGATATAACCCAATATGTTGAGATAAATGGTGAAAAATCTTCATTACGAGCCATGAAAATAGGAGTTCTACAAGGGTCATTATTGGGACCTAGGTTATTTGCTCTGTGTGTAAATGATTTGCCAAGTACTGCAAGCATATGTACGCAGATGATACAACGGCATTGGTAGTGAGCAAATCTGTTGATGAAGCAACAAATTGCCTCAACATTCTTGCAAATGACATTCAAGAATGGTGTAAAGCAACTAAGCTTACTATTCATAGTGAACAAACAGAATTCCTTATCATGACACCGAGGCCGTTTCACGGACCCATCAACAGGGTCAGCATCAACGGGGTTAATATAAGATCAGTGACTTAGTCAATTGGTATAACTATTGACAATCGACTCAGTTAGACTAAGCAAATAAGGTCAGTCCAAACATCGTTCTGCAGCAAACTGTCACTGATTCGAAGGATATCATTTCTACCAGCTCATGTTTGGAGGAAATTTATTACAAGACCGTTATACCAGGTGTAACATAGGGGATGTGGATATGGGCAACACGCACTGAGAACAGGATTAATTGTGTCAAAGAGCTTCATGCTAGAGCAGCCAGAACTATTCACCGTATTCCAAGAGGGACAAATACGCAAGATTCATTGAACAAGGCAAACTGGAAGCCCCTTAAATATTTGTATAATCGAAGACTCGCATCTTATGTCTGATATATACAAGAACAACACTGACCCTTGGTTGCTGAATTTATTTAAACAGTGTGGGAGTAGACGATCAGCAAGTAATATAAGACCGTTAAAAGAGATAGACCGAGACACTCTAGCATTTAGAGGGCCAGCGTTGTGGAACGCACTGCCCGATGGTGTTAAGTTGTCAGCAAGTAAGGGGATATTCAAGAACATTATAAAGAATGGAAGGACAATAAATCGTATATCGTTTAGTAAGGGGACAATTGTTAATAGAAACAAGAAGGAGGACTATACATATTATTAGTAGGATATTTTTTGCGAACTTTTCTGAAAAAACTTTTTGATTTTAACTTTTCATATATCAATTGTAATAAGTTTAGTTAGATGGCAGGCCCACATCAACGTTTAGCTGCCCCATCTCTGGCCTGCCTAAACAAATAAAAATGCATGTATGCACAGGGTGTCTCAAAAAAATTGTTCGACGTTTGATTAAATACAAAGAAATAACGATATGCTGAATGGACCCTTGGTCAAGTCACACTCTTTCTAAGATTTTGAATTAATTTTTGACACAAGAATCTTGCAAATACGCTAAAAATTCATTGGGTTACAAGCTTTTGAAGTTCAAGTTTGTGCGAAAGCTGAAACCAGAGGCCTCAAAATGGCATTTTTGGTAAAAGCCCCATAGGCCATCGTTTCTGTTATTTCTCAATTGTTTCAGGGCGAACCAAATGGGATTCAAACAGGTTTTTGATAACCTAACTGTCAAGCATATGGATGCTTTGAGGAAACAGATTCAGTCTCTTGAGGAAACAGATTCAGTCAGATTATGTTTTGAACCATTGTTTTTGGACTTACGCAATGTTAGGAAATTTCCAGGATGATCGCAAGAAATAATTTACTTTAGAAGTCGTATTTGGTTTGCTCTGATATCAACAAGAGGTATGACATTGGATAAGCTTCTCTTACCTCCATCTTCGAGCTTTTTGCAATGCAAGTAATCTGGGGGTCTCTGGTTTCAGCTATCGCATATTTCCGACCTTTGAGAGCTCGTAACTCAGTAAATTTTCAACCGATTTGCACGATTTTAGTTTCTAAAATTATTTCATAATCTTGGGAACAAGGTTATCTTTCCATGATCCTGTTCATGTTCTCCTTATTTTTTAATATTTAATCAAACGTCGAACAATTTTCTTGAGACACCCTGTATGTATATGTGCATGTTTTGAAGATTTTTCAACATTTTTCAAGGAAAACCATTCCATTATAGTTTCTGAATGATTATAAGCAATTACTCATCCATTTACTTTCTTTCAGGTCAACTGCAGGCAGTGCGGTCTGTTATTATTTTGTAGATTCCGTTGTCACGCTTTGCAAAAATTGGTACGATCGACTATTAAAAATTCTTTTAAAATTCCGTGTTGCGTTACTACTAAAAAGACATCACACACAGTTAATACTGCACAACATGTCTCACAATGCCATGCCAGTTCTTTCTATCATGTGTCAGATCAGAAAGTCTTTTCAATGTTTGTGCTTCTTTTGATAGATCCAGTTTAAATCCAATGCTTGCCAAATCTTGCTTGACTGTACGCATCCAGGTCATCTTTGGTCTTCGCTGTGGCCGTTTCACTTTCCTGAGTGTTGCGTTAGGAACAACCATTTAAAAGGAGACTTGCAGAGAATTTAACGCTGAATCTGAATTTGGTTTATACATATCTTTTACAGAACCAAATTACATTAGAATGTATAGCGTGAGGTAGCAAAATGGGCCTAAACGGACTTGACTGCCTGGTTGTAACAGCTGTGCCAAGGATAGTGAGAAATGTGATCTGATGAGACGTATTGCAAATTGTTGCATTTCAAACATTGCAGATAAAGAAACGAAGTATCGTTAAGTATAGTTTGATGATTACGGAATATTTTGAAATGCTATGTTGTGAACTCGAATTGGGAGCATGGATGCTGGATTACGAGCAAGGGCAAAGCAGTTTATTGAATTTGGCTTGAAGATAAGTTTCATCAATCCTTGTAAATAATACATAAGAATACATGCAAGTCAAACCATATCCAACTCTTGCATTCAAACAATTGTGCCGTGCAATAAAAGTCAGTGAAATACAATACATCCGTGGAACAAAACATCCGTGGAGAAAATGCAGCAAAAAACACACAGAGGCAGAGTACTTTCCCCCTGAATGGGTCTAATACTGTTATTCGTCAGAATCACACACTCTTCCTTCGATGTGAAATACATGGCTCTCGGATTTGATATTTTTCAAAAACCAAATGAAAATGTTTCGCTGATGCTTTTCTTTAAGATATTCTTTGTCTGCGTTTTGTTAAAGGGGATATTTCTTAAATTTGAGGCTTTTCACGAAGGCTATCTTCCGTGGACTTGTAAGATTCGTCAAATCTCCCTTCGTGTTGATATTGGGATAATGGGTCAGCTTTTTATTTTCCACTTTTGCACATTTGATATCCAGTTAAGCTGTTTCACAATTCATACCAACCTTTTAAGAGTAAATTCTAACATTTATTGAAGCATCTTGCCAATTTTTGTTGCTGATATTTGACTATTTTTTCCGGAGGCAATTAGATCAGGCAAAATTCGCCCTGAATGGGTCTATTGTTTTCAAACGACTAAACCAAGCGATCCAAGTTGATATGTGCCGGTTTTGTGTCAGTTTAGAAAGAAAGGGTGCTACTATAGTTATCTTGATACATTTCGAGAGTTTCATCAACTTTGGTGCCGCTTCAACTTTGAGAATTACCACCACGGTTGAGTCACGGTACTAGGAAAAGCAGGATTTGATTTTTAAAGTCTTCTGTTGTCAAGAATGTCAAAAGCCAAATGCCATACACATTTTTCTAAAGTCCATTCAGTGTACAGTCCGGTAAAAGGTCTCGATTCGTTAGTAACTAACTGATCGGTTAGTGACTAACGCATGGATCAGTGACTAACTGATCAAGTAGTAAATTTACTAATGGATTCCCTAGTCACTAACCGATCGGTTAGTGAAATTTGATAGGTTGTGCATGCGGCGAAAACAGTACAAAACCGCAGCTCGAAAATACTTCCTCCGGATTCAGCATGTAAAAAAACGCTATTTCACCGCAGGAAAAAAAATTTTACCGGAGCGAAGGAGAGCTAAGTTCAAATGAAAATCGCTGTTGCTGCACGTGTTTCATGACCGGGTCCAAGCCATGCTACACGAAAAGGTTGGGTAATGAGAAAAGCATTGGCTAGAGAAAAGAAACAGCATCAGCTGCAAAATGGATGATCAAGGTACGTAAGTTACAATTCATAAGATTACTAACTTGCTTAGCAAGTACGTAGCCATTGACTATGGCAAGTACCAGAGCTGCTTGGTAGAAATATATCATGAGCATGGTACATAATTAAAAGGTTCAGAACTCTGCCGACGAGAAGCTGATAAAAAAGAGCAAGAATTAGGATCAGCAAGCTATACCATTGAATCTTCATTTCTAAGTAATGGTTGTCAGAAAATACTGTAAATGGTAAGGGAAGAAACTTTCCGAGCTTGAAAAGGCTCCACCCACAACAAAAGACACGCATTTCGGAATGATTCTCGCGAAACATTGTGGAATCGACTAAAATCCAGTTTTATTAGCACAACTAATGCATTCATTAGCGACTAACCGATCTGTTAGTGACTAAGGAATCCATTAGTAGATTCACTACTCACACGGTTAGTCAAAAATCCATTGGTTAGTCGCTAACCGATCGGTTAGTCGCTAACGAATCGAGACCTTTTACCAGACTGGTGTAGTAACTGTAGCGAGATTCCTGGTTTCCCTGCTCAAAATTTCCCTGCCGAGGCCCTGGCAATGTTTAGACCCATTCAGGGCGAAAATTGAGGCAAGATGTTGTTTTGACTGCTGCAGTGCTGATATGTTGGCCATATAAGGAAACGTGAGCAAAAAAATATCTTTCGCATTAAATAACGGTTGGCAAAGGAAATGAAGTCTATATCCACCAAGAAAATATGTCTGAGAGTCATGCACTTTAATAAGAATACCTATTCTTTTTGTGATTAGACCCATTCAGGGCGAAAGTACTCTGTCATAATAAAATTCACAGTAAATTCACAATTATTAGGTTGTTAACTTATTATTTTTCAGTGAACTGCTTGGGCTTCCTGCGATCGTATCGGCTAGGGTGCCTTTAGCAACCAAGCTTTATCCTGACAGTTGATCTGCAGTAGCTGTTCTAAATCATTCCTTTTTAGTGATCTGGAAGTTAAGATACCTTTGTTTGAAGTGGAACAACGCGCATAGGCCTTAAATTTGTGGCCAAGATGTATACTTACTTTAAATGTTGCGTCTGGTGCATTTACTGCCATATCAGCAACACTGAAAAAGGCGATGATCAGCTATATCTTTTTCTATTGATTGGGACTGACGAAGTCTTTCTTGTCGTGGAGATGACAGCGATATCAACGGATTCGTTTGGCTATGCAAGGAAACGCTTTCTACTTAGGCTGCTTCTTGTCCAAGTTGCAATGAGAGCGGTTTGATCCGGTTGTTCAATTCGAATGGCGCCAAATTTTTGTAACGTCCCGGATGAAGAAGAACCACCTTAAGTGGTTGTTGTGGTTCCTCAAAAAATTTGGCGCTGAACAGACTCATAACATAAGTCTTCATTTCTTCTATTCGTGGTTGTTGTTGCTAACTTCTTAGTCATGGGCGACCGATTGGTTGATGGTTCAAGGAAAGAAACATGAGACGTTTAGAATGAGTCTAGGCGTTAAGTTTGAATGTGGCTTTCCTCTGAAGCAAAGAGATGCAAAGTGAAGTTGATTAAAGAAATGAAAACATAAACATGCTTCATCGTCATCGCAAGGCAAAGGAAGCAAGCGATGCAAAGAGAAAGCGATGCACTACTTATCATGCAAAACAAGGCCAGAGAACTTCGTCTGACTCAACCATATGTAAGCCTGTCAAAGAAGATGAAGAAAAGGAGATCTGCTCGATATGCATGGATGCCATAAAATGCAGAGGCCTATTGGCAGTTTGCAATCATTTCTTCTGTTTTCATTGCATATATGAGTGGTCCAAGGTAATGCAGCAACCTGGTTTTGGGTTTTATTTCAGTCAAAAGCAGGTGGGATTCATCTTCTCATCTTCACTGCCAATAGGATTCATTCTTCAGGGACCGCGGAGCAGGATGGGCTGGGCATCGCTTCAAAATATCCTGCAATCTACTGTAATGAGCGATTAATTTAGGCCTATAAGAAAAGTAAATGAATGGAATCTTGCATCATCAGAATGACAGAATAGAAAATACATAAGTCTGCTATGGGGGAGGAAAGGGGTCAACTCAAGAAGTTAGTGACCAAATGCTACTAAGTATGGCGATCACACAAGTAGATTTAGCTAAGATAGCTCCTAATTAATAAAAGTTAATGGGGGGCTTGAGCTCCTTGCCTCCTATAAGCCTGATTCCTAGTCACTGCATAATGCAAAAGTCACTTTAGATACCTTGGGAAAAATTTGTAATTACATTTTTGAACACCAGGAATGCTTTGAGCAAATATCTGGTTGTCCAAGGGGCATGTTCAGGGTAGGAATGGAAAGTTTGTCTCAAATTAAATGTCACATGAAATGCAAAATCACTTGCGCAATATGTTGTAATTGTTGTTGCTGTTGTTGCTATACCAGGCATTTTCATGTGACACTACTTAGTTTGAGATAGCCATAATTGAAAGTTATCACATGCATAACCTTACTGATATCCAGAAAAGATTTTATGTAGCTCTGAGGGCTACAAGGGACTTTTCGACTCCAAACGCGCGTTAAGAACCAAACAAAGCAATACAACACAGGTTCTCCAATATCGAACGGTTTGCTAAAATAAATAAACAACAAATTAATCCTCTAAAACATATAGCTAACATATCAAAACATAAATAGAAATATCAAAGAATGTCAACGAAATGTACAGTAAAGATAATAAATCAAAAGTTCTACTCACAACTTTGTTTGTCCTCGTAGCTATGAAGAAACGCCAAGAAACAGTGGGCCTAAATCGGCTGGGCAAAACTACCCCCAAGAAACATAAGAGAACATCACCAAACTCTCTCCTTCTTGTTTTGCGACTGAATATTGCAACCCCGAGAAACGCGTGCGCCCATCTTTTATAGCCATGAGTTTCTTAATAAAGAATAATACACACACAGACAATAGAAAAATAATAGGAACATGCACAACAACTTCAAATATAAATCAAATGATACAAAAACAAAGAAAAGAACTGAAAAACAAATGGGAAAACAAGTTTCCAAAGTCTCTAAGGCAAAAGTCCATTTCGCACGTAACATTTTGCTTTATGTATGAATTTAGTATAAGAATGAGCCTGAAAACTGTTCCTTGATTTATATTTTGGAATTTTTAGGTTATTAGCTTAACATAACAGCATTCTTGACTGCAAATCAACAAGTAAAAACGAAATATCAACGAGACAAAATATCAACTTAGATTCACCCTGACTGAAGTTTTTGCAGTTTGTGGAGGTGTAGTGTAAGGGGATAACTTTGGAAGGGTATTTCATTACCTTCCCTTAGCAAAGAATACAATTTTCACATAACTTTGCAATTTCTTTGAAGTGACTATGCTGTGTTGGTTTTTTAGAGTTTGCAATTTTGTATGGAGTTTGCACATTTTTCCATGTTCATCAGAAGCTTTAGACAACCTTTTGCAAATTGGTTTGTGTAAAATTTAAACTCTTTGCACCCCCGCAACTTTCAAACTCTTGAGTTTGAAGCATATAACAAGAGACTCAAAACAAACTCTCCATAAATTTCATGCAAACTAAATGCAAACTTCACTTTGTATTGAGGGCAGAATAGTTTTCAAATTGGACAGAATTTAACACTGTCATGAAGATAATTACAGATCACTCAATCATGATTTTCTATTGAATTTAAAAGCAAATTTGCTGTAATAAACAATTCTCCATCCCTTCAGAAAATTCCATTAACTTGACAAAGCCTTAGGTTTTCTCTGATTCCTATGAATTGAGAGCTCAGAAATCATTGACTTAGTTTGGAGCAAATGGAATCAAAATCTAACTAGCCCATTATATTTTATACTGTCTTTTTCAGATGACAAATACATGTCCTTTTATACTGTCTTTTTCAGATGACAAATACATGTCCTTTGTGCAAAAGTAGATTCAGGTGTATCTCCAGGGTATGCAATTGCTCACTAATATCAATATTATCATTTTTCTCTTTCATTGCAATGCTAGATCTTAATCTGATTTAGAAGATCTTAATCTAATTTAGATAGCATGAAAGTAAAGTATGAATACAGGGATTGAGTGAAAGCAGAGTATGACCATCTTTGTTAGCAGCTACTGTACATTGACAGAGAAATTGTTTTTGAAAAGAATTTTCATGCAAACAAATGTAACAAAGTCATTGATCATCAATATTAACCCATAGTTGGCAACCAAAAAACCAATGTTTTGATTAACATATAATTTCTACCTTATGTAAGGTAACTTTTTCCAAATTTCTTGGTGGCAACAAAGGATTTGTGAACTAATCTTTGCTTTTCTAATGATACTGAGTGTGTCTTTAGTAGGATACCATTGTAAGTAGCACAATGTTATGGTAAAGATTTTCATAATTTTGACCAGTTCGATTCTCATCTTTGTTCGATACTTAAGAAACTTTTGCAATTTGTAGTTGATATACTGGGTGTCTCAAAAAGTGCCCCCCCCCCTTTTGACTGGAAATAAGAATAAAGGAATCAGATATCATTGCTCTCTCGCTCTGTCTAAGCACACCACTGAATTTACCCATTTCCAATTTATCTTCAACTTCAATTTTCTACTTATCTTGAGGAATGAGAAAATATGAATGATTAAGTCGTGCCACATCTCAGAAATAAGCGTGCATATGCTCCTTTTCCTCTTCTTTGATACAAATGACACTTGGGATGGAATGCAATGCAAGGACCGATTCCTCAAAAGAAAAGCCATTCCAAGAACAATAGAAGCCTTTCAAGTTATAATATCTTTCAAAAGTAAAAAAATTAAATATCAAAGTTGAGAATCCTTTTGCAAAATGCATGTGGTATCAAATCATGGCTAGGCCTTTTCGCAAAGCCTCTGCTTTCTAGTTCACTCTAAATTTTGACTTTGTGAACCGATATCTTCGATATTTGGTGGATGATTTTAAATTGCAAGTTGTGTGCATTTAAGTAGAAGATCAATAAATGTAACGATGAACTCAAAAATCCCCAAATAGCTGAGAATGAGTAGATTGCCCCAAAGATGATTTTATTCATAAGGGAACTTTGTACCATAATTCATTGTGTTCCGAGATATGTTGATTCAATTAAATCATTTAGAATTCTTTCAGACGCAAAGTATCAACGGCAAAATATCTTGAGAATCCACTGCAGTAAAATTTTCCTTCTGAACCAAAATAGATGATTATTTGTTGGAAAGTCGCTGACATTGTTCATGTTTTTTTAGATAAATCTGGAAAGCTGTTCTCCAGAAAAACAATTCAGAGTTAAAGATTGTGATCAAAAGTTAGATCAAACGGCTGAAGATTATGAGTTGGCTCTTGAATTAGAAAATGATATATCTGCATTGGACGACAGAGACGCAGATTATCAAATGGTTTGTTCTCTACTCTAAATTTAGAATATATAATTATTTGCTCAAGTATTTGCAAAGACGAACGACCACGGATGAACAGGGATACATCAGTCAATTTTGTTATTACATTATCGAGTATGTTATTGCTTTTAGGAACCTAATTTGGAAATGTCTGTTATTCTATTTTCAAGAAAACGATGTTCATAAACATCAACTTTAATGTTACTTTTTGTAGATTTTGGATGTCCACAAAACTGTATGCAAGTTTCAAAAGTTCTTATGGCAACGGTTTAGAGCCAATGACCCAAAGCACATTTTTGTCAACCATGAATTGCTAAATCAAAATCTGATATTTTTCGAGTCATTTTCAGTATCTTGGTTGAAAAGCTGTAAACCAATAAACGGAAAATTCACTCTCAGGCCGAAACCAGGGCTGCCATTGTAACTTATCATATCTGAGAAGGCAAGAAACTCTAAAGTATGGCAATCCTCATAGCAAACAATTTGCTACTGATTTGAATTGAACAAAACTAACTCAAAGACTTTCCTTAAGAATTTGAATCACTCTTTCTTATTGATTAACTGATTTCTTTACCTTCACTGCAATACACTAGTTATTGTTGAAAATTACAATTTTGATGTAAATTTAAGGAGAGACATCTCTTAATGATGATGTAATTTGATTTTCCCGTGAGAAGATCTTTTACGGCTTCTAACATATTCTTCTGCCGTCACTAGAATTCCTAGCTCTTCTCTTTAGAGGGAGCTCTGGTTGTCCGCTAAGGAAATTTTACACTCGCTGATCTGTTGCTCTGCAATCAAGTTACTGAAGGTTAAAAGAATGTACCAAACTTTAATTAGCTATTTATTTTGACATAAATGTGTTAACATGAAAACTTTATATTTGTAGGAGTCAGAAAATGAAACCAACTCAAGTGGAAGTTTAATATCAGCCGATGCCGATGATTTGAGTGATTCCTTTGTTACAAATGATGATTCTATCAACTATGACAGTGATTCTTTTGATTGCTATGATGATTCCTTCATTGATGATGATGATTCAATGCAACATCCGTCCAACTTCTCACTGGCATCCTGCCTTGAAAATGTAAACAAAGAATACCATTTTCCCTACAGTCTTAGGAAAAGAACAAAGTCATCAGAGAAAACAAGTCAAATTCATTCATCATTGAATTATTCACCAATGTTGACTCGATCAAAATTTATCAAGAGTCAAAATATGTTGACGGAAACCAGGAACCAGTCGGAAGAAAGTACTTCTCATTCCATGCAAAGTTCTCAAAGATCACAACAAATGCAAGCAGAGAATGAAAGAATAAGCAGAAATATGCACAAGGCCACATATAATCTGCCAACGGAGAGAAATTCACCGTAAGATTTTACTAATTAATCCAAATATAGGATCGATTCTTTAGGTTGCAAGTTTTTATTGAAAACCATCATCCACTTTCAGGTTGTTGCCAACTCGCCAGGAGAAAATTTGTTGCTGGGTCAACGACTTTGAAAAAACTGAAAAATACGAAGAAATGCTCTGATCAAGGGTAGTGATGACCTTTGAATGAAAAAGTTTCAAGAAAGGCCTCTCCCAAGTGCTAACCATTTTAACGATTACATATTATTAAGGGTTCAATATGATATTAGCGATTAGTATTATACAAAATGTGAAACAATAAATCCATCACAGTCATGGAATAACCACTGTATTCAATTCATGAAAGTTACTAAATTTTTTTTCTATTCTTCGTGTTCTTTGTGGTAACCTTATCAAGGATTTATGATTTGTTTTAAATGTGAATCATTGATTTTTACGAATAGGTTTTAATTTCTTGGTTTTATTTCAATAGGGTTTATAAAGTTTATTTAGATAAGTAATGTTTGCATTAGAGGGTCCCTTCCAAAACAGCTTGGCTTAGTGATAAATATAAAAATATATGCGTGGTATGAACTACTTCAAACTTGACGACCTGAAAGCAGAGGGTAATTCTTTGCTTATTCTATTTTCAGAAACATGCAACAACAAACAAGCAAAGAAGAGGAATGGGCAACACTTAAAGATAATGAAATGTTCAGTTCATCGGATGATGACATGCAAGTTTTAAATTGTAGACGACGGCGTAAGTACCTGATACAAGATGACTTGCTAGATATAATGAAGAACAATGCTTTTGACTCTTCAACCGATGATTTTGATAACGAGGTTCTGCATCACAGTGACCATGATGAGGCGTATCATCAAAAAAGAAATCATGTTTATCACGATCATAAATTTGAGCGAAAGATAGTCATGACATCACAGTCAGAAGTTACAAAAGATTCTGCAATGGGAGATTCGAAATCGAGGAAGGATGCCTTGGAAATCCATTCTCTCGACAATAGCATATTTGCTGAGAAGGAGAATGATCGCTTTGCGAATACTCTTGGTTACCGCTCAAAATTACGAATGAATCCACCAAACTACAAAAAAGAATTTATAAACTCAGATCTGCCTAAAAGGTCAGTTAACAGGCCCAATTATAAAGATAATTTTATTTACATTTCTGATGAAGAAAGCTGTTTCCATGTACAATCAAACTGCGACCACAAGAATTGCCTGAAAGAAGAATGTTCTAAACAAATAGATCTTAAACATAAATATGAGATAGAAAACTGGGACATCAGTTCTAAAAAGGTAATTTCATCGAAAAAGAAGAAAAGAAGACTTGCATTGTCACCAAATAAATCTAATATACCTTGTGATGACACGCCAATCACGTTGCAGTGTATGAGCCAGCCTGTTGTTGATACCAAAGAGTATTGTGCAAGTTCAAAGCTAAATGGGGAGAAGAAAGGCAAAGCTAACTGCCAACGCACACATACGAAAAAGAAAGTGAATGAAGAGAAGTGCTTTAGTTCCAAAGGCATTAAAGAAGTTGATATTTCAGATAGTGATACTGATGAGGAAAGTACATTAACCAATATGCCTCGCTTTCGTACAATTATTCGTCGAAAACAAAATACAAGGATGCCACGATACGACTTTTAGAATGAACGTAGAGAAGTATGTTGCTGTTGTTGCTTTAACTCTTTATCGAAGAAGTTTTGCGAAGTAACTGTAACTTTATCAAGGATTATAGTAGATATAAAGATGACCTTAATGTACAGTTGGTATGAGTCTTATCTAGACAATGTAGAAAAACCTTAAAACAGATGATACTTTTCAAAGTTGCAATTTGGTTCTCATAATTTGAAACTAGCATATAGGTTTAATACTTTTTTCTATTTTTCTCCCGTGCATGTAAATGTAGTCTTAAGACACCGAAAAGCTAAGTTTATCCACGCAGCGTCATGTCCCTTCTTTAACCAAACTTCCAATTGGTAGTCTACCATCCGATTGGTTGACACTGAAATCATCCCGCTTGGCAATACGGGCAAAACAGCTTCAACAAAAGCACATACGACAAGCTGCTTCAAATTTCATATCAGAACTATGAGCATGGACGTTCATCCTCGTTTACTTTGATTTTGTAATTTTCTTTGTACAGTTTTCACATGTCCTTTGTGAAGGATCGAAAACAGAGAACTGTTCTGAACAGACAGTGTTCTAATTGGGGAGATATTTTAGCAGGAGTACCCCAGGATTCGATCTTTGGACCATTATTCTTTCTTGTTTGTATCAATGATCTCAATGTAGATTTGAAATGTAATGTTGAGCTTTTTGCCGATGATGCGTCCAGCTAATGAAACTGGACAACACGTGAACTATGACATACGGCTGGTAAGTCAATGGGCCCATGATTGAAGGATATGTCAATCCCGATCCGCAAATGCAAACTGTTGAATCATTATTTTCATGAGAAATGAAATGATCATGCAGTGATCCTTTTTAACAATATACCGGTAAAGAAGTAAATAAACATAAACACCTAAGTGTTATCTTAGAATGAAAACCTTTTGCTCACCTCATATCAAAGCTGCGATCTCTAAAACGAGAGAGAATATTGGATTCTAAAGTACCTCTCCAAATACCAGGTGATCCACGTTTTAGATCATAGATAGCTCCCTGAAATCAAAAGCTATTTTCAAATGCTATCTATCACAGTTTACTAGAATGGCTTAGCTATCTTTTCAGATTCTTCATGGCCATTTTAAGCAATAATTACCATCGGAAAAACCAGAGTCAAGAAATTTTCGAACCCGGATTCCTCATTTTGAGTAAAATAATGGCAATCATTTTACTGACAACATTTTGTGAAAATTTGAAATAGCAATGGATTTGAATTCACCTGGGGAATTGCTCTGTTTGCAAAGTGATTGAGTCCTGTTCCTCATTCAAATTTCATCCTCCAAAGCAAATTTGGAATTCATATTTGTCACATCTTCCAACATATCGAGTGAAAACGAGGAAACAGAAGGAGAGAAAATTACTTTTCATTATTCTACAGTTGTTTTCTCGGACGGTAGATGTACCTTAAACTGACCAAGAAACACCTCAAAAGATATCTGAGCCTTTCAGCTATATGCTGATACCTTGATTATATTTATAACATTTGCTTTTAGGAAACTATTTGCGATCTAGCTCATCGTGAAGTATATTTGGGTCATCCGATATTTACCCAGAGGCAGGCAAACGTGAAGTTGCGGTTTTCAGCGCCAAGCGCTGGGAGGGCGCTGGGATCGTAGAAATAGCTATAGCGCTAATCGAGTCTGCGACCCCTTGTCATGACGCTCAAAGGTGCTGGTGGGATTTGAGCTCCATCCGCCTGACTGCTCTGGCTGTAAAGTCAGTGATACAACACGGCGCCACAACATCTTCAATTATACAAACGTACATACGACCCCAACTAGACTACGGGGATATCATCTATCATATTCTAGCTAAAGAGGGAGATTTCAGTCAAGACCAAAGTTGATGGAAAATTAGCATCTGTGCAATATTCTGCTGCTCTTGCTCTATTTCATAGATGTGAGAATTCATCCTAGAAAATTGTGATGTTTAAAAACATCTTTTAGGAATAACTGTTAAATTCATTGACAAGACTAAAATACGAAAAAAACATAGTTGAAAAAGTGATAAAAGTGGAATAAGAACTACTGAGGGAAAATTATCTATTTCATAGATGTGAGAATTCATCCCAGAATCTGTGATGTTTAAAAACCTTTGGACTAGGACAGTTATCTAGGATCTCCTTTCTTTTCTTTTCTTGTTCATCCTCCCACCTCCCGCCATCCCTTCTCACCAATACTTCTATTCAAAATTGCAATAAAGTGCTGTAATTATTGGTTTTTGGATTTCCATATCAGTTTGAGCATGCGCAAACAGCATTTTATTGATATTTTTGCTCATTTTCTTTCATTTCAGTTAATTTTGAACTAATTTTTTGCACCTACAGGGTGTCCCAGAAAAATTGTGCCCCGTTTGCCTGAAGATTGCGACAAAACAACTAAAGATTCTCACTAAACTTTTCCATGATGTTGCTCTTCAGATGTTCAATTAAAGTTTGCTACCATCCCCGTAAAAATCTGTTGAGAAATGATGGAGCTATGACGTTCAGAAGGCCAAATTTACCTGATGACTGAAACCAGCGGTCGGCCATTTTGTTTTACCATTTTGCAACGGTAAACAGCTTCATGGATGAGCTGAAACAGTAGCCTCCAATTTCATAGCTCTCGCGAAAGTTTCAGCTATCTTCAGAGAGTTCAGCTATTTCTTACCCGACGACCCTTGATTGAATGTCAAAACGAAGACAAGGATCCCAAGATAATAAACAACCAAACGGTAATGAAAAACATATAGTCACGTTTTGTTTGCAGGTGTGAGGAGTGTCTGAACCAATTATTTAGTTTATTGATCAGTTCAAAATCTTTTGCCCCTCTCATTTCTTTAGTTCATTGTCTTCGGTAGTAAATCAACAATTGCTTGTAACAAATTAAGGAAGAAATCTATGTAAGGAAGGCGGCAAATTTAATTTTAAATATATTTTTGTCGAAACCTTTGGCGTTTTACTACTTTGGGAATTCGTATCTTCATTTTTGCATTCCATCAAAGATCGTGGGGTACACAATAGATGAACTCTCTGATGATTATTGGAATTTTCACGAGAGCTATGACATTAGAGGCTGCTATTTCAGTTCATCCATGAAGCTGTTTATCGTTGCAAAATAGTAAGATAAAATGGCCGACCGCTGGTTTCAGTCATCAGGTAAATTTGGCCTTCTGAACGTCATAGCTCCATCATTTCTCAACAGATTTTTACGGGGATGGTAGCAAACTTTAATTGAATATCTGAAGACCAACATCATGGAAAAGGTTAGTGAGAATCTTTAGTTGTTTTGTCGCAATCTTCAGGCAAACGGGGCACAATTTTTCTGGGACACCCTGTATAATTATGTTAATGTTGAAGCAAAGAGTGAATTTTTTTGGAAGATTTATCAACTACAAAAATTTACATTCCCTTGTATTTGCTTTTTTATGTTGATTTCTGGAACATGTTCATTAGTCAATTATTGATCCCTTCAGTCAAACTATTTATCTCTGCCATTATTTACCCTACTAGTTGTGGCTTATTTTTACTTACTCTGTACTTGTGGTGTTTTTCACCAACACACTTTGTCTCCAAAATTACAAGAGATGTAGCAATAAGAGTTACTTCTATTGTTCTTTAGACAATTGGCTTTTAAAATACAACAATGATAGTTAACTAGTTACCTCAAGTCATATCTTCGGGGTTCAAGTCATATCTTAGGGGGTCAAATCATATCTTGGGGGTCAAGTCATATGTTGGGGGGTCAGCTCATGTCTTGGGGGCTCAAATCTTGGAGGGTCAAGTCATATGTTTGGGGGGGGGGGTCATGTCATATGTTGGGGGGTCAGGTCATATGTTGGGGGTCAGGTCATATCTTGGTGGGTAAAGTTATAACTTGGGGGTCAAGTCATATCTTGGGGATCAAGTCATATCTTGGGAAGTCAAGTCATATCTTTGGGGTTCAAGTCATATCTTAGGGAGTCAAATCATATCTTGGGGGGTCAAGTCATATGTTGGGGGTCATCTCATATGTTGGGGGGTTAGGTCATATGTTGGGGGGTCAGGTCATATGTTGGGGGTCAGGTCATATGTTGGGGGGTCAGGTCATGTTCCAATCTATACCTATTCCCTTTTGACTCCAGTTTTCCATCCTAACACCACCCACCCTATCATCTTTTAATGGTATATAGTCTATATTCTAGTCACATGCTGTCATTAGGGGTATTTGATGGTAAACCATTCTCTTGACCAGAGGCTGGAGGGGGAGCATTATCACCCGAGCTGGCAATTTACCAGACCAACTTTTCCTAGCTCAACCTTTTGCGTAGAATACGAATCCGGATGTTGCTTGGGCGATTAGGGGGACGTTTTTAAGATATAGGGGGTTGAGGGTCAAAATACATGACATTAGCCTGTTTCTTACGTTTTCTGCAATATTACAATTAAATGGGTGACTTGTGATGATACCTGATGCAGCTGTGAGCTTTTTTGACAAGCACTGCCTGTCTCAAAAATTTGGAGGAAAATATAATTTGCAGGGGGTCAATGGGTCCAGAAAGCGAAGAGACTATAATTGGGTGAAACTGAATACTGAGTGTATTTCACGACTTGTTGTTCCATGCATTTTTTAGCTTGTCCATGAACGCAAAAGTTTATTTGAGATGCTTTATGATTCGATGAAGGCATCATTCTCGTTGCATAAACGAGAGGCATTGAATTAATGCTAATAAAAAAATGCTTCATGCCGTTAAAGATTATGCTTCTTGCAACATACAAGAAATGAAAGGCCGGATTCAGTTCAGTCTCTGATTTTAGCTACTGCTTAGACATAAAAAACAGTTTTGAATGGTTCCAGAATACCTGCCATGCTCTCATACCTGCCATGTTTTAAGTACCCTTCCTTTTAAGTACCCTTCCTTTTAAGTACCCTTCCTTTTAAGTACCTTTCCTTTTAAGTACCCTTCCTTTTAAGTACCCTTCCTTTTAAGTACCCTACCCTTTTAAGTACCCTAACCTTTTAAGTACCCTTTTAAGTACCCTTTTAAATACCCTTTTAAGTACTTAAATTCTATAGAATGTTGCAAACGTGTTGAACAGGTATTCGATCAAAGTGAGACTTCAGCATAGAGTTTAAGCTGCAACAAAACATCTCTTAACTAGATGTGAGAATTCATTACAGAATCTGTGATGCTCAAAAACATCTACTTCCAACACTTGTTTAACTGAAGAAGTAGATAATTCACAACTTTATATTTTTTTGACAATTCTGTAGAATGTTGCAATAGTTTGAACTTGTATTGGATCAAAGTGAGACTTCAGCATAGAGTTTAAGCTGCAACAAAACATCTCTTAACTAGATGTGAGAATTCATTACAGAATCTGTGATGCTCAAAAACATCTACTTCCAACACTTGTTTAACTGAAGAAGTAGATAATTCACAACTTTATATTTTTTTGACAATTCTGTAGCATGTTGCAATAGTTTGAACTTGTATTGGATCGAAGTGAAACTTCAGCGGAGGGTTTAGGTTGCAACAAAACGTCTCTTAACTAGATTTGAGAATTCATCACAGAATCTGGGATGCTCAAAACCATCTACTTCTAACAAATGTTAAACTGAATAAAAAGACAATTCACAAACATATGTTATATGTGACAAGTCTATAAATATTTTAATCAAATTAAACTTCTAATCAATCGATGTGAAACTTCAGCAGAGAGTATAAGTTGCGACAAAACGTCACTTAACTACATGTGAGAATTCATCACAGAATCTGGGATGCTCAAAAACATCTACTTCTAACAAATGTTAAACTGAATAAAAAGACAATTCACAAACATATAATAAATGTGACAACTCCATAGAATGTTGTATATGTGTTGAACGTGTATGCGATCAAAGTGAGACTTCATCATCGACTTTAAGTTCATTATCACCTCAATTGTCGGGATTTTACTGACAATGCAGGTGCTATCAAGTGTTGTCTAATGCAAACAAATCAAAACACTGTTTATGCTCGTTATTACTTCAAATCTCAACATCTTGATTATAATAGACGTTATTTGAAGTGTACTTGGATTGAAAAGATAAAAACGTTGTATTTTTACATTATCACCTCATTTGTCGGGATTTCACTGACAATGCAGGTGCTATCAAGTGTTGTCTAATGCAAACATATCAAAACACTGTTTATGCTCGTTATTACTTCAAATCTCAACATCTTGATTATAATAGACGTTATTTGAAGTGTACTTGGATTGAAACGATAAAAACGTTGTATTTTTACATTATCACCTCATTTGTCGGGATTTTACTGACAATGCAGGTGCTATCAAGTGTTGTCTAATGCAAACAAATCAAAACACTGTTTATGCTCGTTATTACTTCAAGTCTCAAAAAATTGAAGTCAATAGACATTATTTGAAGTGTATTGGGACGGAATCAATAAAAACGTCGTATTTTGTCATTATCACCTCTATTGTCGGAATTTTACTGACAATGCAGGTGCTATTAAACTTGGTCTAATACAAACCAATCAAAATATTGTTTATGCTCGTTTTTACTTCAAATCTCAACAGGTTGATGTCAATAGACGTTATTTGAAGAGTATTTGGATTGAATCGATAAAAACGGTGTACTTTTCATTATCACCTCAATAGACCTTTTAGCTATTCTACAAAAGATCCTGGATCGAGCGTTATTTTTATACATTTTCATACGCATGGTTCGATTGAGTGGCGTTGGGTTTTCTATTACTATTGTGCACATTCGAAAATTCTACAGAATGTAGCAAAATATCGTTCGATTCTGAGTCTTTTCAGAATAGCTAAAAGGTCTATTGTCGGGATTTTCTGACAGTGAATTTGCTATTAAACTTGGTCTAATGCAAACAAACATAAACACTGTTTATGCTCGTTTTTACATCAAATCTCAACAATTTGATGTCAATGGACGTTATTTGAAGTGGATTTGGATGGAATCAATAATAATTTTGCATTTGCCTTATTAATTAATTTGTCTTTATTAATTCTTTTTTAGTACCCTACTAACTTTTTAAGTAGCCTACTAATTCTTTTTAACAGCCTACTAACTTTTCAGTATCCTTTTGGAAAATTGCTTTTGTTTCACCCAAATGAAAATGTCTCATAATGATTGAAAATACTTCAGTAGCAAAGTCAAATGTTAAGTAAAAGATAAATTTTAAGAATAATTACAGAGGCAAAAAATATTTATTAAAAAGATGTGAGAATTAATCACATAAACGATGATTTTTAAAAACATCTGTGGAAAATAGCTCTTAACTTGATTGAGATTGCTTAAGTAGCAAAGACATCTGTTCAGTAAAACATGCAACTCAACAAGGAATTACAGAGAGAGAGGGCAAAAACATTAGTAAAGATAAAGCTGAAAAGACAAAGCATTCTATTGTAATGATTTTAAAATTTTATGCTATATACAACACTATACTGCAAATGTCTTAAATCTCTAAATAAAGAAAAAGGCTGATCTTAAAATACCCATAATGACAGCATGTGACTAAGATAAAGACTATATATCAATTAAGGAGGAGAGGGCGGGCAGTGGGAGGATGAACAACTGAAGAAGAAAGCAAATGAATATAGAAGGGAACATGAGCTGACCCCCAAAGATATGAGCTGACCCCCCAAGATATGAGCTGACCCCCCAAGATATGAGCTGACCCCCAAGATGTGAGCTGACCCCCCAAGATATGAGCTGACACCCCAAGATATGAACTGACCCCCCAAGATATAAGCTAACCCCCCAAGATATGAGCTGACCCATCAAGATATGAGCTGACCTCCCAAGATATAAGCTGACCCCCCAAGATATAAGCTGATCCCCAAAGATATGAGTTGACCCCCCAAGATATAAGCTGACCCCCCAAGATATGAGCTGACCCCCGAGATATGAGTTGACCCCCAGAGATATGAGCTGACCCCCAAGATATGAGCAGACCCCCCGAGATATGAGCTGACCCCCAAGATATGAGCTGACAAACCAAGATATGAGCTGATCCCCCAAGATATGAGCTGATCCCCTAAGATATGAGCTGACCCCTCAAGATTTGAGCTGAGCCCAAAAGATATGTGAATAATAGCAAGAATAATAAGTTTGAATTAAGGATCAATAATCGACTATTGAAGATGTTCCAGAAATGAACGTTTAAAACAAATAAAGTGGAACATACTTTTTTGTATTTGATAGATCTTCCAAAAAATCTACTCTATAATACAACATAAAAATAATTAAAGGTGCAAAGAATTAGTTCAAAATTAATTGAAATGAAAGAAAATTAACAAACAATATCAATAAAATGCTGCTTGCACATGCTCAAACAGGTATGGAAACAGAAATACCCATAATGAGAAAACTTTACTACGATTTAAAGTATAAGTATAGGTGAGAAGAAAGGGTGGGAGGTGGGAGGATGGACAAGGAAAGAAAAGAAAGAAGAACAAGGATGTTTGGCTTAGGGTTAGATGTTTGGCTTAGGGTTAGATGTTTGGCTTAGGGTTAGATGTTTGGCTTAGGGTTAGATGTTTGGCTTAGGGTTAGATGTTTGGCTTAGGGTTAGATGTTTGGCTTAGGGTTAGATGTTTGGCTTAGGGTTAGATGTTTGGCTTAGGGTTAGATGTTTGGCTTAGGGTTAGATGTTTGGCTTAGGGTTAGATGTTTGGCTTAGGGTTAGATGTTTGGCTTAGGGTTAGATGTTTGGCTTAGGGTTAGATGTTTGGCTTAGGGTTAGATGTTTGGCTTAGGGTTAGATGTTTGGCTTAGGGTTAGATGTTTGGCTTAGGGTTAGATGTTTGGCTTAGGGTTAGATGTTTGGCTTAGGGTTAGATGTTTGGCTTAGGGTTAGATGTTTGGCTTAGGGTTAGATGTTTGGCTTAGGGTTAGATGTTTGGCTTAGGGTTAGATGTTTGGCTTAGGGTTAGATGTTTGGCTTAGGGTTAGATGTTTGGCTTAGGGTTAGATGTTTGGCTTAGGGTTAGATGTTTGGCTTAGGGTTAGATGTTTGGCTTAGGGTTAGATGTTTGGCTTAGGGTTAGATGTTTGGCTTAGGGTTAGATGTTTGGCTTAGGGTTAGATGTTTGGCTTAGGGTTAGATGTTTGGCTTAGGGTTAGATGTTTGGCTTAGGGTTAGATGTTTGGCTTAGGGTTAGATGTTTGGCTTAGGGTTAGATGTTTGGCTTAGGGTTAGATGTTTGGCTTAGGGTTAGATGTTTGGCTTAGGGTTAGATGTTTGGCTTAGGGTTAGATGTTTGGCTTAGGGTTAGATGTTTGGCTTAGGGTTAGATGTTTGGCTTAGGGTTAGATGTTTGGCTTAGGGTTAGATGTTTGGCTTAGGGTTAGATGTTTGGCTTAGGGTTAGATGTTTGGCTTAGGGTTAGATGTTTGGCTTAGGGTTAGATGTTTGGCTTAGGGTTAGATGTTTGGCTTAGGGTTAGATGTTTGGCTTAGGGTTAGATGTTTGGCTTAGGGTTAGATGTTTGGCTTAGGGTTAGATGTTTGGCTTAGGGTTAGATGTTTGGCTTAGGGTTAGATGTTTGGCTTAGGGTTAGATGTTTGGCTTAGGGTTAGATGTTTGGCTTAGGGTTAGATGTTTGGCTTAGGGTTAGATGTTTGGCTTAGGGTTAGATGTTTGGCTTAGGGTTAGATGTTTGGCTTAGGGTTAGATGTTTGGCTTAGGGTTAGATGTTTGGCTTAGGGTTAGATGTTTGGCTTAGGGTTAG
>OZ026584.1:21177544-21224544 GCA_964020215.1 Aurelia sp. 3 sensu Dawson et al. (2005)
GCTCATATCTTGGGGTCAGCTCATATCTTGGGGGGTCAACTCATATCTCGGGGGGTCAGCTCATATCTTGGGGGGTCAACTCATATCTTGGGGGGTCAGCTTATATCTTGGGGGTCAGCTTATATCTTGGGAGGTCAGATCATATCTTGGGGTGTCAGCTCATATCTTGGGGAGTCAGCTCATATCTTGGGGGTCAGCTCATATATTGGGGGATCAGCTCATATATTGGGGGGTCAGCTTATATCTTGGGGGGTCAGCTCATATCTTGATTGGTCAGCTCATATCTTGGAGGTTAGCTTATATCTTTAGGGGGTCAGCTCATATCTTGGGGTGTCAGCTCATATCTTGGGGTGTCAGCTCATATCTTGGGGGTCAGCTCATATCTTGGGGGGTCAGCTCATATCTTGGGGGTCAGCTTATATCTTTGGGGGTCAGCTCATGTTCCTTTCTATATTCATTTGCTTTCTTCTTCAGTTGTTCATCCTCCCACTGCCCGCCCTCTCCTCCTTAATTGATATATAGTCTTTATCTTAGTCACATGCTGTCATTATGGGTATTTTAAGATCAGCCTTTTCTCTATTTAGAGATTTAAGACATTTGCAGTATAGTGTTGCATATAGCATAAAATTTTAAAATCATTACAATAGAATGCTTTGTCTTTTCAGCTTTATCTTTACGAATGTTTTTGCCCTCTCTCTCTGTAATTCCTTGTTGAGTTGCATGTTTTACTGAACAGATGTCTTTGCTACTTAAGCAATCTCAATCAAGTTAAGAGCTATTTTCCACAGATGTTTTTAAAAATCATCGTTTATATGATTAATTCTCACATCTTTTTAATAAATATTTTTTGCCTCTGTAATTATTCTTAAAATTTATTTTTTACTTAACATTTGACTTTGCTACTGAAGTATTTTCAATCATTATGAGACATTTTCATTTGGGTGAAACAAAAGCAATTTTCCAAAAGGATACTGAAAAGTTAGTAGGCTGTTAAAAAGAATTAGTAGGCTACTTAAAAAGTTAGTAGGGTACCAAAAAAGAATTAATAAAGACAAATTAATTAATAAGGCAAATGCAAGATTATTATTGATTCCATCCAAATCCACTTCAAATAACGTCCATTGACATCAAATTGTTGAGATTTGATGTAAAAACGAGCATAAACAGTGTTTATGTTTGTTTGCATTAGACAGCATTTAATAGCACCTGCATTGTCAGTTAAATCCTGACAAATAAGGTGATAATGATAAAATACAACGTTTTTATCGTTTCAATCCAAATACCTTTCAAATAAAGTCTATTGACATCAAATTGTTTAGATTTAAAGTAAAAACGAGCATAAACAATATTTTGATTTGTTTGTATTAGACCAAGTTTAATAGCACCTGCATTGTCAGTAAAATTCCGACAATAGAGGTGATAATGACAAAATACGACGTTTTTATTGATTCCGTCCCAATACACTTCAAATAATGTCTATTGACTTCAATTTTTTGAGACTTGAAGTAATAACGAGCATAAACAGTGTTTTGATTTGTTTGCATTAGACAACACTTGATAGCACCTGCATTGTCAGTAAAATCCCGACAAATGAGGTGATAATGTAAAAATACAACGTTTTTATCGTTTCAATCCAAGTACACTTCAAATAACGTCTATTATAATCAAGATGTTGAGATTTGAAGTAATAACGAGCATAAACAGTGTTTTGATTTGTTTGCATTAGACAACACTTGATAGCACCTGCATTGTCAGTAAAATCCCGACAAATGAGGTGATAATGTAAAAATACAACGTTTTTATCGCTTCAATCCAAGTACACCTCAAATAACGTCTATTATAATCAAGATGTTGAGATTTGAAGTAAAAACGAGCATAAGCAGTGTTTTGATTTGTTTGCATTAGATCACGTTTAATAGTACCTGCATTGTCAGTTAAATCCCGACAATTGAGGTGATAATGAACTTAAAGTCGATGATGAAGTCTCACTTTGATCGCATACACGTTCAACACATATACAACATTCTATGGAGTTGTCACATTTATTATATAGTTGTGAATTGTCTTTTTGTTTAGTTTGACATGTGTTTGAAGTAGATGTTTTTGAGCATCCCAGATTCTGTGATGAATTCTCACATGTAGTTAAGTGACGTTTTGTTGCAACTTATACTCTCTGCTGAAGTTTCACATCGATTGATTAGAAGTTTAATTTGATTAAAATATTTATAGACTTGTCACATATAACATATGTTTGTGAATTGTCTTTTTATTCAGTTTAACATTTGTTAGAAGTAGATGTTTTTGAGCATCCCAGATTCTGTGATGAATTCTCACATGCAGTTAAGTGACGTTTTGTTGCAACTTATACTCTCTGCTGAAGTTTCACATCGGTTGATTAGAAGTTTAATTTGATTAAAATATTTATAGACTTGTCACATATAACATATGTTTGTGAATTGTCTTTTTATTCAGTTTAACATTTGTTAGAAGTAGATGTTTTTGAGCATCCCAGATTCTGTGATGAATTCTCACATGTAGTTAAGTGACGTTTTGTTGCAACTTATACTCTCTGCTGAAGTTTCACATCGATTGATTAGAAGTTTAATTTGATTAAAATATTTATAGACTTGTCACATATAACATATGTTTGTGAATTGTCTTTTTATTCAGTTTAACATTTGTTAGAAGTAGATGTTTTTGAGCATCCCAGATTCTGTGATGAATTCTCACATGTAGTTAAGTGACGTTTTGTTGCAACTTATACTCTCTGCTGAAGTTTCACATCGATTGATTAGAAGTTTAATTTGATTAAAATATTTATAGACTTGTCACATATAACATATATTTGTGAATTGTCTTATTATTCAGTTTAACATTTGTTGGAAGTAGATGTTTTTGAGCATCCCAGATTCTGTGATGAATTCTCACATCTAGTTAAGAGACGTTTTGTGGCAACTTAAACTCTCTGCTTTGGTCTCACATCGATAGATTCGATGTTTAATTTGATTGCAACGTTTTATAGAATTGTCACATATAACATATATTTGTGAATTGTCTTATTATTCAGTTTAACATTTGTTGGAAGTAGATGTTTTTGAGCATCCCAGATTCTGTGATGAATTCTCACATCTAGTTAAGAGACGTTTTGTGGCAACTTAAACTCTCTGCTGAGATCTCACTTCGATAGATTCGATGTTTAATTTGATTGCAACGTTTTATAGAATTGTCACATATAACATATATTTGTGAATTTTCTTATTATTCAGTTTAACATTTGTTGGAAGTAGATGTTTTTGAGCATCCCAGATTCTGTGATGAATTCTCACATCTAGTTAAGAGACGTTTTGTGGCAACTTAAACTCTCTGCTGAGATCTCACATCGATAGATTCGATGTTTAATTTGATTGCAACGTTTTATAGAATTGTCACATATAACATATATTTGTGAATTGTCTTATTATTCAGTTTAATATTTGTTGGAAGTAGATGTTTTTGAGCATCCCAGATTCTGTGATGAATTCTCACATCTAGTTAAGAGACGTTTTGTGGCAACTTAAACTCTCTGCTGAGATCTCACATCGATAGATTCGATGTTTAATTTGATTGCAACGTTTTATAGAATTGTCACATATAACATATATTTGTGAATTGTCTTATTATTCAGCTTAACATTTGTTGGAAGTAGATGCTTTTGAGCATCCCAGATTCTGTGATGAATTCTCAGATCTAGTTAAGCGAGGTTTTGTTGCAACTGTATGCTGAAGTCTCACTTTGATCGAATACATGTTTAACACGTTAACAACATTTTAAAAAATGTGTCACATATTACATGTAGGTGTGAATTAGGGTCATGTCAGATGTGTGGGGGTCAGGTAATATGTTGGAGGTTCAGGTCATATGTTTGGGTTAGATCATACTTTGGGGTCATGTCATATTTTGGGCGGTCTTATTTTTAACTTACAAAACGGATTGTGTAGGAGGACAATTTCTATCGAAGGTCGTTCCTTTTGCAAAATTAATTTGATTCAATGTTCCAAGATTTGACTTTAGATGACGTTTAAAAGTTTTCAGATTTCTTTGCTCTTTCAAGTTAGTACTGAGAGTGCTCTACACTACAAGGCCTCTGTATCGTAATGAATGCATGTCTTCCTACTTCTGTTCTTACTCGTGCGATTTCAAAAGCCTTTGCTATTATGGTCTTTTCAATTGATTTAACAGCTATTTTTAAAAGATGTTTTTAAACATCACAGATTCTGGGGTGGAATCTCACATCTATAAAATAGATGGTTTTTGCATCTGTCATTCTTTAAAGACAAATGACGGATATATAGTGGCAAGTTTAAAAATAGAACAAAACTTGGGCGCCTGCCATCATTTGTCCCATTGTTTTGACAACCTTTTGAGATCATAAAACATATAGGAATACAATAGGCTATTTTTAGATTGCCCAGGCCCCTGATTTAAGTCGCCTTATTTCTCCATCATTTGTCTTGCAGGTGTAGATTACTAAAAAGGTGCCCTCTAGATGCAATACGTCTCGAGGCGGTTTTTCAGACCCCTACGAGCCACTGCACAGCACACTTTGAAACAAAGGAAAGAAAGCCTGGAGGCAGGCATGCGCAGAGTAAGAGAGTTTGAGCAGAAATGGTTCATGTAAACGAGAATGGGAGAGACTTTACAACTCTGGAAAATTTCTCTCCCAGCAAGAGCTTTCTGTTGAGGCAACATTCACATCAATATTGTCTATGGTTCCACCTGTCTGAATTTGAACAATCAAAAACACTGCAATTGCCTCAATATTTCAAAATGCTCCTTTACTTCCGTTTGTGATGCATACCAGGAAAGAGAAAACACTTTTGTTTGTATGAATCGTTTGCAAGAACAACAATCGTCTGAAATGAATCTTGCCAATTGTTTTCATTTCTATCGATTTCTATGGTGTTAAAAAGAAAGGTTTCTTTGTGACTCTGCGCATGGCACACACACCATTGTTTGGAATTGTGCTGCACAGTATCCCGCAGCGGTCTGAAAAACCGCCTTGAGACGTATTGCATCAAGACGTATTGCACCGACTAAAAAACACATCACGATAGGAGAGACAACAGCAACAACAATTCAACTCAAATGTAACTTGGGTCCTCATGGAGAAAGGCTGCAGCCAAGGAAAGAGAAAGCAACATGGCCGTAGCACAGGGAGGTGTGCTGCTGTTTTCCCTGAAAGGAAATCAAGAACAATTAGCTGTCAATGTTGCCAAGTATGTATCTTTCACGTTTCAATGCTATCATTCCTCATTGAATGATAAGGCTAAATAATTTTTCAGAATTTCCTACGAAATATTAGTGATGGCAAGCAAGGATCTAGATCTCTAAGTTGAGCACACTATTATAGTATTGTTTTTGTTTTATTTTATTAACCCTGCAGTGGATACGTCCTTTTTTGATTGAGGGAGGGAGGGGGGGTTTTTAAAACTGCCACCCTACCTAACTTTAGCCCAGACTGTAAAGTTTTTTTTAATGTGCAGAGAACGTTTGGTTTCAACTCTGAATAAGTTCAAAGAAGAAACTCTATGGCAAAATATTTGTACACGCATTCTATTGCAAAATACTGTACCAATGGTGTGGTGCAGAACAATCAAAGAACCCTTTGGCGGATACATGGAGCAAGTCTCCAAGCCTAGATTAAGTCTAGTGTTTATCCTCAGTCAATAGTATGTCAGCAATAGCCTGCCAATATATTGGCACTGGTAATAACATAGTTTTAAATAAAACACAAACCCAAGATGAAGGGTGTCCTATCTGGTAGTCTGATAAATGGATCAAAAACACAAGGTCCAATACCCTGATATTGCAATTGATATTGACTCTTTCATAGTATAATTGTACATTAACCTAATTAGTCCAATCAAGAGTCCACCACCCTCATTAATATTGGAAAGAATGTGTTTCCTTTGTTTTTCTATTGCCTGTTGGGGCAGTTGGGATCATTATTCCAAGGGAAGCAGGCAACACCCAAGGAGTGCCAGGGAGCATTCTTAGCTGCTTTGGTGTCATCAGTGTGTTTACCGACTCCATGCTACATTACTGCCAAGACAACCCCTTGCTCCTTGACAAAAAGATAACTTGCACAGCGGATGGGAAAGTATCAGCTATCCCATGGGTTCCATGAGTCGAAAACCTAATCTCCACTGCAGCCTTCTCCAAGAGCTGCTCAACTGTCTCTTGTAATATTCTTGTTGTTGCTTCATAGAGCCATCTTAGATGAAGAGCAAAGCTACAAGGATTGTCTTGAAACTACTCTGTTTTTTCTGCAGATGCAAAATTTGCCAGGCTCTTTTTGAAAACTGTGCAGGTAACACAGCAAACTGGTGGGCAAATCCATGCAGAAATTGGCCTCACAAAGGGCTTTGCGCGGACAGAAAACAAGCCAAAAATTTTTGCATGGGAAAATAATGCGTTCGCCGCGCAGACCAAACTTTACAATCTGGGGTAATAGGTAAGGCTACTAAATTTGGTGTGCTATTAGCGTCAAGCGTGTACTTTCTGAAAATGTAGAAAATACCCTAAAATTAGACAGCATTTTGCTCTCCTTAACATTTTCCTATGTGTGGTCAAGAAAAGCAGCAAAATTGGCCAAAATCAGGAATATCGCGATAAATTTAATTTGGAGCACAATCTCCATCCAAAAATGATAATTGCGATAGAATGCATCAAGTATACACTACAAAAGAAATTTGCAAGATCTTGTAATTTTGCTCCTTTCTTCATGATGATTGGATTTCAAGTATATGCAATTTTTCCAGGGTCAGTCCCAGAAAACTGTCTCATCTGTTAAAATATTTCAATGAAACTTTGTGAGAAGTTGCACAATAGATGGCTACAAGTAGTCAAGAAGTTTCATGACCATAACATTTTTCCTGACAGAGGTATTTAAAAAAATCTAGTAGAGAGGGAGGAATTTGCCCCCCCCCCAAACCAAAATAGGCACATGCCTCTCAGAAATGCTTCTTCACAGATGTAGGCTTATTTCATTTCCTTCATGTCACTCATTTAGGGAAGGCTGCCTTTCACAACACAATGGTTGATTTTCAAGGGGCCCTCCCATAAACAGTTCTATAATTATAATATACAAAAAAATAGGCCTTTTCACGGAAAGAAAAGCATGCTGGGAAAAAGGGAAAATTTCAAGATTTCGACACCACGCAGCTTCGAATTTCGCCAGGTTTTATCGAGGCTTATTTTCGCAACAAAACCTCTCTCCTGAGCGAGCACAAAGACGTTAGATATCTTTTGTGCATATCGTTAAAATCCTTGAACTTCAGAGATTACGAAATGGCAATATGTTTTTCAATCTGATTTTTAGAAATCTTTTTACATAGCCAAAAAGAAACACGAGGAAGTTTCCAAAATCGCAGAATTATGCTTAGGCCCTTGCGACCAAACGCCACATTTAGGCACATAATTCTGCTATCAAATGAGGAAATCAACTGAAATTCAAAATGAAAGCACTTCATTTATCCGTGTAGTCGGATACAAATTTGCAGGGTGCTACCTAAACGTATATGAATGTAGGGAGGTCAGACAGCTCAGATCACATGTCGTCCTTCCCAATGAAAACTTCCGAATAAAGTATCTTTACAGAAACTGGGTTCAATTTTCCTACAAAGCGAAAGAAACCCTTTTACTGCTGATTTTTTCATCCAAATATTGTCGATAAAAGCATTTTCCAATATTTCATTGATGTTTCTACTAACTGCCATTTTTGAAATATCGTCTCTTCAGAAACTTATTTTAGCTCATAAATCCAAGTCAGGTTTAGGCCTTTGAGTTTGACTGTTACTTGACTAAAGCTAAAGCGATGAAAACTGAAAGCTCCCATTAAAAATATTCTGTTCCGTGAGATATTTTGGGCATTATCTCCTCATCTACTATTTAAGCTAAGCAAAAAGATTTAACATGATATCGAAGGCTAATGTTCTGAGAGTTGCATGTCCATGACCTTTGGAAAAGAAAGAAATTAAATTCATTTTGATGCACTTCTCGCTCGCTATTTGTGATTGTCTCGATCTGTTGTTTTAGTCTCTGCATTTCGTCTCTGTTTTAATGTAACAAACACAGCTGACATGATTTAATTCCAGCAACAAGTCGAGAATAAATGTAGAGAATGAAAGATCTACAAACCTTGTCCAACTTTCTTTCTTGTAGTAGTTTCTAAGCATATCCATGAAATCTGGCACTCCCAACTCAAAAAAATGTTTACGATCTCTCGGAGGAAAGCGAGACAAATCAGAAACGATGAAAGAAATATTCTGCCCGTTTGATGAAACTAGTATCAGCAGCGACCAAGGCAGCCATAAACTGCGTAAAATATTTTCCTGGCTTCTTGTTGCAACTTTGAATTCCACCTCGAATGAAAATCGATTTAGAAATAACGTGTAACAGAACTTAGGTCATGTGACAACTGCACTCGTATCTGCACTTTTAATCATTCAATGTCTTATTAAATGACGAGAGGAAAGCATTGATTAAAGTACCTACACTTTCTTTTTACAAGAAACTAGGAATTTCGGCCAATATTGAAAGTTTCTAAAGATTATCAGATTTTGAGTAATTAGAGTTTAAGGAGTTTCTTTTGAATGTTCCATAACAATCGTCATATTTATCTCCTGTCCTATCCTGAAATATTTCGAAACAAGGTTTTATGAAGCCTTCCCAATGTTTAGACATTAAGTAGTTCCTTAATACGATACAACAAACAAGTTAAAATAAAGTAAACATATGCGAAGGATTTTCCCACTAAAGTAAGTGGCTTCTTAGAAATTTTTCCAGTACTTGATTTTCTCTATTTTTTGACGATCCGATGGTTGAGTTTCTTACAAGCAGTTTCTTGCAGAAAAAATAACTTGTGGGGTGACGATTCAACATGATGATTGACAATCAACCTGATGATAAGTTTCATTTTGAGTTGTGAGTCGATACAGGGATTGCTCTTGCTAGGTCAATCTTGTTTGGTTTCCACCCCTATTATCAACCGGCATCGTATTCTGTGTTTCATTGGCTTGCACTTACAGTATGCTTTAGAGATTTTTTGCCCCCCCCCCTCCTTCCACAACACCCTGTTGAAACATTAAGCTACCTCTAAAACTTATGTGTACCTTATACGTCTTTAACACCTTGGTCTATTACATTGATATGTTTCCAAAACACGTTTGTTCTTTTCTAAGAATAAAAGTGTCTTTAATTTCACATGAAAATTTCAGCTTTTTACTACTAAAAATTTCTTAATTTGTGTCTTATTTCTTGGATGGAAGTGGTTTCTATCACTGCCAGATATTTCTTTCTTGACAACAAGCTTCTCACAATTGTCTTTGATTTTACAAAAATTTCTTAGCACAAATTGAACGGAGTACTACAGTTTCTTAAATTTTTCGCCATCCAAGCACAAGTTTCTTATAAACCAGTTTCTTATAAAATAGAAAACGCGTGCAAGAAAATGATATTTAAAAAGAAGTTTGCTAAAACCACTTTAGATTAATCAGTCAATGATTAAAAGTGCAGATACGAGTGCGGTTGTCACATGACCTAAGTTCTGTTACACGTTATTTCTAAATCGATTTTCATTCGAGGTGGAATTCAAAGTTGCAACAAGAAGCCAGGAAAATATTTTACGCAGTTTATGGCTGCCTTTGTCACTATTGATACTAGTTTCATCAAACGGGCAGAATATTTCTTTCATCGTTTCTGATTTGTCTCGCTTTCCTCCGAGAGATCGTGAACATTTTCTTTGAGTTGGGAGTGCCAGAACTCATGGATATGCTTAGAAACTACTACAAGAAAGAAAGTTGGACAAGGTTTGTAGATCTTTCATTCTCTACATTTATTCTCGACTTGTTGCTGGAATTAAATCATGTCAGCTGTGTTTGTTACATTAAAACAGAGAAGAAATGCAGAGACTAAAACAACAGATCGAGACAATCACAAATAGCGAGCGAGAAGTGCATCAAAATGAATTTAATTTCTTTCTTTTCCAAAGGTCATGGACATGCAACTCTCAGAACATTAGCCTTCGATATCATGTTAAATCTTTTTGCTTAGCTTAAATAGTAGATGAGGAGATAATGCCCAAAATATCTCACGGAACAGAATATTTTTAATGGGAGCTTTCAGTTTTCATCGCTTTAGCTTTAGTCAAGTAACAGTCAAATTCAAAGGCCTAAACCTGACTTGGATTTACGAGCTAAAATAAGTTTCTGAAGAGACGATATTTCAAAAATGGCAGTTAGTAGAAACATCAATGAAATATTGGAAAATGCTTTTATCGACAATATTTGGATGAAAAAATCAGCAGTAAAAGGGTTTCTTTCGCTTTGTAGGAAAATTGAACCCAGTTTCTGTAAAGATACTTTATTCGGAAGTTTTCATTGGGAAGGACGACATGTGATCTGAGCTGTCTGACCTCCCTACATTCATATACGTTTAGGTAGCACCCTGCAAATTTGTATCCGACTACACGGATAAATGAAGTGCTTTCATTTTGAATTTCAGTTGATTTCCTCATTTGATAGCAGAATTATGTGCCTAAATGTGGCGTTTGGTCGCAAGGGCCTAAGCATAATTCTGCGATTTTGGAAACTTCCTCGTGTTTCTTTTTGGCTATGTAAAAAGATTTCTAAAAATCAGATTGAAAAACATATTGCCATTTCGTAATCTCTGAAGTTCAAGGATTTTAACGATATGCACAAAAGATATCTAACGTCTTTGTGCTCGCTCAGGAGAGAGGTTTTGTTGCGAAAATAAGCCTCGATAAAACCTGGCGAAATTCGAAGCTGCGTGGTGTCGAAATCTTGAAATTTTCCCTTTTTCCCAGCATGCTTTTCTTTCCGTGAAAACGTCTATTAAACCTAGAGTAGTTTTGGGTATTATGGAAACCTTAATGGAAAAGGTTAAATTGTCAGGTTAATTTGAGAAAAGTTTCACCACACTCTTGATATTAGCAGGTCTTAGCATGCTCTAATGCTTCATCATTACATTCTATTTCCCAAACGTTGGTTGTTGATAAGCGAGACAAAAAATAGAGCCTCTGTTGAGTCAGGCATTATGGAACACTGTGGGGTATTTCAGAACAAGCTATTTCTATTGTTTTTGTAAGGGCCTCTGTTTGAAACATCTCTGGAAGATGGCAGTCAGGAAGCACGTTCATCGGATGTCCTTTGTTATCAGCGCTATGGAGAGTACACAAAATGCTGAAGCAGTCTAATTTCAATAGAAACATATAGTGATGGATGTTTGAAGAGTTGCATCAAGTTAAATTGGTGATCTTGTCTTTCATTTCCAGGACTCTAGGCTTCATTTTCTGAAGATTGCTACAAAATACCCAGCATCCCATAACGCCTGAAGCTACTCTACATAATAAAAACCATAATGCTAAAAACCTATTTACAACTTATTAAAAATTTACGATATAAGGAAAGTTCAACCCTTAATATAATTCATTCTTTAAGTTGTGGCTGTACTTCAAAAAGTGGGACAAGCGGGGGCCAGCCGGGGGGCCGTGCGTGCGGGGGGTGCTGGATGGAGCAGACCCTTTAAGTCATTTCAATGAGATTTCCTCTCTTCCTCCCAACCTTTGTATCATTTTTGTATCATTTCATTTCTTTTCGTAGTTTGTAGTTTATGCTGTAATATTTTCGTGTAAATGTTAAATGTTTCATGTTAATTGTTAAAGCCACAGGGTTGCAATGTATTCTCATTCTCCTTGTGGTATCATCTTGTAACCATGTTCTGTTATTGTAAGATTTTAAATTGATGTATAAAAAAAAAAAAAAAAGTGGGAGAATTAAGTTGACGAAGTGAAACAGTATACATATACACTATGAACTATTGAATATGGATTTGCTATAAGTCTATCTTTTGGTCATAAGAACAAGAGAAGGAAAAAGGAAAACAGAGGAGAGAAGGAAAGATAGACTTGTAACTCTTGTGCACCCAATCAAGGCTACATTCAAATTTTCCTATTCTCGTTACAAGATGTTTAACGGTACAAGATGTTGTATGGTGAATAGGAAAATTTAAATGTAGACTTGATTGGGTGCCCAAGAGTTACACTAGTCTATCTTTCCCTCTCTCCTCTTCTTTTCCTATTTTCTTCTCTCGTTCTTTTGACCAAAAGTTAGACTTGTAGCAAGTCCATATTGAATTTTATTGTATGTTTCTTCTTTTAGGAGGCTTGGTATATCACTTGCTGCACTAAACATTGGATTCTTCAAAAATCAAGGTACCATTATAAAGGTCTTTTACCCTTTTCATTCACATTCTATCAATGTATGAAGTAAAGGCCATGAGTTCTTGGTAGTAATAATATCGCTGGACAAGATCCTAAAAGAAAATTTCATCCCTTTGTAGCCCAAAGCTCTTTGATTGATCCAGTTGGTCAATAATAAGCCTTTTGCATCTAGGCATCACATGACTGGATCTTCATAGCAACCGTTTTTTGGATGGTAAGCCATGCATAGCAGCGCTTCCCCATACAGTGTTCACATAATTGAACCAATTATTATAAAAAGTTTAGCGACAATTTTTGTGAATATCTTTATGCTTATAAAGTAACTAAAGGATTTCCATAAAAGTATGAGAAGCATGAAATAGTTTACATAGTTAAGAGATGTGACTGAGGAGAGGAGAAGTTGATCAAGCTGTGCATACCTAGGCCAATAAATCCAGTATCATGAATTCTGATTAAGGTCCTTCTTCTAATTCTACTTTCAATTAATTATCTTGAATTTTTATTTCATTGTCAAAAGCAGTTTAATTTTATTCGTAGAAAACACTAGTTTTTCCATTTTATGAGGCTGAAAGTTCTCACTTAATTTAAACAGAGTTGGCAGTTGTTGCATCTAAGCTTAGCTACGGTAGTCATGGACTGTATAATCCATCACTGGATTATCCAGTTAAATCACTTCTGTTTAACTTGACATTTCTAAAGCATTTGATAGGATGTGGCATGGTGCATTTAATATATCAGTTTCTTTGGAAAACTTCTTTTTCTAATCCAAAGTTTTCTTAAGGATCAAAAGCAGAGGATTGTACCACATGAACAGAGTTCTAATTGGGGAGAAATTTTTGCAGGGGTGCCCCCTAGAGCTCTATTCTGGGACTAAAAAGACTAAACATTCATGACTAAAAAGATCGTCCCTTCTTACTCGACTCAGGGTTGGTCTCAGCAATTTGAATTTCCTCAAAGTCAAGCATAAAATGTGTGCAGCAAGCGATGAGATGGACGATACGGAGCAGTTTGTCTTGATCTGCCCTTCATTTTGTGTTCAACGACAAGATTTTCTCGCTGGAACTGTTGAATTATTACGACCATTTGCACAAATCGCCGATCTTTCAAATGATCCTTTGACCCAGCTTTGTTTTATGGTGTTCATGACCTTTCTAATAACTTGAAGAGATGATATTGAACAGACTCGAATTGACTTCATGTTTTATCGACGAAACTTGACGGCAGTTTGATTGAGATCTTTGGCAACTTTAGTAGTAAGCAAACACCAAATTCCGTAAATGTCAGGCACTATATCCACCATAAACTTCGTAGTGAATTGCGCCCGTGACATTATTCATTTCTTTGCAACCTGACCCGATTTCTAGTGTCAAACATAATCTGGCATAGTAGCTATTAACTTTTAATCGATAGTAACGTAGTTGTATGCTGTTTAACGTTAAACGTCTTTATTTATTGGCCATTGGGTAGTTATTGTCGTTTGCTCCCCTTCGTATCGTCCCTGGAGTGTAGTATAGTAATAAGAATAAGTATTGTACCCGGCTGAGTCAATAAAAACGCCCGGCGTTTTAAAAAATTCCTGCTCCCTGAATATCAAAAAGCAGTGATATTGAAAACTGTCTTGTTTTATCCCCGATATGTCAAATCAGGTTCAGAATTTACCCAGCTTTAATCTGTCATTCCTCCCCGTCTAAATAGGAGAATTTCTGCAGAAAGCCCCTTTCGAAAACCTGCAAAAACGAGTGAAAACACCAAGCAAGATTTCCCTTTGTTCTGCTTCCTAGCGATAATGACCCTTGGATGTCTTCATGTATTTCATTCTCATGGGAGAATGGGATCCCCCTGAATAAGTTATTCACACTAGGGGAAAGACTTTTCAACCCGCCAGAAGGAAGCACGTGCTAAAAGTCATCGTAAACATATTAGGGATTCTTGCTTGAAGTTTTAGCATGTTTTTCAAGCTAACTCACAGGGATTCATTTTCATTTCATTTTCATTTTCAATCAATTAAGGAGGGTGACCCTTCAACAAAAGTTGTTTTTCAAGGGGCCCTTCATCTAAAAATACTATAAAAACAATAATTACAGAAACTGAATACTTACTAAGAAAATTAAAGCTAATATTTATAAAATTCAAATTTACAATGTGTCCAGAGTATGATGAAAAAAAAGAAAATGTGTTATTATGTTTGTTTTTGTTCTTTATTTGGATGGGTGGGGAGGCTTCCCAGAGGACCAAGGGATCCACCTACCCCCAGCCCCAAGCCCGATCCCCGCCAAATCCTCAGCAGAAACCAAGCCCAAAACCAGAGGCCAGGCAGACCCCCAGATCCCCTGAGAAACCTATCTACCCCAATGTTTTTTTGAATTGGTACAGGGAGGGGGCCAGTTTGGTCTCAGTAGAGAGGCTGTTCCATATCTTGGCACCTCGAAAGGAAAAGGCTTTTTGTCCCGGTGTTGTGTTCTTCTTGGGCAACCTGACATCAGTATTAGTGTTGCGGAGGTTTCGGGAAGAACATGAACTATTTTTATTGAAAAGTTCACATAGGTATCTTGGGGCAAGATTCCTCAGAGGCTTGAAAGTAACAATCTTTGACTGTGTATTTATCAACTGCTGCATGGTTTTCCACCCCAAACTTTCAAACATAGGCTTGATAGCAGCATCAAAACTACTATTTGTGACAATCATAGCTGCCCTGTTCTGGAGTCTCTGCAAATGCTGAATTTCAGCAGCATTACAGCAACCCCAAACTGAGCAGCAATATTGAAAATGGGGTTCTACAATGCCAGTATAAAGAGTCTTTACGGCTGTAATGGGAAGGTATCGTTTTGAATATTTTAAAAACCCAACAGCACGAGAGACTTTAGCAGAAACTGCCTTGATGTGCTCTTTCCAATTAAGGTTGTCATCTATTTGAACACCTAAGTACTTTGCCTTGCTGATTATCTCAATTTCCTTTTCTCTTATCTTAGGATCAAATCTTATCTCTGAGTGTGTAAGAGATTTGTGTTTTTTGTTGAGAGGCAACTAGCATTGAATGTGTTTTAGCTACATTCAAGGACAACTTGTTGCCCATAAGCCACTCATCTAGCTTTTCTAGATCTTCATTGATCTCCCTGTTTAGCTGAGGCATGTCCTTGGAACAGTGGTAAATACTGGTATCATCAGCATACATGGATGTTTTTGAGTTCTTGATTGCCAAAGAGAGGTCATTGATGTAGACTAAGAAGAGGAGAGGGCCAAGGCAAGAACCCTGAGGCACCCCTATATCAATCTCTTCAATTTTTGAATCTACACCATTTGCTCTTGCAAATTGTTTCCTATTGGACAGGTAAGATTTGAACCATGCAAGCTCTCTGTTTTGAACACCATAAAGATAAAGTTTTTTTGCAGAGGATTTCATGATCAACAGTATCAAATGCTTTTTTTAGATCAATGAAGACAAGTCCGGTCATTTGACATGTGTCTAACCCACTGTACCAATCATCTGTACATTTAAGCAAAGATGTAACAGCTGAATGGAGGCCTCTGAAGCCAGACTGGTCCGGTGACAGAAATCCATTTTCATCCAAGTACTGGTACAACTGGTCAAAGACAAGCTTTTCAAAAAGTCTTGCTATGACTGGTAGCACAGAAATTGGACGATAGTTAGATCATTTTAGAAAATCGCTCACTGAATCTGAACGGAGTAACCGATTTTAGCTAAGAAAATTTCTGAAAATAATTGAGCGTGTTAGCTATTCAATCAGATATTGCAAAATATCGCTGCTTATATACTCAGGGAAAGCCGGGCGTTTCAAACACCGGGCGTTTTTTTGATTCACTCGGTAGAAAGTAACATGTTATTGTATGAATAGAAACAATATGTAACTAACCTAATACATTACAACTTCGTATGTCATATTGGTATCATATAAAATTAACCTGCTTATCTGTATCTTAAGATTATGATCTTCGCAAAATATGTAATGTATCTAAATTAACAACGTTTGTCAGGGAACATGGTAAAATTATGTTTTATTCTGTTTATTCACAGAGACACGGATTGAGATAGAGTCTTCAGTCAGAGGCAAAGATGTTTTCCTTCTCCAAATTGTGGACAAGTACTTTTTTATATCTTAAAATTTCAAAAACATCATCCTATATCTTCGAAGAAAGAGGTTCAAAACCAATTTTGACAGATACTAGAAACAAAACTTGCCGTAGATTGATTTAAGTAGGCATCGTTACAGTTGCAGTGCACCTAAAAAGTACACGTTTTATAGGTCCATTATCACAGTTTCCTTATCTAATGATATTTGCTCTGCCTTGTCTTCATAGCTTGCATCAGGAATGATCTGCATTTAGAGAATTAGAGATTTAGAGAATTATTAATAAGTCCCTTGTAAAACCTGATTTACTACTGAACCATATCTGAGCGTTGCTGTTGACTTTGCTTTTACGTCATTTGTAAAAGTAAACCAACAACAGTAACATGAGTGCTAAATGAAAACTCACTCCAAAACCAAAGATTTTCATTTAGATAACGACCAACAAACAAACAGCAACAAAGAGCATTGCAAACGTTGGCAACTGTAAAATCAGAATGCCTAAAAGATGAGAGATGAAGGCCAAAACAAGCAATTAAGAGCAGGAAAAGTTGAAATAGAACCCAACCTTAACAATGAAGCTAGGCATTTTATGTTAATATGCATCAGGCATGTACTATATGCAATTAAATTTAATTTCTTTTCATGAATAAAGTGATCCAAATGATGCAATAATGCAGTTACTCATCACATCTTATGCTTTAAAGACGTCTTGTGCTAATAGAGTTGTTGGTATGTTTTTCAGTTTTGCATTGTTACTTCTTCATTTCATCAAATTTCATTTCATTTCATGAAAAATTCAAGCTATCAGCTAATATACCATATATCTACGGAAGCTAAGTATGTGAACAATATTTAAGATACAAGCTTATAATACTACTTTCTACCGAATTAATAACAAATTTGTAGCTTAGGACACCTAGAAAAAACTCTAATGAGCTTTCGAGCAATGTGTCCGTTGCCTCTGTCAAGCAAACATTTAACAGTAATGATTAATATGAAAAAGATTAACACTAAAAAGAATTCTAAATAAAAACTAAGGAAGCAAAAAAAGGGAAAAACCGTTCTGTTACTATGATCATGGTCAAATTGGAGTTTAGACACTCCATTTATTTGATATTGTAACGGTTAAGTAAAGTCAAAAGATAGAATATAGTTTATTAAAGGGATAAAGTCGAGCTTACATGCTGGCAAGATGCCTCGGGCAGTCAGTGCGTATTTCGTTTCATCTATCCGCTTAAAGAAAACACGTCTGTTTGCCAGCCTGACACAAAGCAAGACTCTTTCATTTAATGATACAAATGTTCGCTTAATTTAATTGAAAGCATTCAGCCTTGATAAGAAAGGCTGCAGGTTCCATTATACATAATTGTGTCGGTGATATAACGTTCAAACTATTTATATCCCACTATTTTCACAAAGTCCATATTTTTCTAATTGGCATTGTTGATAAAACTAGTAAGAACCAAGACCAAGAAAATTTCATTACACAGAATAGAGTGATCGACCGAGATATATGACGTCATTTGTTGGCTAGCTGGTGAGCAAAGTCTTCTGATTTCTTTTATTTTCAGAGAGATTCTCCTCGTGTACAATCTGGGCATCAGCAACCAAATCTTTGTTCTCAGTTCATGAGAACCGCGGACCCTTTCCTGATTGGCCAACGCATATCTCCTTTCTTTCGTGAGTGTTTCTATCTTTGGTCGAGTCTGCCATTATTTTGTGTGGATGTTGTGTCTTCCCTTTTTATAGGCCGCTCTATTGAGTCTAATTCAATGACTTGGTTTCTCAAGCATGGGAACCGCACGTGACCCAGAACAAGGATTTGGTTGCAGATTCGCGGACTCTACTGGAGGAGAACCTCTCTGAAAAGAAATCAGTGGAGTTTGCACGCAGGGTATTGGTATCTAAAATGGCAAGGCTACATCGTGACTGTTTTTGGCAATGTTTATTGATGTCGCAAATCGAAATCGATGCCCTGCTTTACTTGACTTCACATGCGTTTTAGATATTTCCTATCTAATTCCATTGAATCGTGATTTGTGCCAATTTGCTTCTATCATTAAAAACAACAACAACAGCAAAAACGACTATTTAGTTATGGAGCTGATCCATTTGGCTAGCTGACAACATTTAGATCACTTCTTTCCATCAGTTACTCTATTTTTTGCAACACGTTTTCTCGGTTCACACTTTTGGATTACTAAGTATTTGCATGAATTCATATTTCATGGAGATTTTGGATGATTTCTATCTAATTTTTTACCTTAAGAATCTGATTCATCTTTAATAGGTGTGATCCCGTATCTCCCTTACTCGAAGCAAAGTAAAATGAGAAATCGCGGAGCCATTCCGGCAAAACTCATTGCAACTATGCTGTGTCGATCCGGTATGTATGAACTATATGTAGCATTTCATTTAACACCATCTAGTACAGGCCGTGTATACATTTCTTGTAAGCTCTTGTCTTCTGGTTAGTATTTTTGAGAATTATGAAACGCCATGAACATTTACGTAAGGTAAGGACTTGTGGTATGTAAACGAGACCCAGACTGAGCCAAGTATTTTTAAATTAGCGGGGAATTTCGTAGGAAAGTATTTGGTTGATCAAAAATATTGTATCGCTGTATTTTTGATTAACCTACACCCTAAGAATTCCACGCAAATTTTAAAGATCCTCTCGATCCTATTAGTTTATTGCTAAAAACGCAATGAAATTTTCGCATAAAAGCTCGAAGTACTCTTGTCTTTACAAGTCTTCCAATGGCACATCACTTTGATTTCTTTAGTTTGTTTCTTATTGGCCTGTTGAAATTGTATTTGTTGAATTATTATGCATATCAGAAAGGATCAGGTCATAACAATTTTAGTACTCAACTCATTTACATGCATGCATTATTTTCATCTCAAAGGTATTGACCAAGTGATTACAATGGATTTGCATTCAAAAGAAATCCAAGGATTCTTTAACTGTCCTGTTGACAATTTGAGAGCATCTCCATTTTTGATTCAATATATCCAAGACAAGGTATACACTTACAGCACTGCTTCAAAGTTTCCGTCTCTAATTTGCCATTTCTTCCTTGATTACTGCTGGATGAATGAATCAAAAAAACTGTCCCTTTTGAAAAGCTACTGTTACCTTGGTATCACAACCATGATACTCACTACTATGATTTTTTATTGTATTGATGGACATGTTGAAATACCTTTAAAGTTGATCTGATTCAACTTCTATCTGACATTATGAGCAATTCTTTTTAAAAAGCCTCTCCTTCACGACCAAATTTTCTCGATATCCCTGCCTTTAGCAATGACTTCAACACGTTTCAGCAATTGTTTTCTCTTGGGAGAATGAAATCATCCACCCGGAATGATGTGACTATAAAGTCAGAGTAAACACGTGCAAAAGCACGCAAGAGACGTTATACTGTAAGGCGGGAAAGTTTTGGCAATGATTTGAAGTCTGTTTCGAAATTTCTTAAAGGGATTGGCGTTAAGAAATGTATCATCGTTTGAGACTGGATTACCCGATTTCAGTGAAATAAATTTTAAGAATTATTTGAACATGTTCATTATTAAATGATGTATTTATATGCCAATATTATTTCCTTGATTTCCTTGGAATAGTAGCCTGTGTCCCCGACCCCACTTCCAAAAAGGAAAGGGTCTCAACCGCCGAACAAGGATTCTGCAACTCTTACACAGACCGTTTCCTTTTTGGAAGTGGGGTCTGGGACACAGGCTATGGAATAGTGGCCTTCGAACTGATATTATTTCTCTGTGTTTATCTGTTATTATTTTCTATTTTTTCACTACCCTTGGTTACTTTCTGCCCATCTACTTTTCCTAATTGATCCTATCACTGTCACACACTACCATTTCTACTTTCCTCTTTTTGGATTACCCTTTCTAATTTGCCCTTTCGCCGTTACATTCTACCCTTTTTGGGTAACAGATCATATCGATCAAATCTAATCCATTTTTAGTCGTGATAGAAGTTAGAATCGCAAGTCGTTATTTTCTGCCATCTTTGTATAACAACCCATAATGTTATCCTTATACTGATTTTACGTTCCATATTATTATTATATATTGATTGATTAATTGATGTATTGATTTTAGGTTCCAGATTATCGAAATGCAGTAATTGTTGCAAAAAATCCAGCTTCAGCAGCGAGGTTTGAATGGTTTGAATATTCTTTGCTTTCAGTTTTTATCAATATATACTGCATATTTCTCATTTCCCTGACATTTTTCAAAAATTTTTGACTTTGCAATATGGCACAGTCTTCTTTCAACTAAGATGGTGAGCACAACATTCTCTGTTCAAGCAACCTCGTCCCCATGGCCTTTCATATTGGGTCGTAAAGGGCCTGGGGATGAGGCTGGTGCTGAAGGATTCAAGTTGTTGGTGCTTATGATAGTGGTTGATGATAGAAGAAATGAATGCCTACTTTGATATCATAATAATCATCCGATTTTAAAATTGGAAGTTATAATCATGGCATCATCCAAATGTACAGAACAATGTTGAAATTAGGCCCTTCTGTAAGCAATGGTTTTCTATTGCAGAGCGCAATCGTTTGCTGAACGACTTCGATTAGGCCTTGCTGTAATTCATGGAGATCAACTTGAGACCGATAGTGAGATTGTAGATGGCCGACATTCACCGCCCCCAGAGAGACCGAGGAGAATTTCAAAAACAAAATATAGTGAAGTTGCATCACAACTCATACCCCCTGGTAAGTCATAGCTATTTATTTCATGCTATTTTCCTATTCTTTGCAAGATAACATCGTACATTATGACTTTGAGCATAACACCTCAATGTCAAGGCTCAACAAATCTAAATGATCTTTTTCGAAACACATTGCCAACCTGAGCTGTCTTTCATTGATTCATTACAATCGCAAAGCTTTATGAATTCGCCATGTATCTTTTGATCATCATCCATGTTTCAGAATGTTAACCATGCCCAACCAATAAGATAACTGTACTTTAAACAGAACCTTTAGGTTTTCAGGCTTTGATTGTCAGTGACCATATTTTACATCAGTTTTTGGTGGTTCACATCATATCGCGTAGGATCAGAATATAGACGAAAGTAATCCTTTTTTTCATTTATTTGACATATCCGTATTTTCGATGTTGATACGACATAATAATAATAATACAAAATTAATAATAATGATGCAAAATTTGTATAGCGCCCCCATACTAATGTACTCAGCAGCGCTTTACAATTTACGATTCCTAATAATGTCCGTTTGAGAGACTAAAACCTAAAATCTAATATCTAAAAACAAAATGTTACATGTTCATATAAAATTTCATCAGAATGCCAGTTAATGAGAATAAAAGAAATAAAAGTAAAATAATCCAAACTGTTATTTTCCATATGCTAGCTTGAAATAGTGTGACTTGAGGAGCTTTTTGAAGGATTCAACATTGTTGCTTTTCTTTACATCTTCTGGTAGTGCGTTCCATACTGTTTGTGCAGCATACGTAAACGCTCTGCTTCCAAAGGTTTTTGTCTTTGTAGGACCTCAGTTGCCTAGAACTGTTATATGGTACCAGGAGGTCCGCTAGATACTAGACATAATCAGTAGTTATTGAAGGCTTGTAAAACAAGACCTAAATCATTTAAATGACGATGCAGAACGTTCAGATCGACCATGATTCATTATCATCCTATGAAACTAAGAGTAAACAGAATTTTATAATCAGCGTGTCAAGATAGATGCAATGCTGGGTAGAAAGGTACCAAGGGAAAACTCAAAAGGCACAGTGCATTGACGCGTATTGGGAATTCAATTATGTCCGATCGCCTGTTATCTATAAACTTCAAAAATTGATCAATCAAACTCCCGAGAAACTTGAAACAACTAACACGCTCGGTCTTATCGAAGTGATGTTTATGCTCAATATGAAAGGTCCGATGTAAAGGATTCTCGTAAATTTGGCGTGCTTACTCACTCATTGAGAGTTTCAATTAAATTGTTTTAATTTTTAGGGATGCCAATAAAAACAAAACAACCAATGAATCTTGTTGGTGATGTTGATGGAAAAATCGGAATAATTGTGGTAATTATATTCATATCAATCTTTATTTTGATGAACATCATATCTACATCAACGTACGTTGTATTTATTTTAAATTTATTCAAGGCTTTTCATCAACTAAAAATTATCTACACAACCAGTATTTCATCAATGAATAAACATGCTGACGTTAAGCTCCTCTTTTATCAGACAAAATGATATTTGTGTCTTGCTTTTTGCTGCGAGTGCGCATGCGCGAGCAGCTATTTATTTCGAGATTGATAAGGAATTCCCGTGTCGGTTTGTTTGGATGGATGGATGGATGGATGGAGTATATGCAAATGAGGAACTAGCCTGCGTGCAGACTTTACTTTCCACTGCGAGGGAGAGCCAAATCGGAACTCGTTATACGAGTTTGATAAGAAATTTCCGTGTCTGTTTGTTTGTTGGGATGGATGGATAGAGTATATGCAAATGAGGACAAGCAAAACAGCAACGAAGCAGACCTTATTCCATAGTGCTTTGCCGATGAACAAACTCGCATCGTAGCTCGACACCAAGGAAATTTCAACAAAAACAGGAAGGTAATCATTTTAATTTAATTGAGAAGTAACATAGACAATTCTGCAACATTCTTCATGTGTTAGAATCGCCCATATGGTTTCAGAAGAGATCGAGCTTCGAAGACGAAAAGGCATGGGAAGGCAGCGGCCTAAACCTGCTGTAATGAACAAACAGCACGTAGGGCGCGAGGAATTCGCGAGAGGCGGTTCACTCCCAAAAAATCTCGTACACCTTTGGCAAAAATCCTTTTGTTTCAAGAAAAAACATCAAAAATCCTTAAAAAATCCTTTTGTTCTGATAAAATCTCGTACGCCGATTCGCATGAGTGAAATGCCCCTCGGGAATTCGGGCTTCCGTCAAGTAATACGTGCATAATGTTTCAAGTTTTGCTAACAAATAGTGGTTGAAGGTTTCATCATATCCCCTATATCAAACCCAGTCAAGCAGGGAATGTATTCAGGAATGCGAATGAATCGTTTGTAGAACAGAATAGGCGATAATTTCCCTTCCAAAAACAAGGAAATTATCATGCAGAAAATTGCACAAAAGTGAGTGATAAGGATCCTTGACCATGATCATTTGGATCTGATAGAGTTCCGATATATTACTTTCATTGATAAATATTCCTACAATGCAAAGGATATGTAAAAGTCACTTGTGATTCCATAACATTCCATGGACAATGAACTGCAATTCAATTGTCTACCAAGAGCAAGACGTCAAATTCATTTTATGCTGCCAACCAACCATATATCCTTTGCAATACATTTACACATACAAGCAAGCTCATTTCACTGTTTATTGTTGTAGGAGTAAAAGGATTCACTTGTGAGATTCATGCAAAGATCAAAGCAGCATTGGATCATTATTTATGCATCACCACTTGTGAGTGTCAATCCAACTTCGAACATTCAATGACCAACACTGCATTGGCACACCATTACGATATTTACGTGTGTCATTCTTGCAAAGACCTGACCAAGGAATCACAGGGGGCAGTATTTCAAAGACGAGACCAAGAAACCAGGGAAGATGTCACAGTCTGTTACGCCTTGTGACCTTACTTTGATGAACGTTACACTTGAAAGATTGTGGTGGCCAACTCATGTGCATCATGAGCTCTCAGGACTGTCCTTCAGACTTAAAAAACTGTTCATATTTAGATATCATTGATTATTGAGTCCTGAGTTTGTTGCCATATTGCTAACAGAAGCAGATAATGGACAGTTACTTTGTACAGTTAAATAGGAATTATGAAAGATATTGCTACACGTAAAATGATCTGTGGACAAGGAAGAAAATAATGCCATGTGTGGTACCAAAAAGGGTTAAAGAAAGTCATACCGTCTAACACATAACATACCAACATCAAATAACTCTGCCTTAAAGTTACAATTTAACACTTCAAATGAGACTAATCTTGTATTAGAATGTAATAGATGCTGTAGTAACACTAAACAGACTTGAAAGTTACAAACAGTTCTTTTTTGCTTGGGGCAATTTTGCCTCACAAGTCTAGCAAGTCACAAATCCTCCAAAACTCCTCTCCAACATTTATTGTTGACAAATTCGCAGAAATAGTGTGTTTTACACTACGGCTTGAGCAGCACTTACTTAACTTCGTTAACAGCTAGTTTATCAACTAAAATATAATTTTTTTGTTGATAAGAAGCTTGATATAAATATAATTTTTTAGTTGATAAAAAAGCTTAATATAAGTATGATTTTTATCAACTAAAAATCGTTTTAAAATCATTTTAATATCAAGCTTTTTTTTATCAAATAAAGATCATATTTATATCAAGCTTTTTATCAACAAAAAGTCAAAGTTATATCAAGGTTCTTTCTCAACTAAGTATCAAACTCTTTTCAACTTCAAATCATACTTTTGTCAGGTTTCTGTCAACTTAAAGTCATTTATGCAGCAAAAACCCTGTATAAGAACCTACAATTTGCATGTCAGCCTGACTAGGTTCTTACATATAGGTTATTTAGTCGGAAATGAGCCTGTTCAGGTTCGTAAATTGGTTCTTATGTCATTCCGGGCTTTCAGGTATTCCTTTGTTGAGATTCAAACTTCAAGCGTATTGTTTACTGTCAGTCCACAACACCTGAGATCATGAGATCTTATTCACAGTTCAATGACAAAGTAACTAGAGTTTCAATTTGATAATTTCTACAGATAAGAACCAATTTCAAATTTGCGGCTAAATGGGTTCTTGGGTGTCTCAAAAAAATTGTTCGACGTTCTATTAAACAATAAAAAATAACGATAACATGAAGTGGCTCATGGAAAGGTAACCCAGTCCCCAAGATTTTCAAATGATTTTAGAGACCAGAATCATGCAAATCGGAGATGGGTTACATAACCAAGTGCCCATTCAGCATATGGTTTTTTAGTATTTAATCAAAAGTCGAACAATTTTTTGAGACACCCTGTACAATGGAGGCCTAATTTCAAAATTCCAGCCTGTAGACTCGTAACTATTAGGTTCTTATACACGGGTTTTTACTGTATCTAACTTTGTCATAGGCTAAAAATCATCATAGGTTGCATGTGCCTTTATTGGTTGAAACAGAGCTCAATGTCATTTAGGCTGAGCAAATCATAATAAGAGAAGACAGAATACATTGTTTGTTGCTCCTCACGTTTTCATGCCATCTAGCGATAATAAGACAAGAGAAAATTCTACTCAGTTGTAACATGTTTTTAACCATTTATGTGGTACATATGGTTTCGAGATAAACTTGTAGCCATTTTTTACTTGGAGTCTCATTTAAAGTATAAGTGCTTAAAAGTGAGAAGACGTGTCAGTTGTCTTATGATTGCTGCATAACGTTAATAAAAACTTAGTCTTTGGTATTGTGTCACTCTTATCGCAAAGTGAAAATCATAAAGACAGTATGTTCACCATTTTTATCAGTAAGATATTACATCTTTATTTCATGTGTTTGTGTATGAAGGCAAGTCATGACATTGATTTATTACTTACCTGTTTACGTTTACGTTACTATGATAGTAGTATATAAGCACTTTACACAGCACAGTTAATGACAATGTAATAAGTAACGTTAAAATTTTACAGGATGACATGATTGATGACGTAGCACCCTTAGTTATGGCTGCAAAATTATTGAAAGAACGGGGTGCATACACAATATATGTAATTGCAACTCATGGACTGCTTTCTTCGAATGCTCCATCGTTGATTGAAGATTCTTGCATTGATGAGGTAAATTTATTGACGGATTCTATTTTCTTCGAATCTATGTGGTAAATCTAGGCCATATAATTAGCGTTGCCTAGCAATTTGCAAATCCACAATGGCTGCTAATGTGTTCACTTTTTGGACAAATTTGATAGATTTGATCGCAGTGTACCGGGCTGTTCGTTTGGCTTCGCGATCAGCATATAACGTAAGAACACCCTGGGAACGAGGTTGCGAGTTTAGTTCTTAATTAAAGCATTTTTGTTGACAAGGGGCAAATCAAGTTGGTGGTTTCTGCCTCGCTCAATGCAATAGACACATTTCTTGATTGCAAAATCTACTTTGTGATCTAAGAGTGCGCTCCAGGTCAGTGAGAGAGTCTGCCATGCTCATTGATACGATTCATTAACGTTTTATCTCTCTGCTAATTAGCACTGAAACAAATAAAATGCAGAGAAAGCGCATAAGATACACAACTATCCCGTGATCCCATAACGAAATTTGACATCGGCCTATTTATACTTGGGAAGAGACGCGAAAAATTTTTTCAGTACTAACGAAGGTTCCTTCTTTTATAGCTATAATTGAGACGCGAAATGGTCTTGTTTGAAAGATTGTAGCAGATTAATGTTCTCATTGTTGGGCAATTTTTATGAATAATCACACTTTTATTGATCATCGATTAAAGAAGTACCTGTTTACTTGTTGTGAGATTTTAACTGATGATGAACGCAAAGTTCGAAATATATTTTATCATGCTGTACATTGCAGTTTCTTATGTTTTGATTTATCGATTATGTTCATTTTCGTCTAAGGTTATAGTAACAAACACTTTGCCGTCACAAGAAAAGCAGGTACAATGCAAAAAAATCAAATCAGTTGACATCAGTGCAATAATCGCAGAAGCAGTGAGAAGAATTCATAATGGTGAATCAATGTCATATTTATTTAGAGATATACCATTGGAAGATTAAAGAAGGACCATTGTTTTCTTTCCTATTACTTAGATCTGTGCACTCTTCATATAAGTAGATTTATCGATCTTGTTGTCAGCTATCGGTATCACTAGTGTTGACATTAGAGTTGCAATTCAGATCTCAGATTTTCAATGCAATGGAATAACTACAATAAGCCAAACTTTCAGTGTATGGACAAGACTGATTCGCATGAAGGTATTCCTGAAGAAACCCGATATTAAAGTTATGGCGTCGTTTTTGTGTTACATTGAGAGTTAATTGCTCATAGAAATCAGTTAAATATCGATTTACATGATATTTGTCTTGTAAAATCAAATGTAAAGTTATGTAATGTACTTTATTCATATCAAACATGAATAATTGTCTTATTATCTATTCTTTCAAACAGACTTTCTGACCAATGCTGAATCGACCTCACTTTTTCACAGCCTCGTTATCAAACATTTAAGCTCAAAATTTAAACAGAGGTCAAGTGACAATTGAATCTATAATCTACTGATTAGCTGCATTTGTAAGTGAGACTTTCCTTACAATTACACAATTGATTTCATTTCTTTAACTTTAATAACTTGAAAATAAAAGATATGACTTTCTCGTAAACTAAAAACATCAATGCTGCAGTAAGAACAGTTTGCATTAGTTTGGCTTCAAGTCCTTTGTATAATCCTACAATTCCTCTGTCCCTGAAAAAAGCAAGATGAACATCAAACTTCAACTAAAACGTTTTTGTTTTCTTTATCAAGTAACATGACAACTTCATATTTAGCTTGAAATATTAGAGAAGGAAAAACACACACTTATCACACTACTACATAAAAGTGCTTGATCAAATACAACAAGGGATATTACATAAAAGTACATGATGAAATACAACAAGGGATATTACATAAAGGTACATGATGAAATACAACAAGGGATATTAAATGTTTTTGTTTTCTTTATCAAGTAACATGACAACTTCATATTTAGCTTGAAATATTAGAGAAGGAAAAACACACACTTATCACACTACTACATAAAAGTGCTTGATCAAATACAACAAGGGATATTACATAAAAGTACATGATGAAATACAACAACGGATATTACATAAAGTACATGATGAAATACAACAACGGATATTACATAAAGGTACATGATGAAATACAACAAGGGATATTACATAAAGGTACATGATGAAATACAACAAGGGATATTAAATGTTTTTGTTTTCTTTATCAAGTAACATGACAACTTCATATTTAGCTTGAAATATTAGAGAAGGAAAAACACACACTTATCACACTACTACATAAAAGTGCTTGATCAAATACAACAAGGGATATTACATAAAAGTACATGATGAAATACAACAACGGATATTACATAAAGTACATGATGAAATACAACAACGGATATTACATAAAGGTACATGATGAAATACAACAACGGATATTACATAAAGGTACATGATGAAATACAACAAGGGATATTAAATGTTTTTGTTTTCTTTATCAAGTAACATGACAACTTCATATTTAGCTTGAAATATTAGAGAAGGAAAAACACACACTTATCACACTACTACATAAAAGTGCTTGATCAAATACAACAAGGGATATTACATAAAAGTACATGATGAAATACAACAAGGGATATTACATAAAGGTACATGATGAAATACAACAAGGGATATTACATAAAGGTACATGATGAAATACAACAAGGGATATTAAATGTTTTTGTTTTCTTTATCAAGTAACATGACAACTTCATATTTAGCTTGAAATATTAGAGAAGGAAAAACACACACTTATCACACTACTACATAAAAGTGCTTGATCAAATACAACAAGGGATATTACATAAAAGTACATGATGAAATACAACAACGGATATTACATAAAGTACATGATGAAATACAACAACGGATATTACATAAAGGTACATGATGAAATACAACAACGGATATTACATAAAGGTACATGATGAAATACAACAAGGGATATTACATGTTTTTGTTTTCTTTATCAAGTAACATGACAACTTCATATTTAGCTTGAAATATTAGAGAAGGAAAAACACACACTTATCACACTACTACATAAAAGTGCTTGATCAAATACAACAAGGGATATTACATAAAAGTACATGATGAAATACAACAACGGATATTACATAAAGGTACATGATGAAATACAACAAGGGATATTACATAAAAGTACTAGCGCTTTATGAAATATAACAAGGGATCACAGAAAATTACTCCACCAGCTGAGTCAAGAAAGGTCCTACTGGCGTTTGAAAGGCTACTGCTCCTTAAGTATATGGGTAATGATATTTTGCGACATCTGATTGGATAGCTAAGATGTTCAATTATTTTAAGAGTTTTTCCTGGCTAAAATCGGTGACTCCGTTCAGATTCTGTAAGCGATTTACTAAAACAATTCGCTTCGAGAAACCTCAAAAACGTGCTAAAATTACAAACAAGTTTCAGTTCGTAATGGGTTTACCTCACAGCGATGACTTCTTTCAGCAAGCTTCAGCACGTGCTTTCCTCTGGGTGATCGAAAAGTCTTCCCGTGGTATGAATAACTTATTTAGGGAGACTCCATTCTCCCAAGAGCACAAAAACATAACACATTCAAGTGTCATTATTGCTAGCAAGGAGAACAGAGGAAAATCTCTCTCGTAGGTTTTCGGACAGGGATTTCTTAAGAAAATCTCCAATATCGACGGGAAGGAATGGCCGATTTAATTCGGGTAAATTACTGAACCTGATTGGACATATCAGGAATAAAACAAGACAGTTTTCAATACCATTTCTTTGATATTCAGTGAGCAATATTTTTTCACAAGCCGGGCCTTTCTATTGACTCAATCGCTATCTGTCCATCTATCTCTCTTTCCATATAGCATGTACAATACAGAACACAGTAAATGGGCATTATCCACATAAAAATATTCACCTATTGTCAAATAATTAAAGGTGCTGCAAAAAGAACAGCAAACTACTCACTTGTAAATCTGTAATAACATGGTATACATTCCTCTTGTTGACTTTGTTACTGCTTCTTTGCTTGCCTGAAAATATTCAAAAGGTAACAATGAAAAAGTGTTTTCATGATAAAGAAATATTATCGATTTGTTCATTAAAGGCTCATTCTGTCTAAGAAAGCCGTTGTTGCTGTTATTGTTGTTGTTGTTGTTAATAATTATATAGTTCAGTATGGTCATTTCCATTGTTCATTCCTATTCTAAACATCAATGATCACAACATAATTTTGATTAATTAGTTCAATCATCTGATACATTTAGGAAAAGCTATGACAAAGTACCTTGTTTTTTTTAATTTCATGACCTCAGTCAAAGAGTATCAACGATTCTATTTCGATCTTGTTTCAAATGTTTATGGCGTTAAAATAAGGGATGCAGCTCATAACAAATCTGCGTCACTGGCGATTTCAAATGCAGCAGATCCTATAAAGCCCAATTCATACTTGATGCAATTTTGATTTTCCGATGCGGTGCGACACGCGCCACAAAATTGAATTAATCTGACTAATTGATTAATTGAATTGCATTGCCACACTTGATTGTTATCTGAAACAAAATGAGAACGACAACGCTTCAAGTATGAATTTGGCTTAAGTCTGTTGTTTTTATTATAATGGTCGTGCATGCGGCAAGTTGTTGACGTTTGCACGCTGATGCTAAGCGTTTGCGAACTGAAGTTGGCAGGAAGTTTCAACACTCAACGCAAGCAATGCTTTTAGATGTGGCCAATGTGCAAAGCGTATCTTCACTGTCTTGGCACGATACTTAGAAATGCTTTGAGCATCGGATTTGGTGAGACATTTTGTTTTCATATAAACAAATGTGCATTTTCACCTCCAATTGGTCATGCAGGGATTTCAGATTAGCTATGGCATGACTGATAGCAACTAGCAACTACTTGATGTCGGGTTTCAATACGTTTCTCTCCTCTTTTTTGTGAATAAGATTTGTGTCTAAATTGAGGAGCAGAATGGATGTAGCCATATGATGAATTAAGTTCCCATAAAATAAAGAAGTACAATAACATACCCGCAGTCTACATTGTGCTAACTGTAATGGATATGTAAGAACTGTAGCGACTGCTTTTGCTGTACCACCCATTATGAAGTATTCAATACTCGAGATTTTCTGTAAATCAGAGGATGAAGTAGGGAAGATAGGAATCAAATTAAATGTTTTAGCAGATCTTTGCTCTTGCCCCATGGCTGGAAACCTCCAAAACCTCATTTTTGCGGACCAATCAGACGGCAAATAAGCGAAGAAGAAAGAAAAAACCTGTGCAGGCTTTTCTGAATTTTACCTACCTTCATAAAACCCAACCAGGACAAAAGCTGCAGGAAATTTCCTGAATTGTTTTGAAGAAATCTGCTCGCCAGATGTTTATATTTCTCGGTTTGGATACCCGTTTAAATATCTCATGATTTTCAGGGGTTATGGCCTGTCCAAAACCGATGAGGCACTAAACAATAGAAATTCTGGACATAAGACAATAGTAATAATAACAATAATAGCTATTGCTGTAAAAGCGATCCCAATTCGCCAAATATCTTGTCATTACCCTTCCATCAGTTGCTTTCTTTCAACATACGATGCCTCTGCAACTAATTTTTGCATTCATTGCACAAGTTTTCATGCTGCGAAAAAAGTTATTAAATTGAAAGAAAGTTTTACCAAGAGGTTTTATCACCTGAATTAAAGTGGTGTACACAACCTTTAGTAACCTTGGCCGATTTTGTCTATTGAAAATGCTAATATCTCCATAAAACCGTCCAGTATTCAAACCGGCATCCAAACATGGATACCCAAATATCTTAACAAGAATTCTTCAACAAAATTCGGATATTTCCAGCAATTGTTCGTCCTGGTAGCGTTTTATGAAGATTAGGTAAAATCTAGAAAATCTTCTGGGATTTCATTGTCTTCTTCACTTATTGGCCGTCTGATTGGTCCGTGAAAGTGAGGCTTTGGCGGTTTCCAGCCATGGGCCACGACCAAAAAGCGGCTAAAACATTTGATTCCTATCTTTGAATTAGGATTACGAGTCTTTACTGTGTTACAAGTCAAACTGAAATTGTTGAGATAAGCAGCTTCATTCTCGAACTTTATTTGGGGCATAAACCGATTCTAGTCAAACTATGGTTCCAATTATTCTATCAACTAGAAATAGCTCTTGCTAGGGTTGCCCGCAAAATGTAGATAGGATCTTAAAAGATGGTTTCAGAGTCGGGAAATTTTCCCTGAAAATAACCTGATTGCTTCAGTAAAGACAAAAGAAAAGCAAGTAATGTGCTGATAAAATGATAACGAGCAGCACAGAGTATGTGATATAACTGTAATCGAAGCTGTTCGTCAGCTCAAATTTCCTACCATTACCAAAACCTGACCTACGAGCTTTCAACGGCAATTATATCCCAAGTGGCAGATCTGCTGTGTACGAATTTTTCTCTATGAAATTGATGTCAGCTGCAGCAGAGAAGAATGCAACATCTTGAATTTGTTAGGCTGCCTTTATCATTTTCCTGTCTGATTAGGCCTAATATTGATGCTGGTGAAAGTCAACACAAAATCGGATTTCAAACAGTGTTCAAAACAGGCCAAATAAACAATTCGGATGGAATGTCGGTGCTTTGTTTTCCTCATCCTTGTATTGCAAGATTTTTTCACGGCTGCTTCAGTCCTTTGTTCGGAAAGCAAACAAAATAGTAGCACTAAGGCATCGTTTTAGATTTCCTCGTTCTCATGACAGCTCAAATCTGCTGACAAATCGCTGACAGAACTTCGCCTGGTGAGATTTATTCTAGTTCTGAGAACCATGGTGCCATGCACGTCCGCGGCAGACCATAAGCCCTTCAGGAGCGCGCTGTCGCGCGCTCCTTGCGGGCAATAAGATATCCTGGAAACATTGGATCTTGGTCTCTTTTTCAGACATAGAATAAGACCTAAAGGAAATTAACAAACGCATTGATCATACATTTTTTCAGCTCAGCCCAATTTCTTTCAATAACTACTTAATAAGTATATTCAATTGCCCATTCTTACCTTAATTTTTCCAGCATCGACTCTTTTCAAACGATGGACAAATCTTTTGATTGCCTCGTACACCATAAATTGTATTGCAGGATTTGCTGATAGCAGAAACGAGGTTTGAACACCACGCCACAAGGCGGCAATTCCTTCTTCATTTGCAATCCTTTGTACTGCATCTAAAAATCAGGATAACAGTTTTAAGACAGAAGAAAATAACAATAATCTACTTTTTAGAAATATCCAGCTATTGAATTTGAACCAAGTATGTAAAATATTCCAGTTCACAGAAAACTGAGAAAACAAGTTATATCAAAGCAAAGAGCCAATCAAGTTTCTAGCTATTTACTCATCTGATCAATTTGAGAAGGAACGTTGCAGTTCACATCAGTTCAGCTAAATGAAACATATTGATGCTTACTGATCAAACCAGTGTATGGTTGTTTCATTTTGTCTCCATTATCTTCCCCAACCTTCTTCATACCTTGAAGTTTCAAGCGTGTATTTGCAACCCACAAGGGTGTTGTTAAGACAGAATTTACCAGTCCTGTAAAATGAAACCAACGGAGGATTAAAGTCATTCTATCAATGATTGAATGGTATGGTTAAATGCTTGGTCAATCAATTGATTAAATCATCTGTAGCCTGACACAGTGTTTGGATATAATACAAGGTTCTTTTCAATTAAATTTGAATTGCACTGTTAAATTTGCAGATTGGCTATGGTCCTCTCCATTCTCATGAACCTTGACCATTGATTTTCTAAACACAAAAATTCTTGTAATTCTTTCAGTTTCAAGGATCCTAACCATGCCAAAAATACTGTATGTGGCATTAAAGAGATGGTTTGTATAAGATGAGAATTTTGAAATATGCGGCAATGAAAGGCATTACCTGCAAAATAACCAAGAATCAGATCAAGAGCTGGTCGCTGTTTAACTTCTTGAGAACGAAGAATTTTCTTGATTCCATGAAAGGTATAAAAATATACAAAATTTGAACAGTAAAGACTTGAGAGAACTGGAACTAGCCCTTTGTACAAGGTTGAGAAGCCTTCTTTCTGGCAAATTTCTTTGAAGATTTGTATAGTATTTTGCGACTTTTCTTTATCCTCAACTGAAAAACAGAAAAAATTCTACAGTGGCCCACATGGAATTTACGAAATGATTAAGTGTCAAAAGCACTACAATATCAAAATTATTTCTCCAGTATACATGGTCAATAGATTGGAGAGTTTTTTGCACAAAAGATTACATTGTTTGCTTTAAATTTCTGTTGCGCTTCTTGCCATATATACAGTTCTCATGAAAACCAAAAACAAAATTGGGTCACTTTTTAGCGACATGGAGGCAACCATGCAAGTGATGTTTAAAACAACAATAAAGAATGACATTGCTTACAAGAGATCTTACAAAAAAGGCAATGTGTATTTCATGTCAAGATTCCAGTTCATGGCATCTCAGCTATATTTTACATTGAGGCGTTCCATACAAAAATATTAAGTAGAAACTGTGCTTGTACAAAAGAAATACAACATTGACATATTACCTTGAAGTCTTGTTCTTATTGTATCCAGGGGGAAGAATGTTGACATTGCTAAGACACTTCCCTGCAAAACAAGAAAGAAGTATTTGAAAATATTGTCTAATTCTGAAACCTTTGCTTACATCTTTTGTAATTTTCTAACCTAAATTTTCAATTTTGATAGGTAGATAGATTAGTTCCTAACTGATAAACTCCTATGAGAGAGGGACAGAGATTTATACCTAACATTGTGTGCGCCGTGAACCCAGAGATTTATACCTAACATTGTATTACACCAGCATAAAATCGCATTCTGTGCGCCGATTTGTGCGCCATCAACTATCCTTCCTCAATGGACATGTCCAGCGCACCTGTCATTGCATACCTAGAGTAATATCGCCCCTATCAGACCACAATCGATTCTGTGTTGTGCAACAGCCTTGAATAAAATGTTAAATTTAAAAGGAAGCTTGGGCCTAGCTAATCCAAAAAGCATGCGAAAGTTGTTTGCTGATGTCATCTCTTTGATATTTTTTCATTTTCGCTGTTTTGTTTTGCTCAGAAGACTTGCCATAAAGTTTTGAAGTTGACCTACCTGCAACGAAGGTGTAAGTAGAATTCACATTTCCTTTGATGTTTCCACACACCTTGTCTATTTTGTGTCGTTTCTCGATATCTCTTTCTGTTAACATAGAATAGTCTTCATGAATGTTTCCTACAACTCTTCTCGTTTCATATCCAAAGAAATTTCGAGAATCGCACACAAATTGCGAGACCTAAGGCTCCTTTTGGAAGAGCACTGCAACTGACATTATGCTGCCCAGGTTTGTCCACCGCGTGAAACCCTTTAGTTTTGTAGACTATTGACGCATCGCGTGGTTAGAGTTGACTGAGGTCAAGGATACGAGAGCTAAAAGCGGGAGTGAAATTAACAATATTTTGAAACCATTTTCAATCAAATTAGAATTGACCATGTAATTTTCTGGCTTTCTAGGAAAATAAAAAATACTTTGGTGAACTGACGACGGCCTTGAAAAGATTTTGATTTGCAAAATTCATCTTTCTTCTACAGTGGTCTGATAAGGGCGATATGGCCTAATTTATGCGTTTCAGACCTGTCCGTATTTGTGTGGTTCCAGCATGACAACAAGGAAATGGATCAAAGAAATCTCATTTTGAGGTTTGTAGCAAGAGTTGAGAAGCCTATTAAAGGTGAGTTCCCTTCCAGAACTTCTTTGACCTCTCCGAAAATCTTAGTTTTCTGAAAAGCGGTCTGATAAGGGCGATAATTCTCTACTGGAGAGTAGAGAAATTCTGAAAAAACACTTCCCATTCCATTATTTTGGAAAGCAGATGGTCTACACTTGGTCTACCGTGTACATACGTATTTGTGAAAGAAAGATAAGATTATTTCATTTCTGAATGTTCAATTTTAGAAACATATTTAAATGCTTTTCTATAGGCCAAGGTTCTGGTTTGCCCGTTACGTTCATGATAGTCATAGTTTGATGATCCAGATAGATGATCTTTGAACTTTGGAAACTCCTCTTACAATTGACCTGTTTGCATACTCACAGTAGCTCCAGATAATGCATGTGCGAAAGCATCTATTGAAAATACTTGAATTGCTTCATTTTCGGCTGTTGCAGGCTCATTTATTTGTGGGGTTAAACCATCTTCACTGACAGTTTCTTCCAGCCCCCGTTTTGAGTCGTCCATCTTGGACTTGGAAAAGAATTCTTTGAGTCTCGCTATGATTACGAGGTATGTTTTGGCGGGAATGAATTCAAGAAGAACGAGAAGCAACTGCTCTGCTGAGGAGGGAACTACACAGTACAAAAGAAAGTCCTTTTTTACCATGCAGACATTGAAATTGCCTCTACCATGTAAAAAGGTATTCCTATCACAGCTAAGAAACAAGAATTTGAGGACAGCAAATTCGTTCTTTGCACAAAGCAACTGTAATGAGAAATATGGAATAAGAATGGAGTCTGGTCAACTATTTTGTTTCACCAATGTATGGGTACAGGGACAAATTGTTGAATTGAACAATGTAGATGGAAAAGCTGTCTTACAAATAGAAGATGGAACTGGCATATCAAATATTATTGGCTTAGAGAAAATCATGGCAAGAAACATATTCCTTCAAAAAGAATTTACAAAAGGTAGCTTTATGGCTTGTATAATGCAAAGAGTGAAAGAGATGCAAAGTAAAGAAAGGCAATCGAAACATTAATGGATACTATTTAAGCACATATGTCACTTGAAGAGCCATTGTCACCCAGCGTCCTTTGCAGGCATGCTGCAAATTTCAGACTGCTTTAAAATCAACTTTGGTCTTAAATGAAAGCCACAGACCCATTCATTGTTCATCAGTTGATTTTTGAATAGTGTCAGGATGCAATGGTGCAATCTAAGCCGCTTGAAAGGCAAACTAGTTATTTTATGTGAAATGAATAAAACATCGTCTGCACCTCCAATAATTTTAATCCCAGCCATTAATCCTCTACTTTTTGAATTGACTAAAAATTTGCTGGTAGAGAATGCCTCCCTTTTTGAAATCTTTACTCTTCAACAAGCCCGTCAGGGGGCTGGGGAGCTTCAGCCCCCCAATAATTTGCTGAAGTTTGTTGATTTTGTAAGTGAAAAAGGCTGCAAAAGCCAAGGTCGTAAGAATGAAGATTCAAACTCGTATATATTCGCAAAAGCTACCAGAATCTATCCAGAATGCAATATCTTTTGATGTCATACAATTCAAAAATTTCAAAATTTTCATGGAAAAACCCTCATTAGTCGTGATCCTTTGCTTCCGTCAATGGCACGTTTTCCAAAAATGGGGCGTTTTCCAACGATCTAAAGGGCGTGGTAATGACAAATTTTTTTGGGGGCAAGCCCCTGGACCCCCATTTTTGCTCGCTTTGCTCACACCTCGTTTCAGCCCCCAATATCAATTTCGTTCCAAACAGGCCTGTTCAAGATGTTTGTGTTGTTGTTTGTTCAACAATTTATAGGATGTTATTTTCTTCAGGTATGCACGTCATGGTGACAGGAATCCTTTTGCAATCAAAAGAAGATATTCCATTAATCAAAGCAAACCGAATTTCTGAGCTTCCTGCTAAATGCATGGATGAATGGCGAACAGAGGTTGAAACATTTCAACATAATTTCAGTGTTAACAGATAACAATGCTTAAAATTGTTGAAGATACTTTGTTGCATATTTTCAATAATCAGTTCTAGAATTACTGCATTTCCTGTGTGAATCTTACAAATTTCAAGACACAAATGTCAAATAAAGATATATGAAAACAAGGGACTCATCATGGTCTGACAACTGATTTTGATTTGGAAGAACTTTACAAGCAGACAAAATTTTGCACAGTAAAGTGTTTGTTATTTGGATAACATTCTGTTCAAATTCAAAGCGACATTTTCCCTCATAAACAATAGAATTGCAGTGTACTCGGAAAGCTTAACTCATCTTTTGAACTTGATGCCCTTGATATTTGTTTGACTTTTTGTCACTGTGGTCTGACCAAATGATAGACTTGTACTGATTGACAATATTGTAATGTTTGGTGAAAATTTAAAACATTCTTCATAAGTACATGTTCATTTTATTCAACGTTATTGCAAAAAATTATTGCAACAATCATTTCTCACTTTCAATACTTGAGAATTGAGTTTCCAAACAACGTTGCGACAGTTTGTACTTTAATGTCAAGATTCCCATTCCAATTCCGCGTTTTAGGTTTTTTTAGTCCGCTTTATCTGCATATTGTGCGCCTCCGTTTCTCAGTTTGAATCCTCCGCTTTGTTACATGGAGTACTTTCTTTCCTTCTCGACGACGCTTGCCTGGGACAAGACAGAAAATGGCGGCAACGAAGCTTCCTTTGGGAAGGGAAGGATGAAAACACGGTTTTACAAATCATTCCTGACTTAAATGTATTGGAAGTATTCTTAATAGATGAAGGTGTACAACTAGAACTGAGATGTGGCAAACTTTGACAGGCAACATGTAACTGACACTGAATTCTACTCGAGCAGAATCCACAGGCATAGCAGGCGAGAGAAAGTAGGAGAAAGTTGTTACGGCCTAGGCCCTATAGGTTTATTTTAACCAACAAGAGAGAAGGTATGGCATTCGAAAACTGCAATGTAAAAGCATTATTAAAGCAGCTTGTGTTGAATGAAACAGAAGATAGAACAAGTAAGAAATGGTGCCCAAAGCTCAAAACAGAAGATAGGAAGGCCTTTCATTTATTGTTTACATTTTTGAATTCACCACATGTCATTTCTCCAAGAAATCACCACAAAAGATGGGAGCTGAAGAAACACGACGAAGACAATGAATATGAAATTTACAACAATATGGCAAAAGAAATCTTTTACCTGAAAGCAAATGGCTTTCTTCTATCTGGCGATAAACTTGAAAAGGTTGCAGACATGGCACAATGTATGTAAACCCAGGTGCTGAGTTTGTGTGCATGTACATGCATACATACATACATTTACTTTTTGGTAAAGCAGGTATGGTACTGGCAGCTTGCAGCTGATGTGTACCTGCTGAAATTAACATGACTAACTTTAATAAAACTAGTTTAAAAACAAGTTAATTGAAATTAAATCAAAAGTTTATACGTGTTCAAAAGTCCATGTTTAGATTCCTAGCTGTAAAGAATAAATTGCAATAAACAATTGACTTTGAAGCACTCTTAAATGGTCAGACTTTGCAAGGGGTATTTCACCCCTAAAAGATCTTTGTATAATTTTGGCAAAAGTACTTTTTGTTTTTAAGAAAAATCAATCCAAAATTTTTAGAAATTCTTTTGTCCTGAAAAAATCTTATATATATGCTCTGTAGAATGAGTGAAATGCCTCTCAAGAGTTTGCATGATTCAATAAATCATATCAATGTTGCTTCAGACAAAACCAAAGCAAGCTCTTCCTGAACTGACACCATTAGATTTAAACAAAGTCCATTTTCATCACAATTATCAAAGTAACAATGAAATAGATAGTTGTTACCTTTACTGGCAAGAACAGTATCTTTTATCCTAAAGATGTGAAAAAATTAAGAGTTAAGTTGAACATATCATATACTAATGATCAATTAATTGGTTATCTTTGATTTGCTAATGTGTACTCATTTCTTGCTAACACACTGCAATGAATTGTATGGTGGTTTCTTTTTGTATACAATCAATTGACACAACTATTATTTTGTGATCATTTGTTTTAGCAAAGAAGATTGACAGCTCTATGGTCAGATTTCTACTATGCTTGGCTTGGACCGATGGCCTTCCTAAACAAGATTCTCAAGTAGATCTTTACTATGGCTTTTCAAAAAGAAATCAGGTTTCAATTTTCTTATGTTTTTGTTCATGTAGCGGCGTAGGGCAAATTTCACTCCCTCACCCCTCACAACCAAACTGTACTAAGTGGTATTAAAACAACACAAGATATAATATGGTGATAAAGTCTTGCTGATTTGAGTCAAATTTGATCATTTAAAGTGATTGGATTATTTGACATTTCATTTTTTGAGTATTATTCATGATTAACACAATGCTGTATTTAAAGAGTGGTAACTAAGATTTAAGGTGACTCTGCAACACACTCTGATGAGCACGGAAAGCCGGTTTTTAGAAATCCTCCTCTCTAGAAACTTGTTAATTGCTCTGCAACGAATCAGGCTATCAAAATTCTGTAAAAAGTATGGGATTGCTCATACTCTTGGTAATCGAGAGACATATTAAACAAACTTTTTGTTTTCACAGCTTTGGAGAAGTCTCATTTCAAAATATCTTACTAGCTTCAGAAGAACTTCATTTTCCACACCGCAAATTTAAAGATTTTGATCAAGCTTTTTTACTAAACACACAATATGCTTACGGACACACGTGCCAAATTTGAAGTCAAAGCTTGGCCGGTTTTTCCACAATGAAATTCTAAAGTTTGGTAGCCTACTCGACACCAAATGCAAGAAAAGTTGGTCAGTCGATTACGATTGGTAACTGCGAAAGAATCTGTGAAGTGTTTGCAAGCACATGTGAAAACAAGTCGGCAGTCTTTTGAGATTGACAGTCCAAATCTATATACAAATCTTTTGTGCTTGCACGAGCTATGGAATATCTTGTTTGAGTTCCAAGGTAAGGAAAAAAAAGAGGTTTGCAAAACAGTGTGTGCCAGAAAAGGAAAGAACAGCTGCTTTGGAATCAACCCTATTTTCTATACTACCTTCGTGATTGCATCATATTGTGCTTGATTACAAAGTGTGGAATTTTTTTATCATTTTCTGTCACGCATTGTTTTGCGAACCTCTTTCTTTTTCTTCGCTTTGGGACTCAATCAAGATGTTCTATAGCTCGTGCAAGCACAAAAGATTTTTATGAAAAAAAGACTGATTTGCACTGTCAATCTCGAAAGACGCCAACTTTTTTCACACGTGCTTACAAGCCCTTCACTGATTCTTTCGCAGTTGCCAATTGTAATCGACTGACCAACTTTTCTTGCGCTTGTTGTCAAGTAGGCTACCAAACTTTAGAATTTATTGCAGGAAAATTGGCCAAGCTTTTTGACTTCAAATTTGGCATGTGTGCCTGGGAGCATATCATGTGCTTGGTAAAAAAGTTTGATCAAAATATTTAGATTAGCGGAGTGGAAAATGGAGTTCTTCTGAAGCTAGTAAAATATTTTGAAATGAGCCTTCTCCAAAGCTGTGAAAACAAACAGTTTTGTTAATTATGTCATTCGATTGCCAAGAGTATGAGCAATTCAATACTTTTTACAGAATTTTGATAGCCCAATTTGTTGAAGAGCAATTAACAAGTTGCTGCAGGGGAGGTATCTGAAAACCGGCTTTTCGTGCTCATCAGAGCGCGTTACAGAGTCACCTTAAGACTTTCATAGTTTTTGTCACCAAAAATCATGTGCTAGTGGATTACTTTTAATGATTAGCTTTGTTACAACATAAATACTTTCTATAGTTGCTTATGGTTCGAAGTTTAATTTCAGGAAAATAGATTATCCAGCTGGATTGATGTTGATATATCTGAGGAACAAGAAAAACGAGGGAGAAGGTACTGTATCATGAATGTTTGTTATTCATTCTTCTTTTTGCTCAAATATGTCTCTGAATCATTGGTTAAATATCCTGTACTACCAAAAAAAGATTTTTCGGAGGTTCTTGATAGCTATAGGAAATTCAAACACTTCAGGATTTGATGATATTAAATTAAAATCATTTATCTTTTGTCACCTTTTCTAGATATTTTGATATTGGTTCATTGGAAGACCTGCCACAGAAAAATTCTGTATGTCAATGATTTTTATTGCTATTCAAATTTATTGTTGATGTAGGTATTATCTACACTGTGGAACAATTTTTATTACTTATAGATTTCATGATTCAAATTGTGAAAGTATTACTATGACTTTGGATCCAAAAATTAAAAGCAATGATTCAATATTCTTGTTCTTGTTTCATGTTTTATATTGATAGCTTGTTCCTTATGAAAGAAAATGATACAAACAATATAAAATGTCATTGATTGAACTACCATACAAAGTCCTACAAGCAAAATATATATAGTTTTGTTCTGGCTTTTTTATAAGCAAATGTATATTGTATCATTTCCTTAGGTAACAGATGTTGCAATAACAACATTTCTTGATTCCTTTTCTACTATTTACATTGGCAGGTTTTCTCAGCTATTCCTGGAACACATTTCATGCACCAATCATCTCCTTATCTTTGGGAGGTATGTCGCTTTGAGCTCATTTAATAAGTATACTGTAGTTTACATTTGTATTAATTGAATCTGTGGTACAGTGTCATGTAGACTGATGAATGAGATGCCTTTGTTGTATCCTTCATAATGAAATTGAAGTTCCAACCCAATAGAATTTAATTTAAATATTTGATATTCTGATCTTGTGACATTTTTGGTAAAACATCTATGCTTTTAAACTAAGGGTTAATTGTATTATAATTATCATGACCATTTTTGTGAAGATCTAACAAGAAGCTGAACTGAATTGGATGGTAAGACTCTTTGAGAGATGTACACAAGCAAGCTAAACCATGTAGACTATAGATCAGACAATTTGTTGCAAATAATATTATTTGTTAACTAATTAACCAATGATTTATTGTACAAATATCATTCAGAAAGCCTCTGAACCCAAACAAAAAGGAGAAACAACTTTGTTTGGTGCCCTGACAAACAATCATTCAAGAAGCCTTGACATGACACTTGCATTACCAGAAATATGTCAACAACCTTCATCAATTACTTTCAACTCAGGAGCTAAACTAAAATTGGTATGTATATTAGATTTGGCATTCTACATTCCATGTCAAATGCAAACAATTATAGCCTTTGAAAAAGAACTGGCATAACTGATAATGATTTGATAGGTTATCATCTTTGCCTTTTGATAAGAATGCTATTTAGATACAGGAGAAAGACATATAATAGTCTTTATTGGTCAGTTTAGAGATCAACCAGTTTGTCAGGAAATTTGATGATATGTATGTATGTATGTGTAATTTTGCCATACAAATAAATAAAATTACAATTTATGATTGTTAGGAATTTCTGGGCCCAACCCCCAACATAAGATTCAACGCAAATCTAGCCCACCCAGTCACTTCCGGTCACCAATCAATTATCACACAGCTCAAGAACAAGAAACGAATAAAATGACACAATCAATGACGATTTTGACACGTTAAATGAAACAAAACAAAATAAAACCACAACCAAAGGTTTGTTAACTCTTTCTGTTTCTCTGTCTAACAAATTCCAATCACAAATCTTCTTTCAGAGGACTGTATGTACGTATCAACGTTCCTAAATCAACCAACGATCAAATATATTCAATCAAAATTACACTCAGCTTGCTGTATCTTCTTCGTAGTATCTTCTTCGTAGCAACCTTTCGAACACAATCAATTTTAACACTTAAAATCAGTAAAACAACAAAATAAACTGCGACTCACGTCCCTTCAATTTTCCTCTCACGACTCACGTCCTTTTCTTTCTTCAGTTCTTCAAAACCACGTTACCTTCCTCCATCTTGTGTGCTCTCTCTCTCGTCCAAACACGCCTCACAACTGTCAATCATAAACGAGTCTCGATTTGGTGTGAGTCTTTGTATGGTGTTTTGGCGCCGCAACATTCTCCCCCCAAGATCAGTTTACTGATCTTCTAACAGACGGCGGCGCCAGTCCGCATCAATGGCAGCAGTGCGCCTTGGTCTCTTCCTTGTGACAACTTCCTGTTGAACTTTCACCTCTTTTAACTTAACTCCCTCTTCTTGATCTCCATTTCTTGCAGAATCTACAATCTCTTCCTCTACATCTTCCTTCTCTTCTCTTATCTCCAATGGATGCAATAATTCAATTGCTCTCTTCAGCGTCATCATCTTTCCCTTATTGTCAACTACTTGAACTTCAACCCCCCGGGTTTGTCCATCCTTTGCAGTGAGTAACTTTGACACTTTGCCCAATCTCCATTGACTTCTTGGTCTCCCGGCTTCCTTCAATATCACGACTTCTCCTTCCTCGATTACAGACCTTGAACCCTTCTTCATCTTATGACATTCCTTTTTGATGTATTTTCCTAAATTGGAAACTTGAGTAGCAGTCAACATGTCACGTTTTGTCTCTTCCATTTCTGATTGATTTGCTTCTATTTCCGCTTGGAGTTCTTCTTCATATTCAATCTTCAGGTCTTCTAATTCACTTTCTAACTTCTTGATTTGATCCTCACAGCCTTCTGTCTGTTTATCTAATGATACAGTTGCCGCTATAACTCTTCCCTTCTTCTCTTTAATTTCATTATTCATCTCCAACTGTTGTTCTTCCTTCAATTTCAGCTCTTCGTTGAATTCGTTTCTTACTTGTTCTATCTCGATCACCAACTCTTGCGCTCTTTCCAACGAGTACACATCATTTGATTCACTTCTATAGCCTGTTACAGTTGCTGATTGGGCTTTCGTCACTTCTTCACTTGGCAATCGTGCCTCCACGTCCTTTTTCACGTTACTAGCATTCAATACAACATTAACAGTCTTCAGTAGACTTCCGTCTGTCTCTTTTACGTCAGTGTCCGATTGGTTTACAAGCACATCTTCTCCTTCCTTGACTGGAACATCTTCCATCGGCTTACTCTGTTCACCTTTCAAGGCAAATAGCTCCTTCTGTACTTCAGCTAATTCTTTACTCAGGTTTACATTATCTTCTTTGAGATTTCTAAACGCCGTGTCTCTTTCTGTAAACAATGTCTTGACTTGTTCTACGATTTCTAACGTCTCTTTCACAATTAAGTCTTTCTCCGTTACTTTCTCATACAATGCTACAATCATATCTGCCTGTTCTGATAACACGTAATTCTTTTCTCCAATCGTCTTTTCCATTTCATTGATTCTCTCAGTCTTAGCGCTAACATTCTTTTCCTGTTCATTAAACCTTTTACCCCAATCATCTAATTTGCCTTCTAGTTTCTTGACCCTCTCTGCAAGATCATACGTCTCCTGAGCTTCTTTGTTCTCTAATTGTACCCCTTCATTCTTCTCCCCTTTTAACAGGGCGCATTCTTCTTTTAGATGCAATACTTGATCCGAGTCACGTCGTCTCTCGACTCTCATCAATTCCAACTCATTTTCATGCTTGTCTTTCAACTGAGATCTACTCAAATGCAATTTATCTTCCTCTTCGATCAACTTATCTTCTGATACTTAAACTTCCTTCTGTACAACTTTAACGCTTGTCTGTGATTCTAGCGAACCTTCCTGCGCTCCTCTCCTCTCATCTTCTACACTTTCTCTAATAACCCGTTGGTGTGGAAGGTGATTGGTTCTTTCCTGAATTTCTTTCTGCTCCTCTAACTTCTCTAGCTGTGATGTAATGGTGACATTTACTCTTGCACTTTGGCTTGTGATGCCTTCTTGGTTAGTGGGACCTGATAATGTCCATCCAAGAGAAGTCTCAATGGCTACTGGCTGGTCTTTCTCCCCCCGTATGGTACCCCCTTTCTGTAGAAGCCAAAGATTATCAGCACCAATCAACAAATGAACCGTCAAATCCTCTTTTTCAGACACATCTGTAAATGAAATATTCCTGAGATGACTATAACTGTACTTCAATTTTTCAGGATGCACATTCTTAAGGGTGGTTATACTTGGGACTTCCAACACTTCCATTTCTATTTCTTCACCCCCCTCTACAGGACTAACATTGATGGTATACACATTGCATCTCTCTGTGACTTCCTTCTTGCCAAATGTGGCTAAATTCAAGTATCTCCTTTCTCTAGATTTTCCTTTCATCATTTGTGCTAATTCTGTTGTTATAAAGGTACACTGGCTTCCTGAATCTAACAGCACTCTACATCTTACTTTTGGACCCTGTCCTGGTGCCTGTGCATAAGCCTGCAGAGTTTGCAGTGCAACTTTTCCTTGTGCCCCTATGTGCAAACTTGGTATTGTTGCTTTAGTCTCATCCTCTTTACCATCCCCCTTCTCTTTTTCACATATTGAGATGTGATGCCCTCCTTGACAAACCTCACACTTCTGCCCACTCATGCAATCCTTTGCTCTGTGATTCCTTTTCAAACACTTAAAACATCTCCCATACTTCCTAACAAGTGCCTTTCTCTCATTTATGTCTTGAACCATTTTGCATTTCTCATGTGGATGTTCCCCCCTACAATAGGCACAATCCAACTTTTCCCCTCTGGTTAACAATGCACTTCCAGTTGTTGGCTCAGGTCTTGTATTTCTCTGTTTCACTTCTTTGCTCTTCTCTTTTCCTACTTCATGTGTTTCCCTCAATTCAATTTCTTTGAGTAGTGCTTCTAAGAAAACTTCAATACTCCATTGATCATAATCATCTCTCCCTCTTGTAATCAACAATTTTATTTGCTCTGGTAACTTCTTAAGGAGGGAGGAGACAACAACACTTGAAAATGTTTCTTGTGGTACTTGCAAAGACCTCAGAGCTCTGTAATTCACTTCTACATGGTCATGAAAGTTTCTTAGCCTATGAACATCCTTGTCACTAAACACTGGCTGTGTTTCCATCAGGCTTTCAATATGATTCTGTGTAATGGCTGATTTTTTGCCAAATCTCTGTTTTAATTTTCCGATTGCTTCTGCATAATTTGCTGCACTTATTTCTAATCCTGCTATGGCCTTAGCTGCTGTACCCTGCAACAACCCTGTTAAATAATCAAATTTATCAATGTCT